>VZRX01016418.1:11585-77029 GCA_013398075.1 Notiomystis cincta
GGAGGGTCGGAGAGGATTGGGGCTCTATTGTGGAGGGGGAAGGAGGAGCGCTTGGGAAGCTTGCGGCGTTCGAGGTGCTGTCAAACTGCGGTGCAACTTAGGCTTTGTGTTATCAGCGGTGTTGGCATGGCTCTAGTTCAGGGTCTGGGAGGATCTCCTCCGTGAGGGATCTCCACCTGGTGGCAAGGCTGAGTCCTGCCGGCGCTGGGCCCTCGCCAGTAGCGCTGCTTGTGGCCAGCTCCAGGGCTGCCTTCCTGCCTAGAAGCTGTTGCCCCTGTTGGCAGGGATCCTGCAGACTGAGCCAGTTGGATGGTCATTTTAAAATATTTTACTCCTAAGTGGAGGTAGTAGTCATTTGGCTGACTCCTTTCTTCCTTGAGGAGCTGAGCTCCAGCCTGCTCTTTGAGGTAGTAGGTCAGTTGAGGTCTGCACTGTCATATGGCTCTTCGATCTCCTGACTGTTGTCCTAAAGTAGGACTAAGTGTCTGATCTTGGCGGCGTTTCCTATAAGTGTGTGCAGTAGTTCAGACACCAGGTCTGTCGGGCAGAGCCCTGCCAGCATGTTGTTGTATCCAGTCCTCCTACAGAGAGGAGAAATGTCTGCCGAGTCACCGCTCATCTCCCAGTCATGTAGGTTGTTCCCATGCCTGGTCCACAACAGACACGGTTAAACAGCTGTAGAATGAAGGACCAAGCTGGCTGGCACTGAAACTGATACTGCTCTCAGAAATCATCACGAGAGATATGCAGTGGAGAGTAATTAGTAGACTAGCTAACCACGTTACTCTGATTGTTCCTTCAGTTTGAGTTAATGGCCCCATCAGCTCTCTTGTACTAGTAGTTGGAATTGCTAGGGTCTGGGAAAAGTCTAAGCTAGTTTTTATAGGAGCTCTCAAGGTTTCCCAATCACGGTTGGAAGCTTTTCTGGGACTTGGTGTCAGATGACAGTACACAAGTGTCACATGTTTGAAGCTGCCCAGACAAGTAATCTGGCAACTTGCTTAAGGGGCTGAGACTAACAGTGATAGCAGAGATATGGAGAAAGGGAGTTTAACTTGGGTAGTCAGTGTAACTGTGCTCCTTTCACCCTACCCATTGCTGCTTATGAGCCAACTTCTAGTAAGTAGTTATGTGGGGAACAGTAAAATAATATGCATTAGCAATCACAGGCTCTGATGTTACTGGTTCTTGACATTTTTCAGCCTAAACTGTATTCCAAGGAAGAGAAAATGTGTGAAGGTGCTTAAACTGTATGAGTAGCACATAAAGAGGAGCTTTGCATTAATGGCTAATAGATGCTGATCCAAAAATCATTAGATGTCTAGTGACTAAAAGTGCAACTGAGGTATAACTCTGTTGCTTCAAATAGCAATGGATCAGACTGGTAGTATCTAACTAAATGGTTACCTGGCATTGTAGAACTGTGCTTGGTGTAAGACAGGAGATCAAAGCTATTGGCTGGAACTAACCTTCATCTTACCTGGAACTCATTTCAAGTGGCCATTAGAGTCTGACAGACGTCTTCAGGAGCAGCAGCAGATGCTGACCTTTACCTTTGTGCACCTGTGTGTGGTGTTAGGTCTTACGATTTTTTTTTTTTTTTTTAACTTGTTTGTGGGCTGTCAAAAGTAGATGCTCTGACATTTCACTTGGTATCAGCTGCAGAAGCAATGATATCATCTTGGAACGACTTGTTAGGATTGTGATTGTAAAGTCCAAGCTCAACTATGGTTTCTGTTAGCCTTGTGTGTAGCTCCCCTGTAGCATTTGGTCAAAATGATGTTAGGTTTGTAAGTCACAATGTACTAGGCAGCCTTAGCAAGCCTTTTCTGGTTATTCTAGCTTGAAATAGGGTAACTAAGGGCCGTGGAGTTATTTTGGGATCTCCTTAGTGGCAGGCTTAGTCTAATATCTCTGTATGCTATTTTCGGAAAGGTTGACTGTTCTCAGTCTGAACGCCTGGATGAGAAAGTCCCGAAACCAGCAGGAGTCAGTTGTTGCATAAATAATACAGTAAAACCTGAAATATGTGACCAGGGCTCATGACTCTAACGTTTTAGAGGTTGCTGGACAGCAAGGTATCAGGCTTAGAACAAGCTGCTGATTATGGCATCCACTCCCACTCTTGGGTGGCTGGGCTGTGCCATCTAGCACCAGGCAAGCTAACTGACTGACAGCTCATGACCAAGTAGTAGCAGCTTTGCAAAACCACACTCTTAGAAAGCATATGCTGGTGTAATTCCCAACCAGAAGAGGAAACAGAGGGTGGAAACAGTATACACAAGAGCTGATGTTTTGATTTTTGGTACTTTTTGAATGCGGTTCTAGATGAAAAAAGTTGTTAACTTTGCTCTAACATGTGGGTTACTGCTTTACTCCTCCAGTAAGGCTACTAAAACATCAGCAGAACTCAGTAAGGTGCTGTTTCACATCTTTGATCATGAATTTATGTGAGACATTCAGCAGACAGAATTGCTGATGTTCTTGCTTGTACTGTCCAGCATTTGTGAGTACCTCATGTGTGATGGCTAGCCAATAAAATGTGAAATGGCTGAGCACCTTCCTTCTACTTGGAAATCGTCTTGCGTTTTGCACATCATACAGAGAGGATAAAAAATAACAAATACTCTGTGCCCTCTGAGCTCTGGAATGCCAGGACAAAGCACCCTCAGTAAATGATGCAACAAACCAAGAAGGATCAGGAGTCTTGCATCGCTCTGTAGGCATGTGCAGCCGATGATGATGCACAATCTTACACACTTGCCTGTGTGCATTGAGTGGAACAGCTCTGGTTTAGCTGCTGAAGATGCAGGAGGCTGCTGCTTTTAGTGACAGTTACAACAGGGCTTCCAAGACAAAGCATGTTCCCTTGAGGGATGGGGTCATACAGTTGTAGAGCTGAAGATACTCTGGAAAATGCACTCAGGGTCTTGCAGAAAGCAGTATCTTACTCAAGCCTACTAACAAATCACAACTTACCCTTTGTGAGACCGTGCGCTTGATTCCAGAAGGAAGTGATAAATTACTTTGCTCTTTTAGCATCACACTTCTTTTGGTGTATACCAAGGAATGTCTCTGGGTGCCACTGTCTGAGGAGTAACATAAAGCATGAAAACTTGCTCAGCTACAAAGCAGTTATCTAAGCTACCTTTACAGATGTCTTGGGGATTCTGCTGTAATGTGTTAGCAGCAGAGCATTGAAATGCTAATCCAGCTTGACATTAATCAAATTTAAACCCAGTTTGCTTAAAGCTTGAAGTGTTTTGAGAATGCAATACTAGGTGTGAGACAGCAGAATTAATTGTGGGTACACATCTTTGTAGACCTGACCCTGTTTTGAAGAGGAAAACTGAGTAAGAATAACCTTGAGACTATTGGCTGCTGTTTGGCAGGTGGAAGATCATGGTGCTTAAACTCTGCACTTGTACTGTGAAGGAAAGCTTTTGTCTCTACTTTCATAATTGAATAAGGTGACTGCAAAGATTGGGAGCTCAGATCTAGTTTCATGTTGATGTTATGCTCTTTATTAAGCTGGGTAGCTTCTTGATCAGTGGGGAAAGGAAGAAACTATGGCTCAACAGCGTGGAGTCTTAGGTTCCTTTTTTCATTGAAGGTGCGAGAGCAAAATGTGAGGAATCCCAATTTGCATGTGGTAATGGACGCTGTATTCCTCAAATTTGGAAATGTGATGGTGATGAAGATTGTTCAGATGGCAGTGATGAGAGTGCTTGTGGTAAGTAATCAAAATAACACCTCTGTAGTAGTACCTGCTAGTTGGAAGTAGGGACTTAACAGTGAAGAGATGCTTATCCTGTCCAGCACTTCTGGCAGTCGGAATACAAATTCCTTAGAATAACCACCTTTCATTTCTGGTAGCCATCTGAGGCAGCTGAATTTTCCTGAGTGTTATCTAACTCTCCTGAAATTGGCAACTGAGACAAAGCTTGTGAACAAAACTCTTCACTTGTGAGAGTGATGATTGACAAGAACAGAATATAAGCCTGTTCTCAGTTGTTTCTTGAATACGTAACAGAAAATATGTGCTATTAGCACTCTGCTGTTGGCTATTCCATGGTTAAAAGCCTTGTTTTATATGTGAAAGTGATTCTGCTGAGTCTCCTGTAAACATTAAGTCTAGCTTTGGCTGCCAACCCTTGCTTTAAGCAGACATAGAAGCAAAGATAGATGACTAGATTTACTTGGAGACCAGGCAAAACATACTCTATATCCATCACTGGTGTGGTTGAACTGCCAGCCTCCTCAAACAGACTTAAACTGTTATGCTAGAGTCACATAGTACTGTGCTTCTGTAATGACAAATCAAATGCCTCGACTATAAACTCAAGAGTTCAAAACCTAAATATTAATATCAATAGACCTTATTTTAACTCAAGTCTGTTCAAAGCAGCGGCTAATACAGTCTAACCTGCTTAGTATCCTTACCAACAGTTGTCCTTCAGTGTCTGATTAGATGAATATAAATGTTTCTTTGTGCACAGAATAACTTTGTAGAAGTGTTCAACAGCACTGTTTACTAGATTGGTGGGGGATGGCACCAGACATCTACCAGCCAAGGATATTGAATAACTTTGCTAAGGCAACGAAGCTGATCCCTGTCAGCAATAAACAGGCTAAGCTGTGGTCCCTAAACAAGTGTCTTTTCCTCCCTTGCAGTGAAGAAGACGTGTGCCGAATCTGATTTTGTGTGCCTCAGTGGTCCATGTGTGCCTAACAGGTGGCAGTGTGATGGGGATCCGGACTGTGAGGATGGGTCTGATGAGAGTCCCGAACTGTGCCGTAAGTGAACCTGGCACGGCCACGTAGGCAAGCCTGTGGGGAAGAGCATTTTGACTTCTCTCCTGCTTGCAGTCTGGTTCTCCTCCTAAAGGAAGGATGAACTTGTCTTGGGGAACACCTTCCTAAGTGCTTGGCCTTGTCAGGGTCTCGAGGAGACTTTTCACTGCTTAAAAGATGCAGAACTGAGTGGGCACTCTTGCACTCGTACTGGTAAGAGATAGCAAGTACAAGGTTTTACTCGCAGTCAGAAGCAGCAAGTAGAGCATGGCAGACCTGACCATCACTGTAGCTTTCCACCAAGTGATTGCTGTTCTCCAAGGCAGCTACTTTGCAAGCGCAGTCCCAGTACTACCAGAGCTAGTGTAGGGACTGAGTATCCGACTACATGTTGGGTGTGGGAAGCACCAGTGCAGAGGCTTCACTGTGAGGTCTCAGGATTAGCAACTCGGATGTAAAGTATCGTGACTCATCAAGGAATATCAATCCAGGAAGTGTCATTTCCCTGTATCAACAGGATCCACAGTGGGGAATACTTCAACCCCAAGTCCTAGTGCACTTTGGCATTACTCCTGCCTACTACTACTTGTAGCTCAAGCTACTATAGTGTAACTGGAGTGCAATCACAAAGCTACCACTACAAAGCTACCCTTAAAATACTGATCTGTTAGGAATTGGAAGCATCTTTTTTTAACTTAACACTACAGAATAGTATAGCCTTTTCCATCAATTTATACAGATGTTGGCATCTAAATAACTGCAACTTTGTCCAGACCTGAAGCCTTTCAGTCTCAGTTTTTGAGCACAAATGCTGAAATGCAAGGTCAGTAGCTCTTAGATTGAATTAAACTTCTTTCCAATAGATACGAGAACATGCCGGGTAAATGAAATCAGCTGTGGTCCTCAGTCAACTCAGTGTATCCCAGTGTCCTGGAAGTGTGATGGTGAAAAAGACTGTGACAGTGAAGAAGATGAACAGAATTGCGGTAAGGAGAGAAGTGATGGCTGCATTTCTCTATTTGAAATTGGCTTGTCTAGAAAGGAGCTAGCTGGGCAGTACACCTGGAAAGATAATTTTTTCATAGTATCAGTATCTCTCCTACATTCATCTTGTTTTGCAGCCATTTAAAGCGAACTTTTTCTAACACTCCTCTATCCTGCTAAGTTAAGAGCTACAATAATGTAAGCTATTTCATGTGTGTCTTTCTTCTCTGCTAATTTTGGCAGTAGCCATAGATAGGCTTAGTCACCTGGCAAGCCAACTGTCAGAACTTGTTCTTTGGAGAGTTTCTGAAATTGCTGCTTACATTAAAAAATTGTCTCCTGAAAGTGTAGTAGCAACCTGTAGTTAGGGGCGTAGCTGGTCTACTTTATAGCCCTATCCTGAACTATCTGTGAAGCTCGATTCCTGGTGTTTAGGTGGCAAGGAGGGGGCAACTTCAGGCTGTTACACAAGCAGAGCTGCCACTGCAGCGTTAGAGTGCAGCATTCCTGGCTTATTCAAAAGAATGTGCATACATGTGAGTTTTCTGAGGTGTCCTGGGACATATTTGTTGTAACCAAAGCCACAGAGCTGGTTTCCATCAGAACCACCTTACCTGGATAGTCTAGTGAGACATAGGTCTCCAGACCTGTGAAGTTGCCATCTTACTCAGCAAACAAATGCCTTAATCTACAAGTAGATCTACAGACAGTGTTTCTAAGGAAGCTAATAAAACTGTCACCCAGGCATACTGTGCTGTTAGCTACATTGCTATTAAACTGGCATAATTTGTACTGACATAAATTGCATGGGTGTGCTTAACCATGGGATCAACAGAGGCAAGCTCTTGGTCTGTTATCCCCACTGGTCCAGGCAAATGGACCACTGCTGTCCTGGGGACCAGAACAAAACACTTTCATTTCAAACGACAGTACATGCTGACCATCAGACTGCCTTAATCTTAATCTGTGCTCTTGAGTTGGCAATTTTGTTACTTTCTGTCTTTGGTTCAGAGGGTTAGAAAGACTTGCAATCTGAAGTGCAGGACAGCCTAGCTATTTCAGAGGGTTATTTTCACTCAGTAGTTCAAATCTGATGCCTATCACTTACAATGGCAAGGAGGATGGTCTGTGGAACCCAAGTGTCATGTAGGTGGTTATTGAGGCTTCTCTATTGCCTTATACAGGATGCTGATCTTCTGTCAGCTAATAACTGATAAAAAACCTGAAAAAAAAAAACCTTCACACAAAAGTCAGCCTTCTTGTGATAATGTACTAATCTCTCTTACTCCTGTTACCCCAGGCAATGTGACCTGTAGTTCAGCAGACTTCACATGCAGCAGTGGGCAATGTATTTCCAAGAGCTTTGTCTGCAATGGCCAAGATGACTGCAGTGATGGTAGTGATGAGCTAGAGTGTGCACCTCCTACCTGTGGAGTTAATGAGTTCCAGTGCAAGAGCTTGACTTGCATTCCCCTCAGCTGGGTGTGTGATGATGATGCTGACTGCTCTGACCACTCAGATGAGTCCCTAGAGCAATGTGGCCGCCAGCCTGCACCTCCTGCCAAGTGCTCTGCCAGTGAGGTGCAGTGTGGTTCGGGTGAATGTATCCACAAAAAGTGGCGCTGTGACGGAGATCCTGACTGCAAGGACGGAAGTGATGAAATCAACTGCCGTAAGTTCACTTGGTCCTTCTCTAGGAGGTACTGCTTGACTCCTCTTTCATTCCCTTTGCTTCCCTAAACCTCAGGAGTAAAAGTCTGTAATGGCTGTGTCCTCAGCTTCTCGGACCTGCAGACCAGACCAGTTCCGATGTGAAGATGGAAACTGCATCCATGGGACTAGGCAGTGCAATGGTGTGAGAGATTGTCTGGATGGCACGGATGAAGCAAATTGTAACAGTGGTAAGTGTGGAACTGAGGGAGGATAAAATCTTTGCAGAATATCTGTTGAAGCTGGTAGTCACCCTCACAATCTTCATTTTGTCAGTTATTCAGTGCTCTGGACCTGGCAAATTCAAGTGCAGAAGTGGAGAATGCATAGATATCAATAAAGTGTGTAACCAGCAGAGAGACTGCAAGGACTGGAGCGATGAGCCCCTCAAGGAGTGTAGTAAGTGAATAAAACTCTTTGCACAATGTTGGCTACTAGATATCTTGGTATAGCCTCTGAGTTGTCAGATATCAGCTGGAATGCCCATTGGCACTTCTTGGTGGCAAACTTACAACTCAGACCAACCTAGATAACAGGCTAGTTTTATCCTAGCCAAACAGGCTGTTAGGATGATTTCTCTGCAGCCAGAAGGCACTTGAATGCATTAGAAACACTGAAACTTCAGTAGAGCCTCAGTCTTTACAGCTGCCTGCTTGTAACACAGAGAAGATGCTGGTAGCTGAGCAAATATGACTTTGAGTTGGGGGAGGTGTCTCTTGCATATGACTTCCAGTGCCAGAATGGCTTATCAGATGTAGCAGGCATTGTTAGAAAATGGATGTGTACCTAGTAAAGTGCTCCATGACTAAGACTATAAGACTGACTATGCATGCCTTCTCAGAAGTGGCCAATTCTCTCTTCTAGACGTAAATGAATGTCTGGTGAACAATGGTGGATGCTCTCATATCTGCAGAGATCTCATTATTGGCTATGAATGTGACTGCCCAGCTGGGTTTGAGCTTCTGGACAGGAGAACCTGTGGAGGCAAGTATCTAGTAGTTTAACACAGACTCTACTGGTGATATTGGAGGTGAGCATAAATTAAATTTTTGTTTTTACAGATATTGATGAATGTCAGAACCCTGGTATCTGTAGTCAGATCTGTATCAACCTGAAGGGGGGCTACAAATGTGAATGTAGTCGTGGCTATCAGATGGATCTTGCTTCTGGTGTGTGCAAGGCTGTTGGTGAGTGTTGACATAAGACTTTTATATCCCCACTTTAAAATGAGTCAGCAGGTGACGCACTGTTTATACTGCTGTGGTTTTTACACTAGCTGTTGTGGTGTTACTGATGTAACTTGTACAGATCTGATCACTACTAACACTCTGAGTGATGCCATGATACAGTACTTAAAGCTGCCTGACATAAACTGCTTGTGTCTGCTCCCTGGGCCAGAGGATCCTCCCCATCAAGGTGTGGAGGGAGAAAAGGATGAGGTATGGTACAGCCAAGACCTCTGTCAGCATCTGCTACCAAGTGTGGAATGGCAAATACTAAACATGAGGATGCTTGAAACTCTTTGTAAAAGAAAAGTATGTGACTGGATATCCAGAAGTACAGATAACACTTGAACTCTTTTCACAGGGAAAGAACCAAGTCTAATTTTCACCAACCGCCGGGATATCAGGAAGATTGGCCTTGAGAGAAAAGAATACATTCAGCTCGTAGAACAGCTGAGAAACTCTATAGCTCTAGATGCTGATATTGCTGAGCAAAAGCTTTACTGGGCAGACTTCAGCCAAAAAGCAATCTTCAGGTAAATGGGCTTAGCTTCTGAACCTAGTGTGCTTGCCTAAACCACCCAATGTTTTGCCCAAGCTATTTCTCTAGACTCTGGTAATGAGAACTACATTCCTGGTGTCCTGAGGACAAAGCTGTTGCAAGTTCCCACAGCTAGCAATGTGTATACCTATTGTACTTCCTAGTAATTGCTGCTACAATTGTACAAAAGGCACTCTGGAATGTCCCACATGTGTCTTCTGTGTGAAATCTTGTGCAGTATTTGCTGAGGTGTGTCAAGGGATAGTATCTGCAGAGGAAGTGGTTGAAAGCAAGTAATTCTTGTCTTCCAGTGCCTCTATTGATACCCGTGATAAAGTTGGAACACACATCAGAATCCTGGACAACGTACACAGCCCCGCAGGAATTGCTGTTGACTGGGTTTATAAGAACATCTACTGGTCTGACTCAACTGCAAAGACCATTTCAGTGGCTAGCCTAGATGGCAGAAAAAGAAAGGTGTTGTTTTTCTCTGAGCTGAGAGAGCCAGCTTCTGTTGCTGTGGATCCTATCTCTGGGTGAGTATTTGTCCAGGTTCTTTTAAAAGAGTGGGCCTACCAACTACATGTTCTGATAACTGACTTAGGTAGCCTTTGTTAGTTATTGGTCATAATAAAGAGTGATACTACACAGTACTATAGTGCATCATACAACATAAATTCTGCTTCACAGCTTTATGTACTGGTCAGACTGGGGTGAGCCAGCAAAAATTGAAAAAGCAGGAATGAATGGATTTGACAGACAGCAGCTTGTGACAACAGAAATCCAATGGCCTAATGGAATTGCTCTAGGTATGTTGAACTTGTCTCTGTGCCAGAGGTATTCTGGAGCTTTAGCAGTTTTTTTCCTACAAAAGGCAGGGTCTTTCTTCTGAGTACTATTTTCAGCTTCTGAGAAAGGGAAGCTTCTGTATGCCTGAAGACACTGCAACAGGCATCAGTACTTCTCAGACACTGAAACAGTAACTTCTCTTGAACTGCTCTCTGTTACCGTTGAGGCATAGGCATCACTGCAGCAGCCCTCTGTATCCTGGAATGATAAGAAACTAGGGCAGCACTGCCACCATTCTCAAACCTGTGGGTGTTTCAATTCTTGCAGCAAGCTTTGGAGGTTTCCTCCATGTGGACACTAAATATATTTGGTATTTTTCCCCTTCTAGATCTTGTAAAAAGCCGCCTGTACTGGCTTGATTCTAAACTGCACATACTGTCAAGTGTGGACTTGAATGGCCAAGATCGTAGAATTGTGCTAAAGTCACATATGTTCCTTCCTCATCCTCTTGCTCTAACCATTTTTGAGGTAAGAATGATTTCCTGTAGTCATTGTCAAAGATCCTCTTCTTGCTGGTGTGTGGCAGGAATGACGGGCTGATAGCATCATGGAGCTAATGGGGTGCAATGGCATTGTCTTCTAGGACCGTGTGTACTGGATTGATGGAGAGAATGAGGCCGTCTATGGTGCTAACAAGTTTACTGGAGATGAGTTGGTTACCCTGGTGAACAACCTCAATGATGCACAGGACATCATTGTGTATCATGAACTTGTTCAGCCTTCAGGTAATTTCAGTACAGTTAATAGTTAAGTTGGTGTATTGTAAGAAGCCTGTCCTGCCTGGATGGTGGCAAAAGGTATCCCTTCACTGTACAGCTGTGCATTTCTACTTCTGTTTGGAGCTTGTAACATAGGCAACCCCACAGTGGTTGAGAGGACTAGTTGGAATTGTTCTTTCTTGGGTAGAGCAGGTATAAATCTATAACCAGCTAAGCCAAGTAATTGTACTAAAACAATTACTAAGCAAATACTTCTGCTACACACTTGGAGCATTGAAGGCTCACTCCTGTTCACTCCTTAATTTTTGTACCAACAGGTAGGAACTGGTGTGAAGAGAACATGGCAAATGGAGGCTGTAGCTACTTGTGCCTGCCTGCTCCTCAGATAAATGAACATTCTCCAAAGTACACCTGTGCATGTCCTGCTGGGTACTTCTTGCAGGAGAATGGTCTGAGATGTACAGGTACTGTAACACAACTGAGATCTTTCCCAGGATGAACAGGGAAAGGGCAGGGGAGTATTGAACCTGTTTGTGGGAAGCAAATACAGTGGTATAGGCTGACAGCTTTGCTAGAATTAATCTGATATAATTTATCTTGAAGGCAAGAGTCTTATGCATTCATATGGCCTTCAAAATCTTCAGGTGCTGTTCAAAGTCCATGCTTTGCTTCTTGCGTCATCGTCATCATTTGTAACAAGACCTTGTACCTCCATGGCTTTCTGCAGACAGCGAGCACAAGGACAAAACATAACACAGCCCCTTATAAAACAGGGGGTTTATAACTAACATGGCTGTACATATAAATGCACAGTGTTCAAAAGGCAATTGGCCAATGTTGCTGACCAAGGGAGTTTGTTTCTCCTTTTTGGTCCAGATGACATGCTTCTGTACTACTGTTGTCAGCATTGACTATGCAGCAAGCTTGCTTTGTCCAGTGGAGTGGAACTAGAAACTCCAAGGTGCCACCTGCTATATTGTGTGTTGATTCTGACTGCCACAGAGTGCTAAATACAAAGATGCTGGCCTCCCTTGGCTGCCTTGAAAGGTCGCTGTGGGTATCAAAGGCGGTACCTAACCAGTAAACCTGTAAAACTAAAACCTCATTCAGAAAACCTTGTGTGAGGGGTGGGATGGCTTATGATTGTTGTGACTTTAAATACCTCTAAGTCATTCCTAATTAGCTGTCTGGCCTTGTTCTTGGAATTACTTGTCATCAAGAACTCCCTGCTGAGGATGTGCTAGTGAAATAGTTAATGTCAGTGTTCCCAGTGAAGCTAACAAGCTGCATGATCATCTTTGCCATCTGCTAAACCTTCACTACCATGGCTCTCATAGCAAAGCCATTGCAAAACTTCAGGATTAACTGATCTATAATTAGTTCTTGATCTATAATTAGTTTCAGGTACTGGAACAACTGTGGCTTACACTGAGGCTAAAGATACCAGCACAACAGAAAAATCTCCAACTGTTGGACTAGTTCCTGGAGGTACTGGTCCCAATAACTCACACTGCTAAACATTAGAGAAATTAAATGCAAACTGACCAACTAGCCTTCTTGGAAGTTTTCTCCTTTGCATGCAAGTAGAGAACACAGGCCAGGTCATTTGTGTAGTGTAACAGCTGGAGCATGTGTTAAACAGAATTAGTTCACATATGACAGTGTGGAACCTATAGGTTCCATGAAGTCCCAAGAGTGCTCAGGGAAGGCAAACACTAAAGAAAGCTTCCAACTAATGTAGGATGAAGCATGTTAGGCTATTCTAGCAGTGTGCTACTGAGAAGCTAATCAAATAGGAGCTTCTGGGTTTGGGAAATGCTTGCCTATGATATCTGTCAGCATGTCAGTACACAAGGTCACTGTGTCAAATTCTCATGCAGGATTCAACACTAGTGGTACAACTTCTGTAGCTGGAAGAACATCAGCAGCTTGGATCGTTCTTCCTGCTGGTGAGTGCAGCATTTATTAGCCTTTTGGACCCTGTGTGGTGGGACAAGCCACTCTTAGGAGCTTGACTTGACTCAACTCCATGTTTGCAATCTCTTTGTCTCCCTGCAGTATTGCTGATGATGGCGGCAGCAGCTGGCTACTTCATGTGGCGTAACTGGCAGCACAAGAACATGAAAAGCATGAATTTTGATAATCCAGTCTACCTAAAAACTACAGAAGAGGACCTCACAATTGATATTGGAAGACACAGTGGTTCAGTAGGACACACCTACCCTGCAGTAAGTAAACCTATTAACCTATTATGTCTGAGACTCCAGGTTAATAATTGAAGTAGAAAGACTGCCAATTGATACCTGGGATGAATTTAAGTGAGATCTCTGCTTTGGAAAGCTGCTGCAGACAAACTACTGGGCTGAATCAACTGACAACTTTGCCCTATAATCAAGGTTAAAGTTGTGGTAGGTACCTAGTATCCATACCTGGGATGGAATAATCTGTGCTGAATGTGGTCACTAGCCTGCAGAATTAGCAGTGATGTGTTGCTTTATGTCTTTTATTAATGCAGCTCTAGCTGACTTGTACTTACTTTTTACAGATATCCGTTGTCAGCACAGATGATGATATGGCGTGAGCATTGGATCAGCAACCACATTCAGTTTACTTGTGTCTTACACTCTTTGGGGATAGTAACGAGGTTTGTGGCTGAAGGACGTCCTCCATTCTTGGAAGAAAGAAGATACTTTCTGTATTTATGGAACACTTGTGTATATAGTTATTTTATACAGCTTAACAACTCTGTAAATACCTGTCCACAACAATTCAGCTGTTAGTGGTTACAGTTTTATCAGTAACCCTTGGGTTGGTTAGTCAGTAACATCACTGACCAAATATAAGCACTTTCCATAGAAAGCCATATTCCAGCCACAACTTGTAAACACCTGTACATATGTCTATAGGCCACTTGTAAATAGGTATTGGAAAATCACTATCAAGCACTTTGAAATACTTCAGCTGTAAATTATTGTACACTCTCTTTTTCAATGATTGGGGCAATGGCAATAGGAAAAAACGGGTTATTATGATTGCCAAAAATTTGTAAACATAAATAATTTTGTATCTATGATTGTTTCAGTCTTGTCCGTTACCTCTCAGAGGCCTACAAGAATGAATGATCTTTGAAACCACTGTAAAACTCAAATGCAGCCAAGGGGATAAAAATAAAATGAGTCAAGCAGTTACAATATTGTCCTCGATTATTACGTTAGCACCAAAGTAAAATGGTATATCTCCTAAGTTGAAAGCTTTAGTAGGCTGCACTGCCACTGCCAGCCAGATCATAAAGTATTTCTTCAGTTATTTCAGCAATATTTTAGGCAGTTAAGACATGTTTATTCTTGAGACTAATAGTCTGCACAGAGTAATGGACAGAGTGGAACTCCTATCACAGAAGCCCAGCTGATATCCTAAGTTAGGACTGACACTGGCTAAAATTACTCAACTGCTGCTGCGAGGTTTTGAGAGGCAGCGTTGGCAGACATGTGAGATGGAGGCATGTCAGAGCGTGGTCTGCCAGGTGAGTGTGAGGTCCTTGCAGTGTCAGGCACTGCACTTTTGTAGTATGAGGTGCTACTTGACTCTTGCTAATCCTTCCCCCTTCAAGGTAAGAAAAAATTGCTTATGGTGGAAGGGATGCAGTTTTAAGGCTAAGACACAGTTTGGAAGACGCAATAATCTCTTGGTGGTTCTTTAGTGATGACGTGTTAAATAAACCATTCTCAATCAATCCTCTCTCTAAAATAGTAACAACGAAAGTCATCGAGTCAGAACTTGGATCAGTTCCTGGGCTTGCTTCTAGTGCCTGTTCTCATTGCAGTTACAGCTGGGGTCTGTTCTCTTAATAGTCTTGAATTGTGGACTCCTTTATTAACAGATGAGGACAGCTGCCAACTTGTGCAGATTTAAACAAGTTTACAACTCTTTGGAGAGTTGAAGCTTCTAACCAACTATATCTGGCAACTCTGGACTGCCGGCATTTAGGATATCTGGAACTCATGTGGACTAAATTGTCTTGCAAAGATTAAGATGTAAGGGGGGCCTCTAAAGTTTCTGGCTAGCAGTACTGTATCTATTTCACCAACTACTTTTTGGGATAAAGTGCCTTTTTCAGCTGCCTAGTATGTGAGGTTCATGAGTCATGGGGTAGAATTCAACTTTTTCAGTTAGACTTCTAACTCTGGATACTCTGAAGTATTTGTATTCAAATGTGACAAGACAAAACAATTCTCAGTTGATTATAAATTCAGCTAATTACAGGCTAAATGTTCTGTACAAAGCCTTCCCAGTCTTTGTACAGAACAGTTCTACTTTTTTGATGAAGTTCATTGCTCTAACCAGTATCATACCAAATGATACAAGGAGAGACCTTAAGTCCTATAAAGACATTTCTTCCTGAGGTTAATATTTATTTGAAGTAGCAACTTAAGTCTGTTTTGGGAACCTGAGGTAGTTTTTACAGACACTGTGGGCTCTAGGAATTTGTTTTCTGACTTTACTCCAATGTGCTGAACAAAGAATAGTGCCTTGACAGACAAAATCTGTTTCTGTAGTCTAGAGGGGACTTAACACTTCACCAGATCAAACTTCTATGGCTTCATATAGCAGGAGGGCGGAGTGGGGAATAGAAGACAGTAGCAGGAGATGGTATAAGATGGCCTGTACTTATTTGCAAATGTTGTTTGGTATTTGGTCTCACTAGGTTTATTCTTTCCTGTCCCGCTTCATTTTTGTCTGATGAAATCATTGTTTATTTCCACAGCAGGCTTGGAAAGTAGTCAGGGATTCCTTCTGTAAAAACAGATTCAGCTTGCACTGACAAATATCTTCCTCTCTTTGAACAGTTTTCTTTTTTTTCTTCCCCTGCCATCTGGAAGTGTTTGTCTCTGTTTTACTCCTCATCATATGACTCTTTTGACATCTAATGAAGGTGGTATAGCTGTACTGAGCACTCCTATAGCAGCACCCTGTGGCTGTGCTGGTGTCCACTAAAGGAATTCTCAGTGATCATCCCTATCTCAGCTTCTCTGCTGCAGTCTTGTGGTATCTCAGAGCAATGGGACTTTAATAACCTCTTTGGTCAGATTTCACTGTTAAGTTGACTTTATATTTTTCCTGAAGGATTTCCTGCTTATAGATACAAAAATATGACTGTAGTTGGTTATTGAGGTAGTTAGTATTCAAGGTAATGGTATAGTTTTTGCTTCCCAGAAGAATATGTAAGCCCTCTGGTTCTAAATACTGCCTATTTCTGTTCAGTGTCTGCTAGACAGTGTGAGTGCAAAGCTAAATTTGAATCTGGCTTTTTCTTTCCCTTATAAACATGAAAATTTCTCTCGATACACTCCCTCTGCTCCCACATTATTTTCTGCCTCCTATTTGATCTACCTTTGCTTTTATAGCACTGTAAATATTTTACATTGTTGCTCAGAGGGAAGTTAACATAAACGGAACTGATGCTGCTCATGTGATTTTCTTCTCTTCTGCACCTTGTTCTTGCTAGCTGCAATATGCCTTTTCCAACTCAGCTTGTATTCACCTACATTTTTAATGAACATACCTTTTTTCCAATCAGATCTTTGCTTTTTCAGGAAAGATAAATGTTTCTATTTTTATGTAAGTGCTGAATCTTGCTAGATAAAAGTGCAGAAACAAAAATTTAGGCTGGAAGAAATAGCGTGGGAGTCCTCAGATAAAGGAAAAAAGCATACAGGTACAAAAGCTCTCTTCACAACCTAGATAGGTAAGTGGAGGCCTGCCAGTACTTTCTGTAGATGTGGCACAGCACGTCTGTGAAGAAATGTGCTCGATTCCTTCTCTGAGCTGGCTCACAGCAGTGGTTGGTATTGTCACTTCTTGGAAGAAGGTGTTTGGAGAGGTCTGTCTGCTCTGTTGAAGTGCAAAAGCCAACTTAATACATTTGTGACTTGCTGGTTTTTGCTTTTCCTCTCATGAAAGAGCTTTGAAATTTGCCCATATTGAATGAAAAATTCTTCAGAGCTGGGGAGGGACAGACAGACTGTGCAATCAGTTGGGTTGCTGAATACCCAAGCTGTTAAACATCTAAAATAAAGACTGCCTGTGGAAAGAATGATTGATTGTCTTAATTCTCCTTGCACAGCCCTGTCAAGCAGTGGAAAATGCTTCATATTGTACTTGAAACTTCCCCCCCACCCCAAAAACCTAAACAGGTAACTAAAAGCTAATTTCACTAACATACCCTTTGGTATATAATAAATTGCTTGAAGATAGGAAACACTAAGCATTAAATAAAGACAAATGACTGGGAAAAACACGTTTCATAGAAATGGTTTCTTGCTGTGGAGATGTCTTCTGTAAAAAAACTAGACAGTTTTTAGATAATTTTTTCTGTCCTCCCTAGACTTCCTTTCCTAGAGTCAAACTTCAAAATAGATGGAAATGTTTTATTCCACTGTGAGTGCATAGATTTGAAGCTGGTAGTTGGATAGCAATGTAAAAAATTAACATTCAGAACACTTGTTTCTTTCCAGTGGAAAGTATTTTTGAAAGGCCGATCATTGAATACAGTCAACACCACAGTCATCTAGAAACAGTGCTGCATGTTCTGATGTCCCCTTTGTGGATGTGTGGTTTGGTTTAGACAGCTTATTCTTTTTTTGGGCTCTTAAATACATGAGAGCTTATATATGCATTTAAATGAAGACTTTCTTGAAAGTTAGATTGTGGTTTGGTAATTCCATGGTGTGCTGTGGCTGCTCCTGTCTAAGTGACAAATACTGTGAGTTTTTAAATTTCTGGCCAATGCCTCTAAGAGGAAAAAAAAGTTCATCCCATGAACTTTCTACAAATAATACTTAATAAAGCCTCAGTAAAAAATTCAAGTTATATGTGCTGTATTTATGCAGGAGCAACTTGGTCATTCTGGTTTTACTAGAAGAAACACTGGTTATTCTTTAATTAGACAGCATTCAACCCACAGCCCCTCTCCCTCAACTTTTCTTTAGTGTAAGAATAGGTCAAAGTCATTTAGGGGCAGAGGGAGTGGGAGGATGGGACGGTATCTGTAGAATTTATGTGTAAGTTGTTGATTGTGATCCATACACATTATCAAATTCCTGGTGCCAGGTAAAACCTGGTGATTTTGTAATTGTAGTATACCTATATCTTGTCTTGGAAATGGAGTTTGAAGAATTGCTTGGACAGAAGTGGGTAGCTGGCAGATTGTAGCATATTGAAAGAGTTATTTCTTCCTAGCCCTTTGTCTTCCTGGCAGCCTCCACTGCTAGTTTAATTTATGTAAGTGAATGCAGAGAAAGAAAAGTTGTAAAACCGCTTGCTTAAAGAGAGCATAATTCAAATGGTGTCATGAGAACTGCACTTCAGTATTTGATACAGTGCATCCATTTGAGAGAAAAAACACTCAAAAAAAGCCATTTTTCACCATCTTAGGTTTCAGATGCAAATAGCCACTGAGTGCTGAAGACTAACATTTTGTTAGCTGTCTTTGTAATTCAAATGTCACAGGCAAGCAGTGGCCATTCCCAGTTACATGGTATCACCTAAAGGTCCCTCGTTGACCATCAAGAATCTCTGTTAGAAGACTGTTTAGTGCTCCCTGTATGAAGATGACAGACATGACTTTCACTAGGAACTACCCCAACACTTTCTTTTAGTGTTCAGCAGTTAAAAGGATACACTCCAGAGTGTGGCCTCTGTAAGTGGCCTTGACGTATAGCATTAATAATTGGACCAGACGTTCATTTTGTTCTTCTCATCTGACACTTCAGTAGCAGTTAGTTAATTTAACAAACACAAAGTGGCAGTTTTTTACATGGTACTGTAGAGGCAACTGAGAAAATGAATCTGCCTTTAAATTACCTCAGAACAGAAGGAAGTCAAGCAGCCAGCCTGGTCATTAGGAGCCTAACAATCACGTTAATGAATCAGTGAAGAATTGAAATAATCACAACTTGTGTAAATCAATTAATTATCTTCAGAGCCTGTTCTCCTGTAGGGAAGAAGTGAAGCTCCACACTGCCTCAAGAGGCAGGGCTGAGCCGAGGGTCTGCTGTGAAAAACTCAGTCTTCAACGGAGAATATGTGCTTACATATGTGGCAATTTCCCCTTTGCCTGCACTTCCTCTTCAGTTGTTTTTTAGAAGACTGTTGATGGTCTAAAATAAGGTCTTTAGTGTTAGCCATAGTTCACAGGAAGGAACCTGGCCCAAATTCATAGCAATCAGAAGAAATTGCATGGATAGATCTAAGAACAAAAGTGAGATATGCAGACCTCCCCCCACTGCTTACATTTCAGAAGGCAGGGCAACCGGAATAGCACACTGAGTCTGGGAGGCCTCCATTAGGCCTGCAGCAGCATCCTTAGGTGCTCCTTGAAGGAGAAGGCCCTGCCAGCAAGTCTGGGGCATATGTAAAAGCTCCAGTCCTCCTCTGAGGGCAGTGTGCAATGCCTCATCCATCTGTTGAAACAAAGGTTCAAGGACTGATAATCAGGCAGAAGGACATCCTGTATTATTTTTCAGTGGAGCAACACATTGAAGACAAGAGCATAAAATCAGTTTAAGTCAAAGGTGAAGTTGCCATGTTAATTCTTGTAGGGAATCCTCAGTACAACTTGTTAATTTATAAGCTGTATTAAATACCATTCTCAAGTTTGACTATAAATGAAATTCTAGAAGACCAGCTAGGCACAGCTCAGCTCTTAAAATGATGAGGATTAAAAGGACCATAACCAGGCAGTAGCAGAGAATATACATTACCAATGATTTAATTTTGGTTCTTTGTATTACTTACAAATAGGAAGGAAATCAAATTAATGTCTTTTTATCTTGGCAAATTTGTAGCTTGACTTGCTAGGAACTTACAGTTTGCTTTTAAAAGCAGTACACCAGACAAGTGTACTGACAAAGAGCCAGTTTACTTAGAACAATGTTCTTGAGACAGGAAACAAAACTCAGAGAAATCCTCAGCCTGGCACAGAAGAAAATGGCTTGCTCAGCAATTTATCTTAAGCACACAAGCTGACACAGTTAGCTATAAAGAGGAATTGTCACAGGATCCCTTGGCACTCGGGAGTTTCTCTGTGTCAGTCCATCATGTTGGATTGTTTAAGCTTCATGGACCTTAGAAGTATGACTAGACAATATAGCCCTGTGCTTTTTCAGGAGTCACAGCTGCATTCCGATTAGCTATGTATGAAAGGCTCTTAAACAGCTCATGTGGTAAGTAAGTGGAAAGTGTGTTGCACTCATTCTGCTATTTGTTTCCTGTTTCATTTAAGGCAAATCTCTTCTATGCCTCAGATTTCCCACTTGTACCAAGTCATGGGGCTATTACAAATATAAATTAGAGCTTGTAAAGCCCTAGGGGATTAATTGGTGTATAAGCAGATTTCGCTTGAAGATGCCCAATGCCGTCATTTAAACAAATTTTAGCCAAGACCTGAGGTGAGTTGTTCTGGTGTTCTGCTGCTGTGTTTTTTCTGGGGGGCAGTGTAGGTGATTGTTCTGGTTTTGGCCAAGGACAGGGTTAATCTGGTAATAGCCAAGAGGAGGAGTGGCCAGACCCTAATGTCATAACATATCACCTCAGATCACTGCCAGGGGCAGGCAAAGGGACCCTTTCTTCTGAGAAGGGTGAGATTTCTGCCTGGGAGAAAGCATGGTGGGGAAGAGCTGGTTGGGATTCCTCATGGGCTTTCCGTGTAAATAATTTCTTTGTCTCATACATTTCGTTATTAATATCGTTGTTGTTACTGTTCATTTTCTTGTCTTGTTGCTGTTTCCAGTAAATTGTTCTTACCTCAACCCATGATTTTCATTTTTTCTGCCTCTGATTCTCCTCTCCAGCCTGCTGGAGTGGGAAGAGGGAGGGGAAGAGGGGAAGTGAGTGGCAATGTGGTTTGGGACAGTCTCTGTGGAGGCATTGAATTGGGGAAGTACAATTCCTAAACCATAGATGTGCACTATAAAGATATTTACTCTCTGTTAGTTATAAGATTTTGCATTAAACATGCTGTTCTAAAGGAGAGAGAAAACAGAAATTACATATATGTGAAGTTTAATCCAACAACGTAAATTGTGTGTATGTTCATTCTGCAAGACTTACTGCGCTGGTAAGATGCATGTTTGAAAGGAACAGAAAGAGTAAGAACAAAGTATTGTAGTTAACTGGATTTCAAATGGCCGTGGAAAAATACTTGGAGGTCATTTTGTACAGCCTTCCACTCAGAGCAGGGCTCCTTTCAAGGTTAAATCAGGTTGCTTGGCTGGGCAAGTTTTGAGTTTGCAACTTAGATCAGATTTTATTACTCAGTTTTGATTAAGATACCTTTATGATGCTTTTTTAGTAATGAATTGACAAGGCTTTCTGGTGCAAGAACACAGAACAAGGCATTATTCTTTGAAAAGAGAAATGGACTCAGATTCAAGTGTCAGCCATCAGAGTGAGTAAGAATAAGTTCTTCGGCACAACTACCATAATGCCTTCAATAAAAATAAATGTATTTTGGGACTGACTCAGTGAGTCTTATATGTTGATATGCTAAAGACCGAATTTTTTTGTTAACTCGCAGCCTCGGTGAATAGCTCCAAGACTCATATTGTGCATATGTTCAGGTTACACGGGAAGTTCAACAATAATCTGGATTTACTTTATGTTGTTTGGAAGTCTCATACACATGCCTACTGTACTGATCATGCATTAACAGCACGAATACATTTTCAAAAGCATCAAGGTAGTAGTGTGACCTTCAGATGTTTCTATTCAGTTTTATAGGACTATGCCACTAAGAATATTTTTAAAATCAAGATTTCTCTTAAACTTAAAAAATTATGATACATTGCTGTGATTGTGACATCTATGTTGTGATAGCATTAAACCGTCTATGTCTCAAAGAAGTGGAGAATTTATCAAAAGTATAAGTTAAAGGAGAGAAAAAAGCAAAGTGTCTCGGGCTGATTAGCATATTCATCCCAAAGACAAAAAGTAGCTTGCATCACTATACCATTGTCTTTAGGACAGAGGACTGGCATAGGAGCTGGATGTGCTGTACCAATCTGCCCTTTGCTTCAATTAAAGGAGGACAGTTGAATAAAATGTGCTATTAGAAAACTGCCTGGTGGCATTTAAAAAAAAAATTAAATCAGTAATTTGTTAGCTCTTTGATAAAGTTGTAGTACTGAACATGTAAATGGTTCCCTGACTTCGCCTGTTTTAGTTCCAATCCTGCACTGCCTTCTCCCTGGAAGCAGGCATGTTTCCACTGCAACTGGTCTTTTTTAAAACAGTCACAAAGGAATGTTTGATTTCTGTTTAAAGTTGCCTTATGATGCTTTCGTTTTCAGTTTCTACAGTGCTGATCTTCCTTCTTAACAGATTCCTGAAGTCATTAGCAAACATGAGCAGTCTGGGATAATCAGTTACATAGGAAGCAAGACATCAGGGTCAGTCATGTAGGAAGAGACATCTTTCTGCTGGAAGCTATGTCACCCCTATATTTCTGATGCTATCAAATCAATCAAAGGCTTTTTTTGTTTTTTCTCTGCAAACAGTGTTGAGCATTCAAGTAGTGCTGAAGAAATAAATTTCACTGGTAAGTTGTCAGACCACTCCCTGGCTTCTATCCCCTTGCCCTTCTACAGTAACACAAAAGGAGCAGAGATGTGCCTGCAGGAGAACCGAACAAATTTGCAGTGTGATGTGGCAGGTGATCACACTTAACCAGAGCACTGCTGCAGCCTGGCAGCCCCTTTGTTGAGTGGTGTCCTGAGGGACTGATCCTGTTAGTGCTGGGGGATTGGGACAGCCCTGAAGAAGCGAAAGAGCACAAAGGTTGTACAGTTGCTCAGTTCCTTCTTTTGCAGCTGGGACTGTGCCAAGCACAGGCGAGCTGTGAGGATGTGTGCTGTCTCTCTCCCTCCTCCCTGCAGCAGCTGTGCACTCCAGCACCCAAATAAATCTTAATCACTCCATGGTGGCTCTTTTGTTCAACTGTTTTTAAACTTGGAGACCCATTTATGCAGTCAAGTTAACACAAGACTCGGGGCTTGAATCTGCATTGTTGTCTGCTTTGTGCAGTAATTTAATGGGCATGCCAAATGGTAGTTGAACAGCACTAAACCCTTGACCAGCTTTTTTTTAATCTATTGTGTACAGACAATTGATTATACAAGAGGCAAAACAGAATAGCTTGTATGATGTAAAACAAGCTGCAAATTTTGTCATATTGTCATTCGCCTCCTTACTACAATTAATTAAAATTCACTTCATGCAACTAAAGAAGGAGAGGGCCATACTGAGATATATGGGTGACTGTACCCAGGCATAACAATCAACATTAGGTACAGCATTGCGCACACTTTAGGTGGAACAATTTTTTTTCTGAATGTTTTTGAAAGTTTGGCCTGTTTTCAACCAAATCAAACCAAAATTATTAGCTTTAGATAAAGGGGGAAAAGGAATGGCACGGATTAGAAAAAGAAATACCATGTATTAGGAGGGGGGGTTTTTTATCAGTTGCTGCTTCAGAGGTAGATATAATTTCCATTATAACAGTATAAGAATATAATTTTCTGTGTCTGAGTGTGAGATATGATTGTGTGGAGTCTGGAGCACTGTGCTTCCTCAAACATCTGCAAGAAGCTGGAACCCTGGGACTGGAACCTTTCCTCAAAGTAGCATCTTCACAGCCAAAGCAGTAGCCTGAAAGTAAGAGTCAGCTATGTTCAGCAGGACACATTTTACAGAAGAAAAATCTCCAGAATCAGAATAGTCTACATGGTAGTGGTAATGAAGATATTACTGAGATGAATTGGTTAAATTTACTGCAAAAGTTTTCTATCTCAATTGTCAAGTAGCTTGTTGACTGCTCTGTGCAGGAAACAGCAGTCTTTGCAAGAGGAGAAAATGTCTGTGATGCTGTAAAGGTCTAGAGTGTATATTTATTGCATAACAATTTAATCTTCTTGAGTTGATAGGGTTTGCCACAATTATACCAGCTTAAGAAACCAATGAAGCTTTAAGGACACACCCTGAGTTGAGAATATCCCTTCTCTTCAAGGATAATTTTGATCTGCCTTTAAGAAAATGAAAGAGAGTTTTCTTTGGTTTTTTGGGTTGAGGAATCTATTTTTACCACATGGTGTCAAATGCCAGAAGGAATTCTCTTACATGAAATTGTGCAAAGAAAACATATATGACATATTTCAGTAGTGACATTCTAAAATTCAAACTGCCTTGAGTGATAAAGGACATCTTCATAGGATGGATATAATTATCTGTGCTACTTTTAAAAAGAAAACTAAAAGAATCATTGGAAGCAAAATTTTGTCTTCTGATTTATTCAGATGCACATGTAGATCCAGCTCTATTGTGAGACATGAACTGATTTGAGTGATATATCTATTTAACAAGCAAAAAGAATCATGTTATTTTAGGGCTTCTAAAAAAAACCCTATACATGCAAATGAAGACCCATGAAGCAGAGAAAATGATTGGTTTAAGAAAAGAATACAATTTAATTTTTGGTAGGCAACTGAATAACATATTTTAATGGAAGAAAATTAATAAATAAACAGTGTCAGCCACCAACAGGAGCAAGGAAATTTGCACAGAGAAATAGCTGTTTTATAGCTTTTATTTTTGTGCTGTACATCCACCAGACACTAAAACTATGACATCATGGATACTTCCGTCATGACATGTTGTTGTGTCCACCATGGAGGGCAACATGATAAATTTTCACCAGGCAGTCTGTCACCCAGCTGGCAGACAGGGAAATATAATACTGTCAGAGGCCAAGCCAATAAAGAAAAGAAGACAGAGACACAATGTTTTTCTGGCCTATGACCACCCTTTTGGTTATGCTAATCCAACAAATTAAATGCAAGAAAATCTACTTAAAAGGCAATGCTACGCGCCAGCTGCCAAAAAAATCGAGGGATTGCAGTGTGATGCTGCTTCCAAAATGTGCCCTCTCCACGTGCACATGCACACGTACACACACACACACAGAGCGTGGTTTTATGTCATGCTCAGAAGTAATGCTGAATGTTCCATTTAAAGGGAGCCAAGCAGACAAGTGAGTAAATTAGTGTTGTTGGAACAGCTGGAAATAGGTTTTTCTGTCTGGACCCTTTCAATTTGTCCTCATATATTGCATTAATATTCTGTTTTCCTCCTTAAGAAGGAGGGGAAAGAAAAGCAGCAGATAATAAATTCCTAGTTTAGCATTTCCATTGTCTTTTGTGTTAATGGATTTTCCCAGGCTCAGGGCTGTACCTTACACTATGGAGCAGACTGTAATAATTCCTCTGAACAACTGGCTGTTACGCTTGAGCATTGATCTATAGGCTTAATTCTGCATCAGAGGAGAGGCCCTTGTTAGACCATTTTCAACTCCTTTTCACCACAGACCATGTGTGCAAACATATTTTATTCATATAGAAATTAATATGTAGAGTTTCTTTCCTGTGATTTAAATAAGCATTTATTTCTATGGCATAGGATTCACGAAGAGTTAACAAAGAAACAATCTTAATTTGGTTCCTACTATTTTAATTTTAGATTATGTTGTAAAGATAATAAGTTATTGTTTTACTGAATTAAAATAGGACCATTGTTCCTATATTTGTGGATTCTTTTTCAAGAGCTTGTTCTGTACCAGCTCAAGTCTCTTGTGATTATATGTCTTTCTTAGGCAAGTTGAAAAGGGGTCATGTTACTAAACTGAGATTTTACTTTTTTAACAAAAGGAGTTTGGGTCCTCTAGCTGGTAACTAAGGCCAAACACTGTATTATGAACTGGCTCTCCAGGCAGTTTCCTGCTCAAGGAATTCAAAGATGGTAAATAGGACTTTGAAGCAGAAAGTCTATGAGCTGTTTTGCTACTGCAAATCTGAATCCCTCTAGGAGGCAGAGGTGTGCTTTTGTCCTCACAGAGGAGGCTGGGTATCTCCTGACAGGTGGGAAAGTGTGTGAGGGGTTTCCACATACAAGACCATTTATCCACTAATTACAGACAGAACAAACCAAACATACAGAACAAATCCAGTAAACTATCATGAGAGAACGATTAAAGAGAACATAGAGATCTTTGGCTCATCACACTGTGACTACACACAGCCTGGTTTGGGGCTTCAGTGGCCCTCAGCCATTCAGCAGCAGCCTGGGGAAAGTCTGAAAGGGGATTGCAACTATTCTTGACCTCATGAGCCATAAATAGCATTACTATTTCTTAATTACCAAGACACCTGGTGAAAAGTTGCAAGTCCTGAACAGCCACCCAAGCATGCCACTAAAGCGTGATGGCAGCGTGGCTGTGTTAGCATCGCACCCTGCGACTTGGTGCTCAGGAAGCTCCAAAACACAGATCCCCATGGCTGACTCCACACAGCACGGGCAATTTCAAGTGACTTTAGTAGACTCCCCTAAACCAAGCCTGGAATACTGAGGAGGTGCAGTAAGGGTTTGGAGCAGAGGCAGGAGATGCTCCACCATGGCACCTCCCCGTGGGGCTTAGGGCTCTCCATGCTGCCTCCACCTGCAGGCACTTCGGTTTCTCACTTCTGCCTGGGGAAAGCAGCAGTCCCCAGAGGTTACCTGAAAAAGCACAGTACAAGTGGAAAGGTTTAAAACTTCTGCCACGGCTCTTTCGATGAGACCCAGGGAATGTTGCACTCAGCAGGGCAATGTAATGTACCTGCCTTTGGTGTCTGTCTTTCTCTCTGGCAGCAGTTGACTGGGGAAAATTGCGTGCTTGTACACCCAGGATAGCTTTAAGTCATTTGTTTCTTAATGAATTAAACTTCCTTGGCTTATTAAGAATGAAAATCTTCTGATTTTTTGGCCTATTGCTACACCATGGCTTGTTCAAGTAAGTCCAGGCCTTTCAGAAACTTTTACTACCATCAGTAATATCTACCATCTATTATATCCCTCAGCCTTTCAGCCATACTTTCTAAATTTTCTCATTTCCAGTCTGACTGACAGAACAGTTGCTTTCAGGGAATGTAATCTTTAATTAATCAATTTACTAGCAGATGTTTTCTGCAGGCTATAATTTCTCATCTAAAAAGACATTTTCCTACCAAGAAAATATAAGGCTGGTAAAAAAAGACCCCAAATTGTAGCTTCAAAAAGTAGTCATTTCTTCTGTTGTAAACTTCATCTCATCACTCCAGTGATGTGAGTTGGCAGCAAAATCTTCAGGGTCTGTGCTGTCAGTGCCCGTTATTGCACCTTCTGGTGAATGCTGGAGTGTTGAAGCATCATCACAAATAAAAGAAACTATGCTGCTGACTTGTTTTTTCACAGTGATAGCTGAACCACAATAGTAGCAATAATATCACCTTTTATTCCACAACTGACCATAGTGAAAACTGGACCAGAAGATAGGAAGAGAGATTCCAAAGCTTATACCAAGTAATCTAAATTGTTCATCCTCCTCTGCAAATCTTAGCTTTACAGCTATTTACACATAGAACTGAAAAGTGTTGATGTATCCCTAACCAAATGTTTATAAAGGCTAAGAAAGCACAGTGAGCCCCTAGTTCTTAGCTGAATTTCATGTAGCTGCTATTATAGTACAAAAGCTGATCATTAACAATTCTTCTGGTCTTGAAACTTAATTTTATAGATGCATCATGTGCAAGAACCTTTAGGGTCCCAAAGAATGTTATGGTTGACTCTTAGTCTAAGGTCATAGCCTGTGGCAGTCAAAGAAAACAAAGAAAGACTATACAGCATTTGTACAGACAATAACCTCTTATTAAAGTTATTGAGCCATTTTGCCTACCACATATTCATATAGCTAAAGTCAATATCTATCTTTCTTACAAAACTCAATCAATCCAATTTATCTAAATAGCCATCAGACTTTTTTGTGTAGCATTACGAGTTTAGTCTTTTGTTTCTCCATAAATATATAATAGTTATAATAAACAACAGTAAATAGTATTTGGTAAACTGTGCCATATCTCCAGCACCTTTAGTCTCATATAGGCAGGGCCCAGTGCCTTCACACACTGTCTGTCTGTCTGTCTGTCTGCAAGGGCAGCAGAACTGGGCACCAGGAATGGAGGTTGAACTGCATGGTTCGAACTGTGGAAACAGCAGCAAGAATCTCAGCACCCGTGGTTTCATGATATCTTAGGTGCTAATGTCATGAGTCAGGATAGATCTGCTTTAGTGATACAACCTAAAACAGAACTTATGAACTGTAAAATCTGTTTGTGGTACTGTCTAATCACTCAACAACTAGTGGCCATTTGCATTCCTACTAGCAGCTAACAGAGAACTGGAAAACACAGGATGTACTTTTTCCTCTCATTCATTTCCTTGTCTTGCCAATCCTTTTATGCTTTAATTAGACTCAGTAACATGTCCAAACAGCTCCTGAATGGGAGATCTCACATGAGAAATTCACATTTTACAAAGTTATACAGCGGGCAAGCCAGCAGGGAACTCCTCTTGCAGTGACTAGAGTCAGAGTACAACTTTTACTCCCACAGCAAGTAGAGAAAATCTCAGTCTGATCTGAGAAGTCACACTGGAGTTCCTCTTAATACAAAATGAAGTTATATCACTGAGAATTTTGTAGCAGGGCACAGTTGCTTTTCCTATCCAATTCAGCATTAATCATTACAATCCACCTTGATAAGAAGATTGGCATTTTGTCACATCCTATCACGTTAATGTTGCTGTGTGGCCGCTGTACATTTTTATTTGGGGCACATCTGAAGTCTGTACATTTGAAGAGGCTCACTCCAAGACAGAAATCAGCAATTAGGTAATTAGGACATGCTGACAACTGAGTGCACAACTAATTGCACAATAGTGGGGAAAATTAATATAAGAGTATCATCTTTATTTTAATGTTATTGACATTTTAGCACAACACAAATCCACTATAAAAGTAGGGGCTACATTGTCATAAATAATGAATAGAAACAGCAAAAGTGATCCTACCCTAAAGAATTTCCAGTCAATTGGGAACAGAGTGTAATATAAAAAATAACATTCAAGCAAAACATACAATCATAACATTCTAGAAAAAAATGCTTTATTCATTATCATAATAGTAATATTTTCCATACTCAGGACTAGATCTATTAACTGAACTGCATATCACAATCCTTAGAGCCATAAAGTGAAGCCTTCAGGCATCATTCCAAACAGCAGAGCCCTGAGCAATATTAAAATACTTCCTCCCAAAACAGGAGGGGAGGGGCAGAGCTGGGTATCCGTGTTAGGATTTCCCCAAGCTGCTTTCCCCCAGCAAAAACATGGCAATAGTGCTCTTGCAGACTTCTGCTAATTTTTAAAGAGTCCATAGGTTAGCATACTTTTGGTCAAAATGCAACAGGCAAAATGGGAACCATTTCCACTGAAGGAAGCATCAGAAACTAACGTTGCAAAAGCATTTTTCAGCACCAGGGCAAAAGAGTCCATAGCACAACCAAATATTGTGTTTTCCATATTTGTATTGATGGGGATGTGTTTTAATGAGCAGAGCTGTTAATGAGCTAATGACTAAGAATGTGTCTCGCAATCATCTGCTGTTCGAGCAGGGAATCTCCCTGCAGGAGCAGCAAGATCCTCTCTTTCCATTTGTAATGAAACCTCTGGAGCTTAGAATAGATTTGCCCCATGAGGACAGTCTGCCTGCTGGTGTTAGACTTAAGAACCTAAGATTTGTTGTTAAGCTTCCTGGGGATACACTAAGGTCACAGATGCTGTATGACACATAGTATTTTCTTAATGGATTATTTTTATTGCATTATTCCTTGTAAATTTTCTGACTTCCCTGCACTATCATCTGTCCCTGTACTATCATCTGTAAAATTCTTTAAGTCCCTCTGTTGAAAACTCTGGTTTTGTAGATACCAACCACTTCACTTTTTCATTCTTCAAACAAAGAACTGCCTAGTAGGAAATCCACATGTGGATATGTCTTACACCCTCCCCATCTTTGTCAGGATTCATCTTTTTTTCCACTCAAAAATCTCAGCCTTCAAAACTCTTCAAAAATTAGACAACATTTTTTTGTTATTCTCTTTAAAAAAAAAAAATGAGGGAAAGAAATAGTTTTTTCCTCCTCACAGCCTGAACCTTTCCTTATTCTCTTAACTAGCCTCCTGATATTGGGTCACATGTATTCTATGTAACCAATACCAAGGACACAGCTGAAGAGCCGTAGTTTGTTCATTTTTTTTGTGTACTTAGGGTGCCTACTAGCCAGATAATATCTCCCTATTATCACAGATGAGCAAAGCAGCAGGTACCAGCCCTTCTGGAAAGGTGAGATTGGAAACTTAGGCAGAGTGGAAGAAAAAGACAAATTTTTGGTTGGTCAATGTGTATATTTGTGTTCTTTCAAATATGATCTATACAAAGACTTAGAAATTCCATTAAGGTTTTCTCCTTCAGTGTGATCTTTAAAAGCCCAAGTCCCACTAAAGACTAGAAAGTAGAAAAATTTGGTACCTAAGGTAGAAATGCCCTAATTCAGTAGAAACAATTGTTATTTATACCAATTTTGAATTATTCCTTGTTTCCCTTCTGAGCATAACTAAATTACTCTGAAAAAGGTACAGGAGAACAAAAAGGCCCAATGAGAAATGCTTTCTCATTCAGCTGCAGCTTTAATATGGATCCTTTGTTTCAGGTTTACAACACCCAAAAATGTTGCAATATTGTATTTTAAATTCTTTTATACCCTATACTAAACTTTTGGCAGATTTCAAAGACTGCACAAATGGACTAGCGTAGTATCTACAGTGTCCTATAATTATGTTAGATATATGATTTCATTATATATAACTTAAGATCCTAGAGAGATTTTAAGCTCTTTCACCCCATCCCCAAGCACAGTGGCTGAATCATGAGCACCAAAGTCCTTATGATGTTCAGAAAATGTACATGCACCATACAGTCCCATAAGGGCCTCATTCATTTCCTGCTTTTCTGTGTTTTATTGTGCAGTGTTAAGGATCTGAATAGGTGCTCTCTGCCAGCTGGAGATAGCTGTGATTCTGTGATGAATGAAGCAACCCGCTCACTGTGGGAGCCTAAGTTTACAGCATGATATCCTCAGTTGGTGTAAATTAGCTGGAGCCCTTTAAACTTAATGAAGTAGTGCTGATTTACTGCCTGGGAAAATGGAGATGTCGGTTACTGTGGAGTGTGGCTCTCAGCAGCTCATTAATGAGATCTAATGGCATCATATTTTTATACCTCACAGAAACCAGATTGAACAACTCTCAGTCATTTAGCTGCCCTGAGAGAAAAAGGCTGTGAAGTGTGTTGTAATTCCTGTACCAACCTCTTGTCTATGGAACTGTTGATTCAAACTTGGATGCTGCAGATAAAGAAAGCCTGGTAATGTTGAATTCTACATATCCATCCAGTTCTCAAGGGAATTTAAAAAATGTACACACTTTCAAGAACTTTCCACCTGCGAATTGACAAGGTGACCATCAGTCAAAGGTTAGACGTGACCTTAGAGGTCTTTTCCAACCTAAATGATTCTGTGACTCACAGCCAAAAAAATCCTTTCTCAAACAACAGGATGGTTGAGATGCCAGCTAAACTCCTGTGACTGATACATCAACATTTACTGGAATGCTTGTTCTCTCCAACCAGTTTATCATTTGCCTTTAATTATTTGTCCAAAGATTGCCCAGCCCTATACCAGCTGTAAAGATTCTTCAGGTTATGTTATGCCCTGCAGGCCCTGTTATTATCCACTCTCCTGATTCCAAATTACATTGGGAACGTCACATTTTGGCCGAAGCAAATGAATTGTTCATGACACATTTTACCTCAAGAATTACTGCATTTAAATCCTGTGCCAAACAGGTAATTGTAGCAGGCTATTCTGAGTGCACTGCTAGGAATGAGTGTTGTATTGTTCTCTTCTCCAAACCCTTCATGAATGCAAACCCAAAATCTGACATACTTCCAGCGTCACAGTTTGAGTCCCTGAACAGATTGTTACTCTCAGAAGTGAAATCAAATACAGTAAATTGAAAGCACTTCTGACTCCCTCTTACCCTGAGGCACACAAATGACAAGTGTGCACCTGCAGTGGGAGGCACGGATCACTCTACTTTTTTCAGTTTTGCTTTTTTGAAATGCCTTCTGCCTTTTCTCCTGTATCTCATCAGCCAAAAAATCTGAACCTTATTTTGCTCTTTAATAGCATTCGGTGGATAAAGATGACCTTATGGCAGGAGGGAAGGCTGATAAACTGTATCTCCCCAAAAGTGAAAATTTCTTTCCTATTTCTTTCCTGAAGAGTGGCCTCTATTATTTTTAAGGTGTAGAGTGATGAAGGCACATCCTCCTGTGAATTAGTCATTTCACAGGACATCAGACATCCTGAATTTTATTTTTTTTTTTGAGAGAGAGAGAGAGAGCCTGGAATTCAGAGGGGAATATTATGCAGAAGTCCCCAACTGCCTTTTGTTTCCCCAGCAATTGTGTCACTCTAGTAACAGATTCTCAGTGTGATGGTGAATGAGTTGTTACATATTTAGGTTATGTGCTGCAAGAAGGAGGAAGGGCCATATGGAGTCTCAGGATAGCCAGCTCCTACGAGGGTGCTTCAGCTTGGCTGTTGAATTGGTGGTACACGTAGCAACTGACAGGATGGCACAGTAAGGTAATGCAAGACATTGTTCTTCATTTTTCTGGCCTGCTGCATGGTTTAGATTTTACACACCTGGAGATGTTTTACCTAGTCACTTAAGTGTTTTAAAACCATTTGGGTCAACTGTGTTCTCCATGCAACAAGTGAAAAATGCCATAAGAAGGACAAGTTGCATTATCACAATTACATTCTGTAGTTCTGATTCCAGATGTGCCTGCAAAACATCTCCTCTGAGCCAGGGAGCAACCCCTGGGTATAAATTAGCTTTATCAGGCAAAGGCAAAGGGTTTCCCTTACCATTTCTCATCCAGTAGCAGCAGCAGCAGATTACCAGCCCTAGGAAAAAATTATATTGTGCAGGCTTAGAAGAGGAATACTTTCTGCTTTCTGTTTAAACCAATCCTCTAAAACACTTCATGCTACACTGTTGCTGAGTATGGGACCACAGCATACTGCATATTCGAAAGTCATTTAGGCAGAAATGGAGCTGGCACCCCTGTGTGAGCACCAACTACAGAAGAATGTCTGTGCTGCAATGCTGACCCACTTATCATTTCTCTCAACATTGTTATGTGTATGTGTCTCATGGCTAGGAATACCAAATATTTGATCAAATTCCCTTGATTTTATAAATACAGAATACCAAGACTCTTCTGCCCTCATAACTTCCTGTCAGTGGGTGTATTACAGACAACAGTTACAGCAGATGGACAAGGTCATCACATGAGGAGAAAATACCAATTGTGCCAGGGCATATCAGAGATCTATCTCACCCACTGTCTGCTCCCTGGCAGTAGCCATCTGTGGGTGCCTAGGGAGAAATTAAGGACATCATACAGTGATACTTTGACAGAACACTTTGACAGAATACTTTGTCACTTAAATGCAGTTGTCTTCCTTCACAACTGCCCTTCATGTTTTATTCTAAGGATTCATCTAGTCTCATTTGTGAGCCATGAAAGCTTTAGCACACACAGTGTCTTTGGGTGAGGGGCTGCACGGGTGATCTGGTTTTGGCTGGAGTAGAGTTGCTTCTCTTCACAGTAGCTGGTATGGGCCTGTGGTTTGGATTCTCGCTGAAAACAGTTGATAACATGGAGATGTTTTCATTATGGCTGAGCAGCCCTTACAGAGTTCAAGGCCTTTTGTGCTCCTCACCCCATGCCATCAGAGAGCAGGCTGGGCATGCAGGAGGACAGCTGACCCCGTACCAGATGGTGTCATGCTTAGCATACAGAGCTGGGGGAAGGCTAGCCAGGGAAGGCCGCAGCTTCAGGCCGTGCATTTCTCCACAGAAGCGGACAGGAGGGGATTAGTAGCAGAGCAACTTGGATTTCTGAGCTCCCTGTGCTAGGACACCTTCAGCCTTGCACCTGGTGACCTGGCACAGCCTCTGCTCGGCTGCATCACCAACACACAGGCCTGTCCCACAGCTGAACCCTGCCAAGTCATGTCCAAAGCTGTTTCCTACCTATCCACACCTACAGCTGTGCTTTCACGTGCTGCTCACAGCTGGGGAGACTGCAAGGTCTTGCCTTTTAATCGTCTTGCTGAACTCACTAAGGCAGGGAGAAAGGCTGTGTCTGGTCTCATCAGCATACTGAGTATTATACTTATCACACAGAGAGCAGCAATAACTCCAGGATAATTAATTACCTAAGGTACTGAAGCTCTCAGAAACACAGTAAACAATTAATACAATTTAACTTTACAGCGCTCGCAACAAATTAAAATAGAGAAACAAATCTTTTTTTTTGGTTCATTAGACAGGACATAAACTCTCCTGTGAACAGGCCTGATAAATGGAATTTCCCTTTAGGGCATTACTGATGAAAAATGACAAGTGTAAAATTTCTATCTAGCACTTTGCTGAGATTCTGTCAGCAAATCCCGAAACCTTGCAGTTCCAAACTACTCTAAGGAAGATTTTATCCTTAAAGCCTCTTGGGAGATCCTTCCTTCCCAAAAAATATTGGTGTTCTGACAATTATGGTGTTGTCCTTTAAAACCCCAGGGGTTTTTGCTCCTCCCCAGGAGACCAAGTCTGATTCACACAGAGTAAAATTTTGAACTCATAGGTAGATAAATCTGCTGTGCAACCATTATGCTGAAGTACAGAGAATTTTTCAGCTGAACTGATATTTTATGCCATAAAGAGCCAATGTTTCTATCCATCTAAACTATCTGCCTGTTTATACTTCTAATCACCATGGCATCCAGTCAAAACAAATGGAAAAAAAACCACAAACTCCCCTCTTCATTTGTTAGTCATCACTATCAGCATGTAGGAGCCATCAGATCCTGTTTTCATTGCCCATGCAAGTACCCTCTACAGCTCCCAGGGTGCTGTGTCTGCAGTCTGAACGTGTAGTGCTCACTTCAAACTAGAGACAACGTGCAATGCTGAATGCCTAAATGCTTTCTCCACTGGAAATGGTTTTGATCATTGGCTTTTGAGGTGGAACTCCACTGGAAACTTGCATAAACAGAAGGCTAAAAGAGATTTATTTCTCTGCCAGTGACCTATTAATATCACATTAACAGTGACCTATTAGACATGTCTTAAAGTCTTACACTGTCTTGAGTTCATCTCAAATGGACTAAAAATCCATCATCCCGGATTCTTCATCACCATAACTTGTTAGAACTGCAGCTAAAGCAGCATTCCCTTCTGGTATGCACAATATTGTGATGATTTACATTGATTTCTTTGGACAGAGGATCAAGCTTGCAGAAGACTTGCTTCTTCTACCGCAGCTGAGTCTGTGTGGGTGCAGATTTAGCTTGTCTCAATCAAACCAAGGATGGACTCTGCACTTGAAATTCAGCTGAGGCTCAAGGACCAGTTTAACCCACCTGCTTTCCATTACAGCCTAACAGAGCACCTAAATTAGTTTGCTCATTCCACCATTCTAACCTGGCTTATGCTGCTATGGTCCTCCCCTGGCACCAAGTTAGGGATCAAGCTCTCCCTGCCCACCCTGAGGGATACCTGGGGATACAGGCACCCAGGCTAGGCCATGGCCTCCCAGAGAAACCTGAGAGCAATGTTCCAGGCAGGGTGTGGGTTGGTGATCCACAGTGCTGCTCCCTGGGAACCAGAAAGTTGCCATCCTGTGTTGCTGCTGCTGGAGGGAGGTAGTGGTGACAGTGTGAGGCAGGTTCCCCTCTGTCCATGCCACAGGCCCCACTACCCCAAACTCCACCCTTAAATGAACTGGTTTATGCTATCTTTGGTTAAATATATTATGTGTGTAGGTTTCTTTAATTCATAAATAAGACTGCAGTCAAGTAAATAGTATGCCTTGTGTGGTGCTTCACTTACCAAATTGGCTACAATGTCTTTTCTGTGCTCTTTACAATTTAATCCCTCCAGATGTACACCAGCGTAGGATGGATATGTAATTGTTCACATTTGAGAAGAAAAAGAAAACCAGAAAAAAAACATGAAAAGATAAAGTGCAAGGAATCAATGAGCCAAAATTATATTGCTGGGTTAATTTAAGATCAGGATTTAGCTTAAAGCATAGCTCATGGCAAAACAAAACTAACTGCAGTTCATAATTCGGAGCACCAGGAAAACAACAACCTATGACATTGTAATGTATGCCAGGTCCCCTCCTGTTCTCAGGGTAGCAAAGGAGTAACATATTCTTCCAAACTGTATGCAAATCAGTGTTTGCAATGGGGCACCACAGGCTTCAGGACAGGCTGTGGCCACCAGCAGCAGACAGGAGAAAGAAGGTTGGAGTAAGGCAAAGTAGTGGGAGCGTCTGAACTGCCAGCACCTCAACCTGCAGTTCTGAAAGGCGATCTAATTCCAAGAAAAATACTTTACCTCAAGCCCCATGCATATGTGGCAAGTTCAGATCTGCCCCATGATGCTTCATGACTACCATGCAGTGTCTTGCCTCCAGCAGACTCTGTGTGAACATGTTGGCTCATCTCAGTGGGGAGACATGGAGCAAGAGCCAGGAACAATAAAAATAGCTCCAGCAGCCACCTCTGCGATAGTTCAGAAAAACAAATAGCAGGAAAACAGTTCAGAGAGCAACTTTCTCTTTAAACATCTCTCATCTTTTAAAAATTAGGCTTTCTCCTCAAGGTCTACAAAACCCACCACGGTCCTAGAAAAGGTGAGGTAACGGATGAGCTGTGACTACTGGTTATCATAGGATCATGATCATTTCACTCCCTATATAAGCCTTCTCCTATATATGCATTACTTACTTCACTTCTTGCTGTAAACTCCAGTCTTAATTAATTTTGGATGAACCACGTTGCTTTTTTGTATTTCCTTCAGTGAGGATGGGTTTTGGTGCTTCTTCATCATCTTCCTTGTTCTTCAATGTTCAGTACCTCAGTATCCCTTGGCCATAAACTATCATTCCTGTGCTGAGGCCCTCCACTACTGTGCCCCTGGTGCATGGAGCCCAAGCAGCTTCTTGTCACCAGGTGTGGCTTCCTTACTGTTTCCAACCAGGAAAGACAGCAATCCCGAGTTTCTTCCTAGTTTTGTTTGCTGCTTCAAAGATACTGAAGATGCCTTATACTGTCGCCAGCCGTAGCTAAAATCCTGAGTGCAACTTGTTGCCTTTGCACTGTAGAGTAGTAAAGTATCACAAAATGGATCATTTCTTTTTTCATTGAAAAGCGGAAAGTGCAAGGAAAAGAATGCCTTCTTTAAACACCCTCTTTATCACTCTCTGGAGTCTTAGAGCAATTTGGTGTTAACTCTCCCTGTCTCCTTGCCTACCTGACTTCCTATTAAGTCTTTAAATATGTATACCCCTGCATATGTTGTTTTACTTTAAGTTTTCTTCTTTCTTTACTTCCTTTGGTCCTTCTCATACTCCCTAACTACTACTCCCTAACATTTCATCCTCACACTTATCTTCTTCTACAATGGCATCCCACACTTTTCGTAGCTAAATTATGTCTGGCATATTTTGAACCCCTTGACTCCATACAGACAAAGTTTGCTGTGAAGATGCCTGTAAAAACTACAGTGATGAGCCAGTGGAGAATTAAACTGGTAACAAAGTAAAACATTGAATGGAGGACAGTTAATGAAGTAAGACATAATCTAATGCAGTTAGTGAAGCAGAATGGTGACAGAGAATTGTCCTTCAGGATCCACTTGTCCTAGTGGAGGATTTTAGCAAGTTACTGAGAAAGAAATCTGCTTAGAACATATTAAGGAAATCACTGAGTGACAGGATATGAAAATGACTATTGGACCATATGGTCTCTGAAACAGGAAAATATCACATAAGCATGTGTGCCTGACCCATCACAAATGACTGACTAAGCACGAGACAAGGATCATGCTGGAAGGGACCTCCTGGCCATTAACTCCATACTCCTGGTCGTGTAAGTGGCACCAAAACCCATACAAAAATTTTGAAGTGCAGCATAATTACAGTATTACTGTGCTTCCCAGCTCCTCAAATAGATTTCAAACAGGGGTGCTGACAATTTAGGCAAATCCTTATTTGCTACACTGCCAAGAATCTACATTAGATGTTATCAGTTAGTTATGTATGGATTGTTTCCCCCAAATCTTCTTCATTTGTGAATGAACTACATACTTCTCTGACTGCATTTCTCATTCCTCTTTTTGCTGCCTCAGGTCACCCAGTGCCAGCTTATTCTAGGAAATATTTCCTCCTCCCTTCCTCCCTCCCTTATTCCCTCATAGCTTTGTGCTAAGCCATCCTCACACCAGGTGAATAAGGATGCTCTTACACTTTGAACATTAGCCTCAGCATGCCCAGTTTGAGCTGCAATGAAGCCCACAGAATAATAAGCCCATGGCAACTGTGTCCCACCACTTATGCCACTCACTTGGACTTGCATAATGGAAAAGCTCACCTATGCCTCACTTTTTCGTCTGATTTCCTGAAGTCAGTGATGATCAAATTAATGTTACTGTGAATCACCTTTCATTAATACTTTTTACTATTTTAAGGCTACCTAGAGAGATAAACTACAAGTCTGCTGATATTGTTTTTTAAGCTATCTAGATCCTTTATTTGTGCAATGGTTATTCACTATAACAGTAACATCATGTTTCTGCAGAATATTTCCTAAATACTGTCTTCCAAGCAAATCTCAAGAGACCATCTTGTGTACAGAGGTCTTAGTTGACACTGCAACTCCAGTTTGACATAAAGCATCTTGCAATTAACCTGTCATTACAGCAAAATTAACGTTCATTATTACAAAATAGGGATGTGTGACTTTTTTTTTTAAACAGCAAAGCACAGTGTATTTTGTAAAAGTACCAATTTTCCGGATGATTTTTTAAGTAGTATTTGACAAAGGTAGTGATTAGCTTAAACAGGCACTTGTTACTCTGTCACATTTGAAAACCTTCTCCAGTTTTGCAGCTCTACCTACTTCTTTCTCTTGCCAGCCTTTGAGGGTAGAGTAAGGAATGAATTTGTTTTTTACCAGAAGTCAAAAGCAGAGGAATATTTTCAAAGGTATATTCATTATTTCTTCAGAGACAATATCAGCAAAACATATTTCCTCTATCTTGTCCACTCTCCAAACAATGACAATTTTTGAGAACAACAAAGAAAAAAGTTTTAGGTATTGCATTGCATTAAGTAAGAGAAGTATAGAGTTGAAAATTGAGTTCTTCTTCTCTAGAAAAATTTTGCCTAAAAATCAAGCCAGTGCAGTGTATGGCCAGAACAGGAAAATAAAAGATAACCTGTTCAAATCACTGAACTATATTCACATGATATGCCCAAAACTCTTAGTGCATTGAAGTGGTTTGCAAATGGCACATGGTTAGGATAAGGATAGCAATCTTGATGACAGATTTGCACACATATGCGTAAAATATGTGTGTATGCAAACATCCATACACAAAAACTGGCTGAAATCCAGGCTTGCAAAAGCTTTTTTTGCCCTTGAACTGATTTGTTCTTTGGTATGCAGCTTTATAGATAGAGAGCTTTGTTATAAATCTGTTAGTGTTTGGAAAATATCCCCCAGAATTAAAAATCACAATTAGTTCTGAATTAAGCATCTCAGTAATGACTGAAATCTTTTCATCCACTGCACAAAGTTATCTAATTTCCTCTGAAAAGTTCAAGGAGCAGCTAGTTTATTTTTAGCCAACCTTTCCTGTGTGTAAGGAAACTAATAACTTTGCAGCATTTCAATTGGTATGCTGAAAGCATACACTTTGTATTCTTTGAACTTCATCAAGATAGAGCATATTAAACTCTAATAATGAAGTTGAGAGATGAGCCCTCAAGCATGCTGTGGATAGAGAAGCCTTCATGAGGAATATAAACATCTGACTCAGAGGAATGCTAGTGTGACTGATTTTGTAGGGAAAGATGCTGCTGTAGAGCAGGCAGAAAGGTGGGACCAAGGCACAGATACAATAGGGGCAGAGAAGGAAGCAAGAAATAAATGTCAGAAAAGCAGAGGACATGCAGCTACAGTCCCAAACTGACAGGGAGAGGGGGAGCTGTGACATGTATGTGCATGAAGCAAACAAAATTTCACAACAGCACAAGAGTAAAAAACCAACTAAGGATTATAGACTTAAAAGTATGGGGTCAGAAAATTCACTTCAGGGAGTGTGGCACTCCTTTTCCCTTCCTTAAAGGTAATGCTGGTGTGAAGCTGGATATGTCTCTGTGTGGAGGATCTGGCAGATGCAGCCATGCATGATCTGTTTGTTCAGATTTGGGATGCAGCATAGCATTAGACCTGCACATGAGGGTAATTCAGCTGCAAAGCAGCAAGTAAATGTTCATGAGACAGGTAAGCTGTGCTAATTTACTATCATTGGTAGCACTGGTATAAGAAAGACTCAGGAGGGGCAGTTACACCCAAGGAAACAAGAAGGCACTATGGAAAAAGTTATTACAATGGATATGTTCGTTAGAGGACAGAACGTGGAAAAGATTGTTCCTGGATATACGCCTTGCAGTAAGTCCTTTCTATATCTGTGTGATCCTGTTACAAGTGAAATGCATGAACAAGTTGGGGTTTTCCCTGTTGCTAGCTGGTTTCAGTAAAGTCTAAGTAAAGAACCAGCAGTTTTCAGCACAGTGTGTGACAATGCATAAATCAAAACAAAATTCTATCCAGAGACCATGACACATGTATCTATCATATTGTTCTGTAACTGAGTCCAATACAACTCACCATTATGCCACCAAAAGGAATCTAGGGTTAAATGTACCTCCTGTGGCTTCCATTTCGTGACTTTATTGCTGTTGATTTTTAGATATGATGATTTTTAGATTTTTAGGTATGGTGGCGTTATTGTTTTGCAGGGTCCTCTCACATTAGAAAAAAACACAACACTGGATTACTACATGCTGTCAGTCAAAAGTGCCTCTATCATACATAAAGAAACAGAAAAACAAATAAAACCCCCACAAGTGTAAAATCCTGGGAGAGAGAGGAAGTGGAAACACTTCATAAACATATCAATACTTCCTCCCTTTCAGCAGTATGAAAAAGATTCTCAAAGCAAAACTGGAAACTGTCAGCAAGAGAAGTGTTTATTCCCATAAATCTGTAATGCTCAGAAAACATAAAGCTTGTTGATTGCACAAGTCACTCCTCTCATGCATTTAGCAATGTGTTACTGCAATGACTTGGCCTCTGCTTACAGCATATTTCCCATTTCTACACATATAGTTGATATTCATTCCCATTCATTTAGTAAAATTTGTTCTTGCTGCTGCTGTTGTGTGCTTTTTCTGTTTGTTTGTGTTCACTGCAGGGCTGGCACCAGTTGCCTGTCTGAAGAGCTGCTAATGTTTATGGATGAGCCACCACATACAGTAAGCAAGGCCCAGTGGGAAAGCCCAGCAATATGAAACACAGACAATACTTTTATTTTATTCTTCTCCTGCTTGTTTCCAGGCTAAATCACTTTGGTCTTCAGCATCCCATCTGTAAAAAAGGGTTATGAAGTCGCTAAGCTAGAGGAATGGCACTGTTGCTTTTGTGTGTGTCACATTTCAGCATGTGTTTGCTGCTGTAATGCATTGCCTTGCTGAAGCACTTAAACCCTGTGAGTTTACCTGTTTTAAAATTTTGTAATTTACAACAATAAGTAGAAGTTCACTGGGAGAGGACAGTGATAACATAGACTGGCAGAGTGGAAATAGATACAAGCAAGGACACATTGATACACAGCAGCAGCAGCGGGAGTGCCCGTCTTTGTCCTGTGTCTCTGGACTCAGGTATGCTGCTGCAGTCATCTGGTACACCCCTTGGACACCCATCACTGCTGCTGCCTGGATGACACAGCCTAAATGCTCCACTGACAGCCCCAGTCTGCCCCTCTGCCTCTTGTCTCTGTCTGTAGCTGCTGCTGTGTGGCTTTTTCCCTTCCAGATGAAGGCAACACTGATGCGTGAAGGAAGGGGATTGCACAGGTAGGTGAGCTCTTCCCTGGAAGCAGGAAGAGGTTGACTAGATGGTGCTGATTATCCCACCCATGAATTATCCTCTCTTCCTACTTATTTATCTTTTCTAAGCATTGTCTGTCTGGCTGCAGCAGCAGGGTTGGTAAGTGAGGGAAAAAGAAAACCAAAAGAGCAGGAATAGAGTCAGCAATGAGCAGAGAAGCATTTGTTCAGCAACAGCATGGCATTCTGATGGCCAAGAAAGTCTGCCAGGGTGGCAGGGTGCAAAGACACCTGAAAGCAGAGCAGGACAGATCCTCTTGCTCACCTGCTTGCATTTGAATCTAACTAATTGAACCGAATGGAGACAAAGCATAGAATGAATGTTGCGCAGATCTGGTATTTTGGAAAAGCTCTAGCTCAGGATTTAAAAAAAATTTTATTCTATTTTTGGTTTTTTTGACAATCCCTCTTTACAAAGTACTGGTATGTGGATAGGTAGACAGAGCAGTATCTCAATTCTCTTACTTGCTGAGTCACCCCTTACAGTTTTAGCAGACACTGCAGTCAGTCTGTCTGCCTTCAGCCCTCTTACACAGATTCTTGAGTGTCCTAAAATTATAAACAAGACATTATTAATTATTACACTGTTAATAAACACGATTAGCAGTATTTTCCATATGGTCAACTTAACTTCAGAAGTCACTGGATGTTAAGGAAAGAGCCTGGCTGGACCCTTTGGAACATGCAAAATGGTAAAATTACTGAGTGAAGTTCTGGGGTGATTGTTCAAGTAGGTCTGAACAAATTATCCCATGGGCCTTTCCTGACCTTAAAAAACTACTAATCTATGAAAAGTTCCTCATGAGGTAGGAACTAATCAACTGAGGCCTTAAAGGATCATATAAATTCTTTGAAGCAAGTTTAATTTAAAAATTCTTGTATTTTTTAAACCAAGAAAAAGCACATATACTCAATTCTGAAGCTGATTGCCTCAGTGGAAGAGCATTACAACTACAGTTTTGTTTCTACAACAGTCCCCTATCCTGGAAAAGCCAGCACTCCTGAAAATGAAGATTTGCAAAGACCCATCTTCTCATGACTGTCTTCTATTTTAATTATAGTTTTCTCTTGTGAAAATCCTATTCTCAGGAGGCTGGTACCCAGAGCACTGTCAGGTTGATTGGACAGCATTCTCCAGTGTTACTGACAGCTGAGTTTTCACATTTCTTCTTCTATCCATAGAATCATAGAATCATACAGTATCTCACCTTGGAAGGGATTAATAAGAATCATTGAATCAAAAGCCCTGCTCCTTACAGGACTACCTGAAACTCAATCATATGACTGAGAGCATTGTCCAGACAGTCCTTGAATTCTGATAGACTTGGTGCTGTGACCTCTTCCCTGTGAAGCATGATTCAATCACTGACCACCATCTCCATGAAGAACCTTTTCCTAATGTTCAGTCTGAACTTCCCCTGATGCAGCTTCATTCCATTCCCCCATGTCCTATCACTGGCCACCAGAGAGAGGAGATTAGCACCTCTAACTCCACTGCCCACCTTGAGGAAGTTGTAGGTTGCCCTGAGGTAAACTCAGCCTTCTCTTCTCCAAGCTGAGAAAACCAAGTGGCCTCAGTCTTGCTGTTGAGAACTTTCCCCATCTTGGTCACACTCCCCTGGACACTCTAATAGTTCAGTGTCCTTATACTGTGGCACCCAGAGCTGCCCCCAGCACTGGAGGTGAGGCTGCCCCAGCTCAGAGCAGAGCAGGACAATCCCCTCCCTTGCCGAGCTGGCCATGCTGTGCCTGATTTCCTCCAGGTTGGCTCTCTCAGCTGCCAGGGCACTGCTGACTCATGTTCAACTTGCCACCAACCCAGACCCCCAGATCTCTTTCCCCAAGCCTCTCATCCTCAATGCATGTACATCCAGGATTACCCTAAATGGAGAATCCTGCAGTTGATCTTGTTTGATTTCCAGTGGTTGGTAGTTGCCCAAATCTCTAATCTACCCATATCTCTCTGCAGAGCCTCTCCACCTTCAAGGGAGTCCACAACTTCTCCTAGTGTTGTATCATCACCACCCCTACTTAATGTGCGTTTGATCCCTGCATCCAGATCTTTTATAAAAATATTATGGAGCACTGGCCTGAAAATGGAGCCCTGAGGAGCCTCTGGCCCCTGGCTGCCAGCCTGATGTAACAACATTTACCAAAACCCTTTGAGCCCAACCCATCAGCCAGTTGCTCACACAATGTATTATGGGCTCAACTAGCTGTGTGCCAGGCAGTTTATCCAGCAGGGTACTGTGGCAGACAGTACCAAAACTCTGCTAAAATAAGAAACAATACACATCTGCTGGCTTCCCTTGGTCATCTAGATGGGTTACTTTGGCATAAAAGAAAATTAAATTTGTCAAACAGGATTTTTCCTTTGTGAACCCTTGCTGGCTGTGACCAATTACTGCATTGTCTCTCAAATGTTTTCCAGCAACTCCCAGAAAAACCTCCATATATAATTTTACCACATGCTGCTGTGAAAATGACAGGCCTGTAACTTCTAGAATTTTCTTTTTATCCTTCTTAAAAACTGGGACAAATTTTGCCAGGTTCCAGCTCACTGGGACATCTCCAGACTCACAAGACAAATGAAATATAATGGAGAGAGGTCCTGCCAAGTACATCAACCAGTTCTTCCATGGAAAGAATCCTATCTGGCTCCATACACCTATGTGCATCCAGATGAAATGCAAGTCTCAAACAATTTCAGGATAGCCAGGGAATCTGTCATCCCCCAAGTGACAGTTTTTCAACAACAGGCTCCAAGGATCCCAGCCCATCATTGGTGTGGCAGACAGTGGTGAAGGTGGCATCATTCTCTGCTGTGTCTGCAACCTCATCAAGCAATGGACCAATGTTATCTCTGATCCTTTATTTGCTGTTAATCTATAAAACCCAAAAAAGCCATTTTTGCTTTCTTTCACAGCTTGTCCTAGGCAGCTCGAATTCTATCTGAGTTTAAGCCACACAAATTTTCTCTCCACAGAGATGAGCAGCATCTCTATCATCCTCCCATGTCACCTTGCTTCCAGTGTTCATATGCTTTCCTTCTCCATCTAAGTTCTTCTGCTCCATTGGCTTGACTTTCCACACGTGGTGTTTGGCTGCTCCTGCATTCTTAAAAGACAGCTCTTGAAAAGGGACAACATGGAACTCAAATAACTTAAAAAAAGAAAAATTCCCAAGAGACTTTACTAACTACTCTTTAAGCAGCCCATAGTCTTCTCTTCCCCATAGAAGATGACGAGCAATGACGTTTATGAAGAAAAGCAGTATGCTGAATAAGGTAGATAAGGGAAAAAAGTTGCTCCTTTCTGGTCACTTCATTTTCTTATGTATCTAGACTGAGAATCTAGCAGCTCAGAACCAACTCCCACCCCAAAATAAAGAATATATATGAAGCAATTATATTTTAGCTATTTTGTCAGTTAGAGACAAGTTTGAGCAGAGTGCAGCAGGTGCTCCAGAGCTCTGTTCCCAAGAATATTTAGGTCGAAGAGATTAGTCTGAGCAGACCAAAGCTAGTGATCTTCCTTGCTTTGCTTAGTAATGATGTCCAAGATCTGAGTCCATGTGCCTGACAGTCATGAAATTCACCCTGTAGAAGCTCCTGCTACTGCAATATCGTGTAAGAAATGATCTCTGAATAGTGAGCAATAAGCCCTACTGGATACTTCACAGAAGTGAAACAAGGAGCCTCACAAAAAGCAAAATGAAATGCTGCAGCAGAGACTGGGATGAGGAATATGGCTATAGTCTACCCTGGATCTCAACTAGGAAATATTCAAGAATTTTTGATACTAAAATGATGGCATTGTGAACCACTGTTTTCCTTATGTGCGAATTAGTTTGCTTAGGAGAAAGAAACAGCCTTGAAACTTAACATTTGCATTAAGGTTGCCATTCAAAGGGCTCACCATGGTATGGTTTAATGCTCAAAGCAAACTGCAAAGCAGGTTGGTATCTCTTAGGAGGTACTGACAATTCCTATTAATAGGGGCCTTGCCTCTTGTGCATCAAGAAAGAGAACAGGCTGTGGAGACAAATTCACTTTCAAGCACAGTTAAATATGAATTACAAATAATTCAGGCCTTAAACAGTGTGGCTCAAAGAAACCTTGAACAGTTTAGTGTGATCCACTTGCTAGAATACTGACTGAGAACAAAAGTATTGCAAAATGCTCAGCTATGGCATCTTCCATTTTGTCAAGAAAGAGTAAATATAAATACAAAAGCTACAACTGGAGGTAAGGAAACAGGAAAAAGAAGGAGACATTCTCATAGCAACTGCTTCACAAAGGAACCACCCAAACAACAGTACTGGGGTCTGCAGGTGCAAGAACATGAGAGCAATGCCAAAGAACAGGAGCTTGAGGACAGCAAAGTGAAAACACTGCTGCAGGGGCTCTGGGATACAGTCCCTGCAGCTTATGTGAAAGGGAGCTGCAAGTGGAAGGCAGGCTGCAGAATTGCAGATGGGAGGCCTTCCAGACCAGCAAGGGTGTTGCCAAAGCCTGTAGTTTTCCAGTGCCTTGTCCCTTCCTGCAGCAGCCTGGATACAGGTGAAATAATGAACTGCTGCTTAGGAGCTTTTGGTGTGTGCATCCCCTGCTTTACAGGACCTCCAGCTTAGCTGACATGTTCCCAGTGACAAGAGGACCTGGTTTGTGGGATGCTCAGTGTTATGGGAATTGCAGGTGCCAGCTCAGTCAGAGCTGAAGATGAAACCTTCATCCAAAGACAGGGAAAGCATCCCTGTCCTGCTGGTTACCCACTGCAGCTTTGTAGCACTCTAACATGATCTGCAAGAGAAACAAGAGTGACTTTATGCTATTTCTCAGCAGCTCATGAAGAGTTTGAAGCTGCAAACCCTTTCACAGACCTGCCTTTCTGCTTCCACTGAGCCCAGCAGAACATTAGACCTGTACTCTCAGAGCACATCCAAAGCTTCAGACACAGACTGAAACATTCCTCCACTCTTAACCAAATGGAGGTATTCTAACTGGGAATAAAATGAAATTACTTCTATTTGCTCACCTTTTGAAAACATTTTAAGAGCTACTCCAGTTAATTCCTACCCTTTATCTGCATATCAATTATTCATTATTTTCATTAAAGAAAACCAAGCTATGCTATGCTCATGAGGATGAAAGAAATCTGTAATGTTCTCGTTCTCTGCCCCTCATACATTTTTATTTGAGATTATTTTTAATCCATATGTACTTAAAATAGGAAAATGTGTAGGGTTTATTGGTAATAAAACTTCAGGGCTTTTTTCCCCCCTACTGATTTTTCATAGATTTATGGATCCATAATCATTCACGTCACAACCTAAGGGAAACGAGGCTTGAACAGGATAATAGCCCTTAAATCCCCTCCTCTAAGCACTCAGATCTTTGCTGTCAGCAAGATTAAAACGGTCAACAGCAGTATTCATGTGTCTATATCCCACACAGAGCTTTCACAACAACTGGAGTGGTGGCTGGCAGGGAGAAATATGCAGAACCACTGCTGTGTGTGATGCTGCTGAGATAAAGAGAGAAGAAAACCAGGTTGTCAGCTTCTGCAGTGTTGAAAAGGACTGGTGTTAACTGCTTGATCGGGTGAATGCAGAGGGGAGAAGAGTAAGGAATAATACCATGTTCCAGTTTAACAGGCAGCAGGAGTTTCCTTCCCTAAAACATGAAGGCAGAGAGATGGAAGCACCAAACATCCTCCCACAGCCCAGCAAGGGGAAGGAAAAGGAAGTCGTTCATGTAGACAAGGAGAGTGGCTCCTCTACCACCACTCCCCTGAACGCCCAGCCCCTACTGCAGCCGGGACCCGAAGGGAATTACAACTACTATGTGGATGATGAAGATGAGGAAGATGAAGAGAGAGAACAAGGCAAACGGCCACATGAAGATTCCTTTAAGGGAAAAAGCAAGGCCTCATCATTTATTCCTTGTTCCCCTGCTCTTTCCTCCAGAGCCCCGGCCACAGCTCCCGCTCCGCCCATGCTGAACATCAATGTTGGTGGCCAGAGTTACCGCCTCACCTACCAGGCAGTGGCCATCTACCCCAAGACCCGCCTGGGCCGCCTGGCTACCTCCACCGACCGCCGCTGCCAGCTGGGCCTGTGCGACGACTACGCTGCCCAGGTTGATGAGTACTTCTTTGACCGGGACCCGGCTGTCTTCCAGCTGGTGTACAATTTCTATGCCTCGGGGGTGCTGCGGGTGAGGGACGAGCTGTGCCCCCGTAGCTTCCTGGAGGAGCTGAGCTACTGGGGCGTGCGCCTCAAATACACACCCCGCTGCTGCCGCATCTGCTTCGAGGAGCGCCGGGACGAGCTGAGCGAGCAGCTGAAGGTCCAGCGGGAGCTGCGCTCCCAGGCAGAGGCTGAGGAGAACGAGCAGCTCTTCCACCACATGCGCTACTACGGTCCCCAGCGCTGGCGCCTCTGGAACCTCATGGAGAAGCCCTTCTCCTCTGTCACCGCCAAAGTGATGGCAGTGGCCTCCAGCTTCTTCGTGCTCATCTCTGTGGTGGCCCTGGCACTCAACACAGTAGAGGAGATGCAGCAGGTAGACTGGAAGAGTGGGGATAGCCGGCCCGTCTTGGAGCATGTTGAGACTTTGTGCATTGCATTCTTCACCCTGGAGTACCTGCTGCGCTTGGTCTCTACCCCAGACCTGCGCCGCTTTGCCAGCAGTGCCCTCAACGCAGTAGACCTCATTGCCATCCTGCCCCTCTATCTGCAGCTGCTGCTTGAATGCTTTACTGACGATGACCAGCCCCGTGGCCAGGGCTCCCAGCACGAGAATGATATCGAGAAGGTGGGGCGGGTGAGCAAGGTAGGACAAGTGCTTCGCATCATGCGCCTCATGCGCATCTTCCGCATCCTCAAGCTGGCCCGCCACTCCACAGGGCTGCGTGCCTTTGGCTTTACCTTGCGCCAGTGCTACCAGCAGGTGGGCTGCCTTTTGCTCTTCATTGCTATGGGCATCTTTGCCTTCTCTGCCATGGTCTACACAGTGGAGCACGATGTCTCCAGTACCAACTTCACCAGCATTCCCCATGCTTGGTGGTGGGCTGCCGTAAGTAAACACATCTTACCTTGCTGGGTATCCAGAGACCCTCCCCTTGTTTCCCTCCCCTTCCTTGCTGGAGTTGCTGACAGTCTTGAAAACAACAGGCTCAGATCAGTGAACATCTGCTGTGAATTCTGAGCTTACAGGACATATGCGCACGCACACACACACACACACACACACACACACACATGCACTCATTCACCTCTCTGTAAGCTTAAATCAAGGCTTAATCAGGCAGGCGGTATTGAAATTCCCATATCTCCGAAGGCAGACAGTATTTTCACTTTTAAAGAAGAAGTGGGCAAAGAGACAGGGAAAAAAATGTTTTTCCCCATTCAGTGCCATTGTCAGTGTTGCCAAAACAATAGGGGAAGAAAATGCATGCATTAGGCTGTCTAGTTATGGATGGACACAGGGGTTTTGCTCTTATTCTATGTGTAGATCTTCTGTGACCCATCATAAAACTGCAAGATGATAAGGCATAGTTTATTCACTGTAGTCTGATCACCCAGCTTTAAAAGTGAAAACTATCCCAGAACCATGGCTGTTTAAAATCCATTAAGACCAACAGTTGTTTTACACAAGGGATTGTGTTCTGCGCTGCTGCAGAAGATGTGTGTGTTTATAGCATCCTAGACGAAACCAGAGGGTAGCCAGGCATTATAGATGCTGAGGGAAGGCACAGGACCCATATCTTGGCCATCCATAACCCTGAGGCTTGTCCTAGACTATTGTCTCATACATTTTGTTTGGCAGCAGCTGTTGCCCACCTGCATAGTCCATTTTTACATGGGACCCCAGGAGCACTTCTGACCCCTAGGCATGGCTAGAGGTCTGGCTCTGTCTCAGTCACCCTGGAGAAAGAGGCAGATGCAAATAGACTGGATAGGAGTTAGAGCATCTCCTGCTGGTTGATCAGCACAGACAATGGATGCACCAAGATGCCTGTGGGGACAGTAATCCCAACCCATTCAAGGTCACTGCTCCTGGCCAGCCATCCTCGGGCCCAGGGTCTGCACTTCTGGTTCAGCCATGGCCAAGGAGGGTGGTGGTTTACCACACGTTTGCAGAGATTCAGCACATGGCAGAGAAAAAGCCTTACAGACAAGCACAGATGCACACAGTCATATGTGCACATGCATATGTGTAACTGTGCTGAATACCCTTTGAGCTGGGCCATGGAAGGGTGGAAAAATCAGTGAATAAAGGAAAGGGTCCTGCAACGTGACCTTCACAGATCAGTGAGTGATATAGACAGGCTATGAAAACATTGGTGATTCATGCATTGCTAAAATATTTTGTTTTCTGAACATGCAGGTTATAGGCAAAGTCTTTAGGGCTCATTTCTGCAAACTGGTGACACCATAATCATTTAGATATTCCTAAGAAATTTACATGACTAGGTAAAAAAGGCCTATTTAGCTGAGCAAGTGTCTTCAAAATGGGACCTTGTATCATGCACATTGCAATTCCAAAGTGCAAAACACTTTTTAAAGTTTATTTGTTCTTTAAGACTGTAAATTAAAATATCTAGATCACTCAAATTTTATAAAAATTCAACAGAATTCACCATCTCACACATGCAGGAGAAGAAGCATCCCTCCTAAACTGTCACAGACAATGTATAAGACTATGCCAGTGGTACAGAACCTTATCACAGGATAACGCTTTTGTCCTGGCTAGTAGAGATAAACATCTTGCCTTCATCTCAGTATTTATTTTTGGAGATATTTATCCTGTATTATCATTCAAATCCAGTGAATTAATTTCCATTAAACCGAATCACTAATCCTTTTTATTCCACAGGAAGCACCAGGTGCATCCTAAAAATGTGCTCATCCAGGGCTGTCTCATGTACTCTAATGCTTTCTTCATTTAAAATATTCTATTGAGCATTTTAGAGGATGGCAAACTCTACACAGTGACCTTCTGAAGACTTATTTCAGTGCTAAAGCCACAAAGGCATTACAGTGAAAGTCCTACTATATGTGGCTTATTTCTGTCAGAGTTTTAGGTTACTTTGTAACAGATGCACACAGTGGGTTGAGACACTGTGAAAAAAATTAAATAAAATTCACTGGCTGAAAAAGATCCCTCGCACAGACTAGAAAGTGATAGGTGACAGAAACATGCAAGTTTTAACTGCCAGAAAAACGTAAGTTATCTTTGCTAAGTGTAAAAATTATAAAATTTCAAGATGTGTGCAGTGGAACGATATAAATTAGAAGTTATCTTATGTTGACTATTTGGGAGTATATCCTTCATATGTGTCATCTCCACAATCAAACATCCATTAATTGTTGATCTGAATTTTACAATGGAAGTATTTTGGTACTCGGTGTAGCACTGGATCCATAAGACAGTTCCCTCATAAATACACAGGCTAGAAAGAAAATTATATTGGCTAAGAAGAAAAATGTGAAGCTATGTACACAATGAGATGGCAAAGTGTTCAGATTCATATTAAACAAATATACTAAACACCATCACTCTCAAATAAAACCCCCAAAACAAATCCAACAACCAAAGCCGAAACATTTTAAACAGCCCCCAAATCCTTCTTCAAAAGGGAATTCAGCAAAAATTGCCCACCTATGTACTTATTTAACACTGTAACTATACATGGTGCAACCATACACTGCAAGTAAAAATTTCCAGGTTACAGTTCCTTTTAGGTATGTAATCATTAAAGGAGATTTATCTAGAAACTTCAAAGTCCTGGATCAGTTCTTCCTATAATGCAAACAGATTTCTTCCTATAATGCAAATAGAAAAATTTATTTTGTAATTATTTGAAGGTTTTCATGTGTTTTTCACTAGTTCCTAAAATATATATAACAAAGGTATAACTCAAAATACAACCCACAGAGTAAGTCGCAAATACAGGGCTTTATCAGAACACTGGATTTAGAAACAGGACATCTGTTCCAAGTGATGAGGGAGCAGGGTTGCAGCTATCAGTGGATTTGCATGGTCAGGGACTCACATCTATCCCCTCCCTACAACCTAGCAAACTTACCTTCTGGACAGACTGGTGTGGAAAACGTCTGGGAATTCCCTCTGTAGGGCAAAAATCTAAAAATCCTCCTGAATGGTGTCAAACCATTGTCTTTCTTCATTTCATGAGAGGGTTTTTTTTTTTTTTTAAATTAGGGATACTTTGCATGAGATAGATAGTACAAAAAAAAAGAAAAAGCAGCAGGACAGAGTATTTCAGACTTAAAATGCAAAGTACAAAAGAGCTAACTTTAACATTGTCCCTCATCAATGAACAGATCTATGTATTTCTTCTGATCTAATCAGCTGCATGTTGGTTTGCCTGTAGGTCAGCATCTCTACAGTGGGATATGGGGATATGTGTCCAGAAACTCACCTTGGCCGCCTGTTTGCGTTCCTCTGCATTGCTTTTGGAATAATCCTGAATGGCATGCCCATCTCCATCCTCTACAATAAATTCTCTGACTATTACAGCAAGCTGAAGGCCTATGAGTACACAGCTCTCAGGAAAGAGAGAGGGAAGGTCGACTTCACACGGAGAGCCATGAGGAAGATATCCGAGTGCTGCGGAGAAGGTGCATCCCACCCTTTGGCACAGCAGTGATACTCTGTGCTCTGGATATTGGGAGGCAACCACAAAGCTGGAGGAGAAAGAGGAAAAACAGATCAGCCAAAAGATAAATGAAAAAGGCCCAAAGTAACGAAGTAGATGGTGAAATCTGTTTTGAAAGGGGTTGTTTTCAAAACTAAAAAGGCTCAGATTAAAACAACAGAATTTTTTAAAACTCTGATAGCCTGTAAGCAGCACTTAAGTGCTCATCAACTCTATGAAATTACCTCCTTGATTTTAAACATTCTGAATTAGTCCCACATGAAGATCTAAACTCCTGTTACTGATTAGATTGACATAAAGACCCACGATAATTGTACAAAGGGAAAAGCAAACTGCTGTCATTAAGCCACCTTAACGCTGTCAAGGCAGTGTCAAAATTAAACAAATAGAATACCCAATGTACTAACTGCAACCTAAATTGGTTTTGCATCAGCTTTCAAATAGAGGAAAATGGCCTACAGCACTTACCTAAATATTAGCAGCAGGTGTGCTCCTTTAGATGTCAGCCTCTGTTTCCATTGCCAGGTAGCTATGCTTCATTGTTCCAGTTTTGTTTTTCAAATGCAGCCCTGCAAATGATTCCTATTTTCATGCCTAGTCAAGCAATGCACTGCTTTTAGCATTTCCCACTGCCCCACCTCTATAATCATCTTTCAGTATGACAATAACTAGTGAAGAATTCTGGAGTCCGAGTTGATAAATCTCATTTATCAAATCTGAAAACATTTCCAAACCTAATCCTTTTTAGGTATAGGATTAAGTGATAATTTATTTTGCAGTACTTAATGTATCTACTTATTGAATTGTTAGAATAATAGACCTGTCACGGGACATAAGTGTTAAAGCAGAATTTAAAAAATAATCAAAGGAAATATGTAATGGGTAGTAAGTCTTAAAGACTATTCATCTTATCAGCATCTTAACTGTAACCAATTTTAAATATAATTTTAAAATCAGGATAATTTGTCTAGTACATACAGCCATTAGGGACACAATCCTGACACCTTAGATCACCCCCAGGAGTACCTTATGTCCTAAGATTACTGTGTCTTCTTGCACAGCTGAAGGGGATTTCTCGTGTGTCTAAACTCACCTCAAAACTTAAAAAACAAATAAAACCAATAATAACTAAATGGAATTGCAGTTTTATGTATTACTTCAGAGACTATCAGGAATATTTTTTTTCTTTAAGAGCAGTCATACCAATCTAGAAACAATAATCTAAACAACAGATCTGAAAGAAAAATTATTTTATTGATAATCAGATGCAAAGACCTGAAAGAAAAAATGTGTAAGGAAAAGGATCAATGCGCTGATATGACCCATGGCTGTTACTCAGCAGCACTCCTGCTGCAAAGCATCCTGATGACAGAGATGCATTTTAAAACCCTTGAACTCTCCTGTTGTGTCTGTGCTGCCCTGATGGATGCAAATGGCTGCATTCAGATCTCAGGGCCACATGGGACACAATGGTGTGAAGCTCACTCTGGGACACCCGAGGGTGAAAAAGTTCATTAATTTTGACACGTCCATGCGAATTGTGTCAAGCATGGGGACATTTTTCTTTTCAGTGTTGGGAAGGTAATTAGTAACCAACTTGCTCTTCTCATTCTCTACCTCCAGACAAACCTATCATATGCCCATCTGTCATTTTGTTCTTTTGGAATGACAGTCAGAACAGTGTGTGCTGATCAGCTCTGTTAAAAGCTAAACCATGTCTTTAAGGCACAGCTGAGCCCTGGGAGTTCAATGTGATAGATGTTTGCTGTTCTGGACTGCACACAATGCAGCAGGCACAATCCTGGCACTCACTGAGAAGAATAGCTGCTTTGCTTTGGCTCTAGGGAATTTGCATAGCCCTTCTGCACAGGAACAACAGGACAAGAATCTTCCAGGAACCACAGGAAACCTCTTACTGCAGTTCAGTGAGGTGACAAGTTACAAGCATGCAAAAACACAACTACGCTTTATTTTCAAATACAAATTGAGTTAGACCCATTAAAAGGATTTAAAATCTGGTGATTACTGAATTTTCCAAAATATAGGACACTGTAAATCAATTTCTTTGCTGAAGGAATTCATCCTTGCATGACCATGCAGATGGGATGCAGATGCTCAGCCTTGCATGACAGGCTCAGCAGCTTCTTGCCACCTACAGAAATCCAGAGCCTGAGCACTAACTCTGTGTGCCGGTTTAGACTGAGACTGGACTTTGTCACAGCTTCAGACCTGACAAAGATCACTACTCTTGATTTTCACCCCATTTGCCTCACCTGCAGGACCTATTCAGGTAGATATTTTTGAAGACATGTAACAAAATAGGTTTTTCACACCAAACATGAGCAGAAGAAAAAGGAGTCTTGTCTCCTAATCAGGAGTCAGAATTAAATGTCGTTGGCATATGCTTTATCTGTTCAATAAGATTTCAATGCACAAATCCCACAGTCCTGCTCTAACTGTTCAAATACAGCTTGGAGAGGGTCTCCTGCACCCCTCCAGTTGAATCTGTTTCACTTTACACCACGTAAATAATGTCCCACAAGGTGACAGTAGAAGGAAGACCATACAGCTTGGTGTTTCCAGCACTTAGCTGGGTGGAAAGCAGTGTGTCACAGACCCTGCTTCAATGAAGAGCTAGGAAGGTGCTCTAGCAAGTCTTCCCAAACACCCAGTCTCCTCTGGCCAAGCAACCTTCAGCTGATGGCTTTAGTTTGGAAGGAATCCAGAGTCTCCACACACTATAGCCACCTGAAAGTAAAACTCTTACTTACAGTACCTCACAGGCTAATGGCTGTGGGCCAAAACACTGCCAGACACAGGGGAGAATGAGTTCTGTCCCTTCAGAAGCACATGACATTGTGTACCACCAGGTCCCCTCTGGGCACCCTGAGCACCAAGGCCATCTCACTTCAGCCAGCTCAGCTTACCTAGCAGCTGCTCCACTCTCTTTTTTCTCAATGCACTTTGCCCCCTCATCCCTCATCCAGCCCCACCATCTATAGATGGCAGCTTTGGTCCCATCTTGACTGACTCAGTGCACAAATGTGACTCTCTGGGGGAGTGGGGATAGATTCTCACTCAACTCATGACCAAGCTCAGTGCTGAGAGCTCTGACTAGCACTGGAGCTGGCAGAAGGAACATACTAGGAATGTGCAGTCCAGATGACACGCCTCTGGCAGTGAAACACGAAGGGTAAGGCTTACACAATGTTGCTGCATTTTGTTTGGTAATACCTGTCACCCCTGCTCTGCTGCACTGAGGAGGTGAATGGGTGCTTAGTGGAGAAAAGCACTTTCCAGAAAATTAGAAGTTAGTGCTGGGTAGGGTTTTTCCCCAAAGATTTATCATTTTCTTCTCTGGATTATCTTACGCAGCTTTCTGCCTTTGGCTTAACTATTTTATTTTAGGGGTGACAAACATAAGTCTGTGCATTTCAATACGAAAGATTATGCCTAAATTTGAGGTACCATTATAGGAGCCAGACAGGCCTGGATTGCTCAGGGGTCTGTCAGTGCCACCACTTTCTACACCACCCGTGCAGATGGGAACCAGCAAGGTCCTCCCACAAAGTCTCTACTGCTCCTACCATACAAAGCGGACTTCCAGCCAGCTCAGACAAAGGAACAAGTTCATATTCCAGCAGAAAATACTTTTGAGAACCTGCAGAACGCTGTGCAAACCTGTATCAGCTGGTTTTGAAAGAGGATTAAGCATTTTTGCCTGCCTTTTTTTTTTTTCCTTTTTTGACACAATGTTTCCCACAGAAGACAGGGCTAATTTATTGTGCCACATCCACGGAGCCTTTCAGCGGCATCACTGTCCCTAAATTACTCAAAGGAAACAGTCAAGTGGTAGACATGATGACATCCAAAAAACAATGCAGGAGTCATGATTGTCTTGGTTACTTGAATTCCATAGGGCTTTGGCAATCAAAAGGTTTTGAAATAACACATCAAGGGAAAACATGCTTAAACACAACAAAGATGGGCAATACTATTAAAGATAAAGTAGACAGTCTTGTTTTATAAGATGCTAATTTGGCATAACTAAGGTTTTGGGGAAACAGGGCGGAGGATTCCCAAACCACTGAGAAATTAGAAATCTCTCTAAATATGGCCATGCTAAAGTCTTCCATTTTAACTAATTGCAGATATTAGTAAGACTCAGAGGAAGAAGGAAAATATATTCTGTCATTATGTTCCACTACAGACTTAGCAAACATGGTGTCTCTATAAGACAAAGAAAGAGTCAGTTTATCTGGATGGCCTGGCTTCATTTTAGGAGAAACAAGCATTGTTTCTTCTACTTAGTTAAGGCCTGGGAATTATTGGTGGGAAAAGGGGATGAAAAAGAAAAGTATAAAGAAAAAAAAAAAAATATGGGTGGGGGTAGTGGAGATGTAGAGTCTGTCCCTACATGAGAAAGTGGAAAGAATTCCAGTTAGAATATGCTCCTGCACAAATCCTGCCTTAGAAGAACATCACTTTCTCAGTGCTGTTCAGGAGCTGTTTGCTTTTCTCATTCAGAAAGATAGCACTTAAAGGGGTAGCTACAGTACACTACAGATTAATAAGCATCTGGTACTGTTCCCAGGTTTCTAGGCAAATAGCAATATTCAGTCTCTAAATATTGTAAGCAAACTAAGTGAAATTTTAAAAATATCAACTAGAAATACTTCAAGATTTTTGATGAAATATAATTACTATCAATAAGACTAAGAAATAAAAATCATCACCTTGCTTAAAAATTAGCTTCAACTGTTTAGACCGTTTTGGTTTTATGTCATACAAAAATATGCTTATCTACTATTACAAAACTTTTATTGACTTCTTTACTTGGCAGTATAACAATTACATGCCTTTTGACCGTAATCCAGTCCTTTATCTAGGACTAAAATTGGGAAAGGTCAGAAGTAGAAGTTTTTTATGTACTTAGGTAATTTAATGGGAATATGCTGAGAAAAATTAAAGCTTTCTACAAGTCCTGAGATAGATATTATCAAGGTTTTAAAATAAAGTCTAGTTCTACTCTAAAAAATTACTCTGTACTGTCATTCAAACTCCTGAAGTGGATTTGCTCAATTTATAAGCAAAAGAATTTGACGTCATTAATAATCAGATAAGCAAGTACCATATTTTAAAGCCAGTCTTTTGCCACTACTTAATAACTGTTCTTCAGGCCACTATGTTCACTTTTTCCTTCACCAGTTCTGGCAGGGGCTGGGGGGGGAAGAGACAGGGACAAGGATGGCAACACACGACAATGAACGACACAACAAAGAAGCAAAAAGCCCCCAAAAACAGTACACTGCAGATGTTCAGGAAGATTCAAGAAATCACGGGCAGGTTGTGACAGCACGTTCTGCTGTGATGTGGGCCTCTTCAGGGCAGGACGAAGTAGCTGGGTGGGTCTCCTCGCGGGAAGAACAGGTCCTGGCACGGAACACTGTTCACTGCTGCCGCTCAGAGGATACAGGCTGCCAGATTCCCCTGGTCCTTAACAACATCTGGTGCTGCTACCCGCCACGCTAGCCAGCTGCACTGCATCTTCCTCAGGGGGGCTACCAAAAGGCTGAAGCCTTGTCACTAAGGGTGGAGTGTTTACAGGAATGCAAAAGTTCAACCATTTCTAAATCACTTGAAGAGAAATAATTCAGACAGACCCCAAATGTCTTTAACTGGTACTGCCTGTTTTTTTCACTGTCCACTATCAAAAGATACAGAATTTGAAAGAGGCTCTAAATCTAAATATTTTTACCTGATTAGATAAACAGAGGGGAAAAAAACATTAAAAATTGAAAATGCCTACATAGAAAAACAGGTGGCACCAATTTGTAAAACAGCCTCTGAAAGCATTTCAGCTGAAAGAGGAACTGCCTTGAAAACTGGTGCTATCACCATGCTGTGAAGATGACTTCATAGCAAGTGTTGTGGCAGCTGATGTTCTTCATCTCACCACAGCCTGAGAGCAGAAACTTTAACAACCACAACATACTGAACCAATTCTCATCTTATTATTCTTTTTCCCCAAAAATGTTTTCTCATAAATGTTTATAATTTAGTCTATCATTAAAATGACAAACCCTGGTTTATTTTCTTTCTTTTTTTACCCCACAATATCTTATTTGTATCTCTTTTGCAAACAGACAAATGCTTATAATATCCCAAGGTCCTGTAGGTTCCCTCCTATAAGAGTTTTATTTTTGGCTTTAAATTCTAATAAAAGATGTAATCCATGTAGACATACTCTAGTCAAAGCACAGACTGACAAGATACCTGAATGAGAGGAAGAACCAGCTGTGGGGAGGACAGTGAAAATCAGAGAATCTGTAGGATTTTTGCATTGTCTAAAGCATAAGTGTACTTGTAAGACACATTCTCCTTGAAAGACATATAAATCCAGCAATTAAAACCATCTTCCATGACAGCAGATGACAAGATGGTTAAATCCACTTCAACCACTATGGCCCTTGACAAAACTTCAATATGACTATACAAGAGGAAAATCACAAAGATATATAATGTTTAGTTGGGCATATGAAAGGAATTACTGCTGATAACTGAGTTTAACTCACATGTTTTCCAGTTTTCCAGCCATCAATGACTTTCTCTTCCCTCAGTCCCTCCACATAGAACAAAATATAATACCATACTGGCTACTCTGATGCGACAATAAAATGAGTTAGACCTTCTATATACACTTACAAGAAAATAATCATGTCAAGGAAAACTTGAACTGCTGAAATTTAGAGTTGCAGTGATGAGAGAAAAGGTGATGGACCCACTATGATAGATCAGTTTTTCTTAAACAGCAACAGTTTCCAGCAATACCTGTTCCTCTTTATTAGATGGTTAACAAAAGGTATTTACTATTTAGAGATCTTTAAAAAGGTTTCACATCCTGAAAGCCCAGGATTTAAAACAAGACACACAAAACCATAGAATGGTCTTTAAAAAACAAAAAACTTATTAAAAGACAAAAATGTGTAACTTACATAATGGTGAATGCAAGGGAGCAACTCAAAGCAAGAGATTTAAACCCCAAGCAGGAAATGAGGAAACTGATGGAAGAATAATATGGCTAAGGGTAAATGAACTGTGGTGTTTTCACAAAGCAGCTGAGCAATGTGGTACACACTGAGGAAAAATGGATGTGTTTTGGCAATGATCTTGAACTTGATAATGTCAAATGTTAAATGGGCAGTACAGATTTCTTCCAATAAATCGGAAGGAAATGTGTCTTGATTAATGCAATGAACTCTTGCATTAATCTCTTTTAAAGAGGTAAGAAATTAAAAGCCACCACTTTTAATATTAGATTTTTACAATTCAATTTTTAGGTGCAACACAGGAATAAAGAGAACACACGGTAGAACTCCGTAAGTGGTGTGCATATGTGGACATGGCCTTGTGTCCATTCTGACAGTCTACAACCCAACTAGACAAGCCATGGGCAGGACTAAGAAAGAAAGAAATTCTCGTAGCTTATGGGCCACAGTCTGCCTGCAATGTGTATCCTGTCCCCAAACACTCCCCCTTCATTTACAGCCAAGTCAATCACTGCATTTTCTGCTGATCCCACTTTTTCCTCAGTTCTGCACTCAGAAACACTCAAAATCATTGTGTCCTTTTTTTGCTTTTGAAGAAAAGGTAAGTTGGTGGAGCCAGTGGGAAAGAAAAACACTGCTTGCTCTTGGTAGATCCTGTTGTCTGCAGCAAAGGGGAAGACTGGTTCTTCTGTACCTTAAACCAAGAGCCACTAAGGTGCAGCTGCATCCACCTGTATTCCAAGGTAAGGGAAAATACACTGTTATACAGTAACATACATCAACACCAAGGAAATGTGTCTTCTGTCTCCTAAGAACAAACAATAAAACAATCATTACCACCTTTTCTGCCCTAGCACTCACAATGGTGGCTCACTCTCCAACTTCTGCTAAGTAAGGTGAGAGGTGATGGCTGATCACAAGGCACAGACATTTCACCTCAGAAAAATGGCTTTAAAACAAATGCCCCATAATTACTGGCACAGTCCTTCTTCTGAGCAAGCAGCAGACAAAAAAATTTACTTGCTGCCTGCGCAGTTGCATTGTTTTCTTGGCAATAAAAAAATTACTACAAGCTATATTAAGATTCTGGCAATAATTTGAGCACTTTGGATAACCCAAAGTAGGCAAAAAAGTATCAAACAAAATAAAATGGATGTACTTAAAAACCCCTCACATCAACAAAACTCCACTGTTCTTTCAGAATCTTTCAAAAATTTACTTCTCCACCTTCACACAGCCAGAGACCCATGGCAGAATGGGACAGACATGGCACTGCATCCAACCAGTTTCTTCACTGGGAAAAACCAGGCCACTCTTTGACTTACCTTAAGCCATCAAAACAATCTTGTACTCATAACCTGCTTCTCCACTCCTTCCATTTAGGCTATTTCAGAATTTGTTTTCAATTGACATTAAAGACATCTTAACAATAAAATTTATGTTCTATCTCTGGTAGGAAAATAGTGGCAACTATAGCATAACCTTAACTGACGTCTTCTTAATGAAGAGAGGCATTTCTCAACTTGTGATAAGGAAAACTAACAGTTAGTCACTCCAAATTACTACACATAACTTAAAATAAATGATGTATGCAGACTCAAAAATGCAAATAAACTGCCTGGTACACGTCCAGCTAAAGCCACCGTAATTAAAGCACACAATCAAAGCATCAGATCAGATTCATGTAAGCACACATTCTTACACAGCTTTTTGCTCTTTGGTTTATTAGCACCTTCTCTAGCTATGACTTATTTTCATTGCTCCCTGTAATCCTCTTGATTGGTGGTATGTCTGTGCCAGATTCTAAGCATTAGTTCCCCTTAATAACCCAAAAATTGAGAAGGGCTGTACCGTTTTTTTTTTTTTTTCTCCCTGTTTTATTTTACCATTAATTATTCAGTCACAAATCTGTTGCATATTTCATTCAGGTTGGGGTTTTGGCAGTAACTGAGACGTCTTTAGAAGCAGTTCACTACAGTTTAAATTCATTATCTGCTGCTAATTAAAACGATCTGTTTTATTGTCACAAAAGAAAATCCTGTTACAGAAACTAATGAGCTCCAATCTTCAGTAACTAAGAGGATGTGTTCACAAGCAGGACCACTTAATGCCATTGCCAATCAGATGCTGGAATTTAAGAACATTTTCTAGATGTGTATGTTTAAGGATGAATAGTTTAAAGCAGTGAAACTCACTGTTTTATCTTTGTAAGTAATCTCTTACTTCTCACTGGTTCTGTCTGGGGGTAATATTTGTTAGTTCACAAAAAATTCTAAGATCTTCAAATAGGTGAGTTTATAAAAACAAGTAAATCATTAACCCAACTGTAATTTGTAGTTTACTGAGGCTACTTTGGGCAGTACATAAATGTTACAGTTATGAAAATGGTTTCTAACACTGTTTGCTTGTTTGCATCTGTTGATTTACTCATACTTTGCTGTACTCCCCTCTAATTCCACCTAAGTTTATGAGAGGTGTAAATACCCAAAGTTAATCCCAATTAGACCTACTTGGCCCTGGCATAAAGTGTTCCAGCTTGTAAACACATCCTCTCAGTTACTGAAGACTGCAGCTCACTAGTCTCTGTAACACCATTTCCTTTTCTGACAATAAACCAGATTGTTTTAATTAGCAAGATAGTGAATTTAAACAGTAGTGAACTGTTATTAAGAAGTCTAAGTCACTGCCAAAAAAGCCAATCTGAATAAAATATGCAACAGATTTATGCTGAATAATTACAGAAGTACAGAACCACACAATGATTTGGTTTGGAAGGGACCTCAGTGGGCCATTTGGTCCAACCTTCCCGCTCAAGCAAGGCCATCCTACAGCACATGGCACAGGCTTGTGTCCAGAGTTCTGCAATATCCTCAGCGAAAGGAGACTCCACAACCTCTCTGAGCAATCAATTCCACTGCACAAAAAAGCTCTTCCTCACATCTTGGTGGAATTTCTGTGCATCAGTTTCCACCCATTGCCTCTTGTCTTATTGCTCAGCACCAAGAGCCTGGATCCATCCTCCTGGCACCCTCCCTTGGGACACTTAGAGGCATTGATGAGGTCCTTACCCAGTCATCTCAAGGCTGGGCAGGCCCAGTTGCCCCAGCCTTTCCCCATTAGAGGGATGCTCCAATTCCTTGATCAACTTTGTAGCTCCAACTAGTGGTAGAGGAAAATGGGTGGGGGAACAGAAAAATCCCCTTGTTGATTTTCAGGTTACTGAGGGCAATAATCTAATGTTCAAAACCTGGCACAGACATCTGGAGCAATGAAATTAAGTCATACCTAGTCTATGAATGCCTTATGAAGGAATTTTTTGGATTTTTTTTTTCTAAATGGAGAAAATAAAATATTGGCTTCATTTTTCTAGATCAAAATAGGGTACAGGAAAAATCAATAGGATAGTGATTTGATATCATGTGAAAGTGAATTCATCCCTCCCCCATTACCACAAAGAAACCAAAAAAAACCCAAATCCCTTGGGTTTATTAGGGCTTAAAAGTGTGTAGTTAGAAGACTTGACTGAAACAAAACCAAACTGTGGTCCATTGAAACAGCCAGCTGTTCCTTCAGAACCTTCTCTGAAAATAAAAGTCAGAGACACTATTTTCATTCTATTCTTGTTAGTTGGCACAGGGTAAGAATGGGACTTAAGTACTCTTCCTGGTTGGTTTGGGTTTTTTTTTTTAGGAAATCAGGAGGGAAGGGGATTAAGACAAATATAATTTCTCATACAGGGTATGTCCAGAACAGATGCTTGTGTTTCTATGGTAACTAGGACTCCATACATGCAAATTTTAACAACACTTAAAACGGTTTTGTGCAAGTTATCAGGAAAGATTGAATGCTGTGATTATGCATTCGGAAGTTTCAATTAGCCCTTAAATCTTGAGATTTCAATCTCTGAAACAATTTTCTATTGTGCACAACAGAATGAGTACAATGACAAAGTTTTTTAGCAATTATTTAATATACAAATGCANTAGGAAATCAGGAGGGAAGGGGATTAAGACAAATATAATTTCTCATACAGGGTATGTCCAGAACAGATGCTTGTGTTTCTATGGTAACTAGGACTCCATACATGCAAATTTTAACAACACTTAAAACGGTTTTGTGCAAGTTATCAGGAAAGATTGAATGCTGTGATTATGCATTCGGAAGTTTCAATTAGCCCTTAAATCTTGAGATTTCAATCTCTGAAACAATTTTCTATTGTGCACAACAGAATGAGTACAATGACAAAGTTTTTTAGCAATTATTTAATATACAAATGCATACACTGCTTCTTAAAACAACCATGGTACAAAATTTTATCAAATCTCAGCTGATTGCATTGATGTAAATAATTCTTTTAGGTTCATTTACACTAGGAAGTCAATTTCTCCAGTAATGCTTCTATTCCTTTTACATTTTTATTCTGCTTCAGCTTTGGGATGAGCTTTTTTAGTCCTTTTTTGACTGTGCTTGCCACCTTTTCATCAGTGCTTCGGAGAAGGCTGCAAGACAGAAAAAAATGAAGGTCAGCATGCAGGTCATAGAAAAAGAAACTTTCCATGTAGGGAAACAATAACCATTTAAGAAGAATATAGTTCAAGCCAAATGCTATCACCTCCATTATAAAAAAGATGTAAAACATTCTATAAAATATGGAACACCAAGTCAGAACACAGAGGATAAATCAGTCTGCAAGGAACTGCTGATCCCTACTCAAAGCATGTTGAAATACTGAGTCCGACCAGGTTGTTCAGAGTTTCACCCACTCTGGGCTTCCAACTTGCCAGGCTGGAGACAGCCCAAACTCCCTGGGCCCAGCCCCACTCCTGCACCATCCTCATGGGGAAAAGGTTTCTCCTTATCTCCAGCCTCAGCCTCCTGTGTTTCAGCTTGTGCCACTGTCTCTTGCTCTCTACTCATGCACTGCTGTGAAGGGACCAGCTCTCCTTCACCCATCCCGTTGGTGCCAGGGATGACACTGAGAGCCCACAACCTGTCCCTTGTCCCAGCTGAAACAGACTTGGCCCCTTCCAGGCCAAGGGACTCAGCCCATGGCTGTGCTGGTCACCCTTCACTGAATTCACTCCAGCTGTTGATGCCTTTCTTGTGATGGGGGTCCTAAAACTGGATGCCATGAAGAACATCTAACATATGTCAAGCACCTTCACTATTGTACCTTCGTGCTGCATTTAGTGAAGAACCATGGAGCCTTACCAGTTCTGTTCTCCTTTTAGATACTACTTTTAGAAAACAAATCAGATTTCCCAGATAAATTCTCTTCCTCAGAAACAAAGAAATTAATCATAAGCTGTAAAATACTATCAGCTTAGTAGTGACTGTCCTTCTCCCTTTCTTCAGTGAAACGTTCTTGGATTGAAATACAAGATCTGCTGAGTTAATGGCACACCTAATTTGCTACTTCAAAATGATGAGTGAACGCTGCCTAGAAAAGTGTCTTCTTCTACAGTCAGTTTGTGCAAACCAGATCAGAAAGTTTGACACACAAATAAACTTAGACTGGAAACAAACTGTAGCACCCATGTGCTGGTATGAAGCAGGTTGCATGATACTACAAGTCCTTACAATCCCTAGGATGCTTTCAAGTGGCTCCCAAATTTGCATCTACCTAAAAGCTTGTTTCTTACCTACTTTTTAAACAAGGATTAGACATGGCAAACTAAACTGAGTAAGACATAAAGGAATTAACATAGCTTAAAATGAGATTTAAATTTTGTCTCCTTTAGGGTGCCAAAGCCTATGCTGGATGTTGACATTATAGG
>VZRX01016422.1:1525-15193 GCA_013398075.1 Notiomystis cincta
GGCCCAAAAAAAAAAAAAAAAAAAAAAGAGCACATAATGTGTGAGGGAGGACTTAGCTTCACAGCATTACACACACTTCAGCACCGCACTACTGAAGGGCAGGTTTGCTGCTGCTGTCACTCAAGGAGCACAAAGTTACTTGCTCAAGCTGGCAGCCAGGCCAGTTGCAGAGCTGGAACTGAGCATTGATCTATTGGAATCTAGGTTGCTCTTCTCCAGTACTCTGGTGTTTCCTCTCATCCACCTCATGACCGTGAATACAGAAGTGTCTACTTGCTCCCTTCCATCTAGTCAGCAGACATCTGCCACACCACTATACTTATCCTATGGCTGTCTGCTAGGCAGTGCCAGCCAGCTCCCTGGCTCCACAACACTGACTCATCCCTTATTTTCAGCAAGTTGAACAGAATAACATCACATCAGATCTGAGGTCCTCTCAAAATCGAGAGATAAAAACAAAGCCCCTTTTCCAAGGCCATTACCTTGTCCTTCAGTTGCTGGCAAAGCTGCAGTGAAACTGTGAAGAAGACAAGGGCATCATTTAACCACGGGACAACACATTCCACTTTATGGACATGGCTGACTTCATATCTCTGGCTGCCAAACTCACTAGAGGGGGGGAAAAGAGCACAGCTTCACATACAACAGCACAGAATTCAACTGTCCTACATTCCCATAGGAGAGATTGTCAAGATTTCTATCACATTTAAATCAGCACCTGGCAGAGTTACAGAATGCAAACACTCAGTCCACCTCTGACCAGATTATAGTTAAGCTAAAGGGTGAAGGTAAGAACTTCACCTCATTCCAGACAGGCACAAAGGCAGGGAATGCAGATGGCAATGCCAATAACCAAACACTCATTTTGGTTGTAAACTCTCATCTCTAGATAAAATCATGGCACTGTATAGATGGGCTGAATCCTGGAAATTCACATCTTTTGGCCTTTAGGACCAAGTCATTAAAAGACACAACAGAGCATTCACAGGTACAGCAAGTGACTCAGTCCAGTTTCTCCACATCAGAGATCCTACAGTGAAAACTCCACACAGCTGTTTGGATTTCACCTTCAAGACATACCAACACCTGTTATCCAGGTACACTACCCTTGTGACTGTACTTACAACATGGCCCCAGGGTTGTGCAAAACAGACCCTCCAGCAGGCTTGAAGTTCTAGAGAGGAAAAGGTCATTAGGATTTTGATGCAGTAACAAACCACTTAGAAGTACATTTAAGGTTTACACCTTCAGTAGCCTGACATCAAGAAACACCCATGCTCTATTTGCCTGGACACTCCATCAATATGGAATCTCTTTTGTTAAAACCCTTCCTGCTCCTTCATGAAAGAAATTCTACATATTGGCTGAGTTCAGTGTAGCTACAAATTTTATCACAACAGACATAAGATCCAGAAGAAAAGATCCAGATCTTCTGGAGAAGATCCAGAAGAAAAACAAAATATAGATTTTTAGTAAAATCTTCCTTATGGAAGGACTGCATTTCATAAAGCTTAAGAGTTTAATGCTGTTTTTACAGGACATCAAGTTGACCCATGCAACAGGTAAAGAAGAAAAGTATCCACCAAAACTCTGTCAGGAAACCCAAGACGCTACTCTGATGTAAACTGGATTAATATAATTATGCCCTTCTGAAATTACACAAAATTATCAAGCTATATTTAAAGTATTTGGTAAAAAATGGCTTACTCCAGAGCACTGGTGTGTTCTTCTGGGCTAAGCAGCCATGCCTCAAACTAGATTTAGAGCCAGTGTTCTGTGTGCAGCAGACCTAAACACAGACACTTAGCATCAGCTGAACTCATTTCTGTATTATCTTATGAATATTGCACCAGGTAGCAGTGCGATCTCCTCCTCACAGTGGGATGCAAGAAAAGGAAACTAAACAAGGCTCAGGAGATAGCAGGCATCACCTTAATTGTGCTGGGCTGTAGCACATGGAGCTGGTAGACAGTGAGGCACAGCTTATTCAGGTTAATATAGAAATTCACAAGGATGTCTGGAGGCAGCGCAGGGGTGAACATTTTCTGGCAAAAAAATAAGTTTCTTTGTCAGTGAAAAGATCATAATTTCTAATGCTGAGAAATAATTCCCTTTTCCCAAGCCACACTACAATTAGTCCATGGCAAAAAAAAAAAAAAAAAAAAAAACCAACAAAACATTAGGAGAGAAACAAGACTAAGCAGCTGCAGGCAATGGTTGTTGCTTTCGCTGCCCGTGATCAAATGGTAGGTGCAAGACAGTGACAAGAGAGGATGGAGCAGTGTTCACAAGGGCAAATCATCCCTGGACAAGACTCTTGGGCAGAGAACAGAACTTACTCTCAGAAAACCAGAGTCCTCATGCCCAAGTTATCTGCATTCCCACAGGAAGATAGAGAACAGCCAGAACCACTCAGGATTTGCAATTGTTTCAGTTCTGCCTCAGGAGACACTTCAGAAACCCACTTCTACCAGGACGCAGCCCAGTATCCAAATTGTTGCATGCTGACGGACCTGTATAGAGATCTAGACCACCACATACTTACTGTGAGACCACTGGAGGCAATTTCTGGTAGCGTCAGAGTGGCGGGAGTGGTCAGCCGATTTCGAGCTCTGGAGAGCTGCAACATCACAGCATCCATAAGCTACAAGATAATGTACAAGAAACACGGCTGAGTGTGATTTCTCAACAGCTCTGGACAGTGCACTACAGAATCCTACAGCCTTCTGCAAGTGTTAAAACAACAGCTGCCACCATCCCTCAACCTTCCAGGAATTCAGGAACTTATTGGGAAGAGGTGGCTCCCACATAAATGCAGTTTAACTGTTACCACCATCAGGGACTTATGAGACAGGTCAGGAGTGTTCAATATCAGTGACTGATGAGAGAACAGCTATTCATGACAAGAATATCAAGGCAACATAAGATTAATTACTGATGCCATAGAAGCATAAACAAACTCATCATCAGCTCTTCAGAAGAATAGGCATTAAGGAAAAAACAACAAGCTGCATTCTCGGTCTCTCCACTCCTACATCACAGGTACAACTGCTGCATGGGCTCCCCCTGTTCACAACCAGCTAGGCAATAGAAAAAAGAACCAGCTCATTGTGACCAGCCAATCCTGACAGAAACCGCAGTTCAAAGGCTCTATTCAGGCAGACTTCCTCTTCCAGAAAAAAAGGAAGCAACATATGTCTCTTATAGAGCTCGTGACTGCTAAGATGAAGGCACTTTGTATTATGACTGATATCTCCCCTTACTTACACTTGAAAGTAAAAGGAAATCGTTTATTTATAATAAATATATATAGAGTAGTATATTATAATAATTTTATTACCTGGTTTCTTCCTATGAGCAGCCCTTGCCCATATGGAAACTAAAAAGGTTTAGTTTTCTCATGTTTGATGTTGTGATGGATTCTAATAAGCAATTCTGGTGCCTTCAGAGAGCATTTTCAAACTGTCCTGGGTTGCATTGTATTCTATCACCATCTTCATGAGCTATTGAACCAGGTGGGGTGGTGTTCCTTGTCTCCTCCCTCTGGACTATCTTCTGTTAATGGGCCAGCTATTGAAGCCAGGTGGGGCAGGGTTCTTTATCTCTCCCATGACCCATCCTCCCTTTAAGGGATATCTTCTGTTAATGGGCCATCGAGTTTCACACATTATCCCATTGTGAGATGCTCCGCCCAGGGGGAGGAACTAAGCATTCCATCGTGGATATAAGCTGAACTTTCAAACACCACGGGGAGCCCTTCCTGCTGGATTCCCAGAGGAGAAGAGCTACTGCTGGATCTTCTGGTGGAGACCAGACCTTGTCTTCAGGATCACCACTTTCAACAAGACCACTTTCATCTGGACTGGTACCAACACCCTGACTGACAGGGTGCCAGGTTGTATTCTGACTCTGACAGTGGTTCTTTTTTTCATGCTATTTCATTTATTTATTTTCTTTTTCTATTAAATTGTATTTCTGACTTAGACTCTCTCAGAGGTTTGTTTTCAAACCAGTACACAAACAGAGGGTTAAGCTTCACTGTCATGCAGCCGTTGTTTTGTATTAGATCTCAGCAAATACTACTGGCAAGAGAGAGGTCACTTTCAGATTTTCAGTAAATCACAAGTACTGTCATCTTCTGTTTGCTGATGGCTGCCTCGCTGCTGCTCTTGCCAGCAGCACTGATCAACAAAGAGCATAAGTTATGTAACAACATCATCCACAGAAGATCAAGGAATATCCTCCCAGATTATCACTGGTGTTTAACATGGCACCAACTGCTCAGATTACTATTCACCAGGATGTACAGCCCCATTACTAATGCTAAACTAGTACAGATTCATATAAAATATGAGGTCACACGGACAGTTCTTGACATGGGTACATACAGTGCAACTGTGAAGTCTGTTTCCACTAAGACACTCGACAGTAATGTGCATTAATTGTGTTTAAAACAACAAATGGAGGGAAGAAAATTGCAAATCCCAAGCAGCAGGGGCTTTCTCCTCACCTTGAGCACCTCCAAGCCTGTTTTGAACTGGTAGTTCACATCTCTGTTCATAAGCAGGTAAATTGCTTGGTTCACATGGTTTCTAGCATCCTGGATCTGCAAAAGTACAAATGCAGCCCTATGAAAGAAACACTCTGTAATAACACATGCTGTGAAGTAAAGGTTTCCTTAATTATCTCACTGACCTTAAGAATGGTGTCTTCTCAAATATTAATGTCATGTCTAAATGTCAGACACTCTCTAACACAAACCTACCACTGCTGCCCAGAAGCATTACTGAGTTCTCCACTCATGGACTGGAGATGCAGAACAGTCTGGATTGTCACAACAGGTATTGCTGCTCTCCTGAAGTGACATCACTCTCATCCTGGGGGCACTCTGACCATGACTGCTTAGTAGCAATTCTCACTAATGGCATACAGCAGTTAGCTCTAACACCATGAACAATGATTCCATCCTATCAGAGCTGAAACCAATGACATCAATGAGCAGCAGTGAGCAGCAAGCACTAATACAGTGTCTGTGGCAGTATCCCAGAGTCTTTTTAAGGTAAAATTGCTGGGATTGAGAATTATCTCCATCATCAAGAGGCTGTGCCCTTGTGTGAGACACAGCTGGATCAAGTTCCTCTCAAGCAAGAGGAACACAGTTATAAAAGCAAGGTTGATAGGTGTATCCTTGCATTCATGGGAGCAAGGGCAAACCCGAGGAAGACAAAGGCCCTGGGAGAAACTGACTTGTGTTCAATCTCAGGCAGCAGCACAAAAACTGATAAACAAGACCGAGGAGTAAATCAGAGGGTGCAAATAGAAGACCCAAGCAGAGGAGTTTGTACAAGAAGTGTCTGCTGGGAGACAGGCAACACAGCTTGGGGTATTCATAGTTTGATATATCTACAATGCTCTCCAGCAATCACAGCTCCCGGCTCTACATCCTTGTAGAAGCATCCCTCGCATGGATCTGGCTCTGGTTCCTTCTAATGCAAAGCTCAGGGAACACAGAAGAGCTCTGGTCTTAGAAAGCTCTTGCACTGGAGGCCACAAGGAGAAGAGTGAGAATAAGTCAGACTGCAGAGAGACTGCAGGTACTTGGGCATGTCCAAACATCACCACCTCCAGCCTTTACATCTCCCAGAGGCTTCTGAGCAAGCTAAACTGTTCCTGGCAGCATTACCCACCAAGCAATGCCAATCCTGCTGTTAGGATTTGCTTCATTCATATTCCCCCTTGATTTTGTTGTTTTCTAATCAACTTCCTCAAAATTTATGTGCCTGCACTTGTATTACTCAAAAATGTGCCTACACTACTTCTTACCCATGATTTCACTTTGTACAGAGAAACAAAACTCCAATTGACATCACTCATTAAGGGAAGACAATCCTTTGAGATGTTAATTTTTAATTCAGACAGGCCAAGGATCACCATATAACCACTTTAAATATTTCTGCACTCAGTCCTTTAGGCACTCAAACTCCATATCTGAACAAGATTGGAACACATAATGCAAGTAAATAAAGGAAGTGTTTTCCATAAAAACTGGTAAAAGTCTATCAACCAGCCAGCAGTACAAAACAGCCACAAAAAGGAGACACTGCTGAGTGTTGTCACAAAAATTTCCTTGCTTTGTTGCAAGGCATAAAACAAACTCAGTCAAGTTTAGCGTTAACATCCCAAGTACACAATTTTCCAGATTTCTACAACGTTACTAGGTAGAGCTTTCACTGCTAAAGCAGGCATTGGGAACTGCACTCAATGCCAAAGGCACTCATCACCTAGAAAAAAACTGAGCTATGTCACAGGCAAGCACACGGAATACATTTTCCTCTAACCTACTCAGCTGTGGCAAAGTAATTGAGGAAAACCATGTCTTCAGACACTAGGTCAGGTCCAGAAATCAAGTATCTCCCAGCAAAATGATGGGAAAGAGATTCTGGTTCTGGATAACTGCTTTGTTTTAACTCCTTACCTGAGAGAACTCAGACATGCTACTGGAACAAAATAATTTGTTCTCAGTGTAAACAAATGCATCTGTAAAAGAATGAGAGCAAGCTACTCTAAGCCCCTGAAGCTGCTCTTTGCCCTGCTAGCCTAGGATGACATGGGGCAGTCCTGTACAGGCACCTCATGCACTTCTTTAAGGGATCATGACTGCTATGCAGACAGCCCTCAGATCAACTGGTGTGTCTGGAACGAGCCCACCTAGGTATCCCAACTGAATTTAACTGACTTAATTGCACCTGCTTCCTCCCTTAGCTTTCACCACTGTACCTCATATGGAATGGACATAACAGTCTCTCTTGAAAGATTAAAGTTACTGCTCAGGGAGCACTGAGGCTATGGATGGGTGGGCATCTAGAGCCAACAGGTACCTGCTGCAATTTCCACTGCTTGTCTTCCCGGAATGCAAAATGCAGGAGCTGATTGTTTCTGGGCATTTTCAGATTAACATCCTTGAAGAAAAAAACAAACACATGAGAACAAGAAATGCCTGTATGTATAAGATGGGGGCTGGCAGTCACATTCCCTTCTTCCAGACCATCCTGGCAAACTGCCTTCTGCAGTCCTGGCACAGCCAGAACCTCAGTGCTCCCACAGGATGATATTAATACAAAGAATAGGATGAAAGACATAGAGTAAATCAGGATCCAGGCAGGACATATAACCTCCATCCAGAAGGTCCCCAAGGAAACTTGGAAACCACACAACAAAGGTGGTAAAGGCAAGGAATCCCCATGGAAGTTGACTCCAGCACTCACCACCACATGGTGGTGGTAGGAGGGGATGTCAGATGCTGGATCTTGACAAATTTCAATGGTTGCTGAAACATCTAGGCTAATCAGGGAGGACTGATAAAGAACACTGATCACTGGTAACATAACCAGGGTGACTTTCCTCCCTGAGGTGATCAAAAGGTGATAAGGATGACACCTACCCCTTGTAGTACAAAGCAAAAAGTGTAGCAAATACTCACAGCTTGACACAGTGCATCTCCCTGCAGTGTCATCACACCTTTCACCTGGTCTGCACTGGAATGAGAGGAAATATGTGGGCAACACATGTCACAAGAGGCACCTATCAACTGCCAACCTAACACCTCTCCTACTCGTCCTGTGTAGCCAGCATGGTTCCTCCTGCCCAGGGTCTGAACATTACTCCTGCCCGGTAGCTGAACACTACACACACTTTCAAGTCCCCAGTTCTTGGCCTGTGGTCAACTCCTGTCATATTCTTTATGGGCCACCTCACTCTAACTGCTCTGCCTAAAACATTACCTTCATTTCTGATTCCATTCTTATTCCATTTATCATCTGTCAAAAATTTGGTTGCTGTCACAAACAGCTCTAGCAGGCACAAGCATGAGACAATAAATTAATTACTGACATTGGAGTGTTAGGTGATTCCTACAGGAGCTGAAAGCTACAAAACACACTCCATTCCAAGAAAAAAAGATCCTAAATAAGTAAAACTCCACAACTTTAAATAAATAAAAAACCCACACCCCAAACACTGCAAGATGACTCACATCTACAATGAACAGTGTGAAGAGAAGACTGAAGCACCTGGTTGGGCCATACCTTACATTTTACTATATTAGAGACTCTTTAGATCAGCACTGCAAGATCCACCTTACAACAACAACTGAAAACTAAATTAAGTTTACCTAAAATCTGAAAAAGACAAACTTTAAACTTAGTGCAGAATTACTGCATGATTCCTTGCAATCCTGTGACATTCCTAATGACTAAGGTTAACTGCTTTGTGACAAGCTTGTGAGCTCTGCCAGAGCAGCTACTGAAACCAAGAGCCACACTAAAGATCAAAAAATGGTTACCAATTTCAGAAGAACTGCACATCTATAGAACCTTTTGCATAAGCCTCAGTTTGCTTTGTGTGAAGGAGATTTACTATTGCTATTTTAGGGAGATTAGGGAAAAGGTTAAGATTTCTCCAAAGTCAGGGTCAGAAACTGAGCCTGAATTTGGGTCTTGTAACTGCAACTTCCTGTGTTGTAATCAGAAAAATGCCCCTTGGCAAACTGCCTGCAGCACTGAGGCAACACACAAGCATGTGGTCAGGAATCAGTGACTACATTATAGGTGTCAGTAGAAAATGGCACAAGGCTGGCTCAGGCAGCCCTGCAACAGCTACAGACTGTTACCTTCACCTGCCATGACTGTTAGTTTGTTTTCATTAAGGCAAAATCCCCTATTAAAGAAAACCCATTAGTCCAGGGCTTCTGAAAAGCCCTTCACCACATATCCTCCAGGACCTGCACCCTTTGCTGCAGAGGGAAGTGACCCACTCACCACCACTTACCCTGATGCGCTTAGTACAAAGTTCTCCTGCTTGACAGCTCCTCCCGAGCCACTGGTGGGCAGGGCAAAGCGCTGGGAGGCCTCCTGCCCAAGAGAAGACACAGTGAGTGCTGGAGCATTTGCCTGGGCCCAGGCAGGAACAAAGATAATGTGGACACCAGCAATATGTAGCTGAATATGTAGCAGTCACCTCCGCCAGTTTCCTGAAGTTGACCAAACAGACCACTTGGATTTCATCCTACTGCAGCCTGGTGCAGCTCAGGAGAAGGCTCAGCACATGCAACCCATAGTGAAAGGCATTTGGAAATCCCACACCTGGGAGCTGGACAGTGCCAGCAGGATTCCTAAGCTGCCCACAGAAGGAGCAGCATCTGACAGCTCAGCTCTGCACACCCTCAAGCACTAGGGTGCTGCTTCTTAACACAGCTGGTTAACCCATTAAGGAAATCTGGGGTGAAAACCAGCCCTCCCAAGCCCTGCACCTGGTTATACTGGCTGGTGACTGCCCTTTACACACTTCACCCTTAAAACTATAATAAATTCTCCAAAACAGGTACTATATATAGAGGTACTGCAGCCTATTGTCACCTGCTACTGATTCTAGTCCTGGGGTTCTGAATCAGCACTATGGCACTCTTACCTCCTCTGGCACTTGTCCCTCACCTCTACATTTTTGGCCCTGCTCTTCACTTCATAAGCTCCCAAAACCAGAGAGTGTTAAGGGGCTGGGCCTGTTGAATACTGACCCAGCAGACACACACTGCATTCTCAGTGCACACAAGTCCCTTCAGCCAGTTCCCCACTGGCTGCTTGGAAAGAGTTGACCCTGAAGCACATGCTCAGGTTGGAGAAAGGTGACAAAAGTGCTGCCCATCTGCTTCAGCTGAACACATCAGGCCTCTGAAAGGGGCAGGTACCAGCAGAGGAAGGGGCATGTTGAGGAAAGGATGATTCTGAACAAGGAGAGTGCATGCTAGTAATTACTGCTACAGGTAACAGCTGTCAGCTAAAGGCCATATTGCTTGCTTCCACCTCAAGCAAATGCCTGACAGATAGGTCTGGATGCCTCCATGTGCCTTTTCAAAGCAGCTCTCAGCAGAGGGTCAAGAACAGAGCAATCTTGGGGAAAATCAGCTTTACTGGGAGTCCTCAAGAGTAAAGGGCAAGCAAGCACTAAGGACAGAAGTGGACATGCATGGATGATCTGTCTGTGCAGCCTCTACCAAGAATTTTTTCCTCCAGGGGAAACTCATCACCATTCCTTACACAGAAGATCAAACAAAGCCACAACACAAAAAGCAGACAAAATTAACCTCACCTTCAAAATATCCTGCAGCTGTCTCAAAACAGCATGGACCTCTTCTTGTAAAAGCCATTTAAATTCTTCTTCCTATGTTGTAAGAAGATAGCAGTGGAATCATTAGACATCAAACACTGGAAGCAAATCTCTCAGACACATGCACAACTTATTTAAGTTCTAAGTGTACTGCTGTTTCCATGCTGTTTAAATAAAGGAGGAGAACAAAAGATTTCTTCCTGATTTGCTGAAACACCTCAGTCTCCACATCTCCACTTCTCCACCCCAGTCCAATGAACTGTCTTCATTCTTGCCCTGACTTTAAGAAAGTAACATTCACACATCACTGTACCAAAAACCCTAGAACTGTATGAGACTTTCAGAGCAAAGTAAAAATCCTGCTGCTTCAAAACTGGGTCATCTTTTCAAGCTGTTGGGATGGGCTCACCTGGCTGCCAGACATGCACCCAGCCTCCCTCACTGCCCCTTCCTCAATGGGTCAGGGGAGGAAAGATCACAGGCCCAGGTAAAGCTAGGGAGATCCATTACTGACTCCTCGCACAGGCAAAACTGAATCAACTTGCAGACAAATTTGTTGCTAATCAGCTGTTGAGAAACAAAGATAAAAACTAAAAAGAGCATACAGGCCTCCCACCCCCAGCATTTCCCCAAGCAATAGCAGTCTAAAACTAAACAAAGTAAAACTGAAAAGGGGGTGGGGGTGGGAACACAGGCTGGGGACTCCAAATCATTGGAGCAAATTCAGTAATGAACAAGTTTGGATCTGATGATTCATTGCCTTGAGCCTCCATCAGTTGCTGCTACAGAGAAGCCTGTATAAAGCAAGACCCTCAAAGCACACTTAATGTTCCTGTTAAACCATAAGAACTCAAGTAGATCATCAAAGAAGTGGAAACAGAAGCAAGCATAGGACAAAGAATAGATTGCTACTTGTCATCCTGTAAGAGAAATTTTCTGTGGGGAGAGTTCTGAGCAAGTTGTCCACAGGAAAAATAGGCAGATGTCATGGTTTGACACTGGCCCAGTGCCAGGCACCCACGAAAGTCGCTCGTTCAACCTCCCCTGCCACAGCTGGGCAGAGGAAAAGAAAAAAAATTAATGAATGCTTCATAAGCGAGATAAGGACTGGGAGAAACACTTCAAGGGCAAAACAGGCTCAGCTTAAAGCTGCAAAGTGAAATTTATTACTAACACAATGAGAGGAGGATAATGAGAAGTAAAATAAACCCTTAAAACACCTTCTCCCTTCAGCCCCTTCCTCCTTCCCATGGACAGCACAGGCAGACAGGGCATGGGGGTTTGGTCAGTCCATCATCAAGATTTTCTTCCACTGCTCTGGGAGAGGAGTCCTTCCCCTGTGTGAGACTGTGGGGTCCCTCCCACCGGAGACAGTTCTGTGGGAACATCTCCAGCGTGCGGCCACGCTCACGAGCTGCAGCCAAACCGCACCTGCTGCCTCGTGAGCTCCCCCCACAGGCACACAGTCCTCCCAAAACTTCCGCAATGTGGGTCTCTCCTTCCACGGGGTGCAGTCCTGCCAGGACAGGCTGCTCCAGCCTGCGAGCCAGGACCCTCTCTCTCCACTGGTTCTTGCACTGGATCACAGCCTCCTCCAGGCATCCACAGCTCCCGCATGGACACCTCCTCCATGGGCTGTGGGTGGATCTCTGCACTCCCTGTGGATCCCCATGGGCTGCAGGGGCACAGCTGCTTCACCATGGGCTTCACCCTGGCCTGCAGAGGAATCTCAGCTCTGGCACCTGGAGCACCTCCTCCCTCTCCTTCTCCACTGGCCTTGGTGTTGCAGTGTTGTTTTCCCTCACATGTTCTCACCTCCTCCTCTTCTCTAACCGAAAGCAAAATGCTGTGACTTTGTTTTGATTTTCTCATTAAATCTGTCATCACAGAGGCATTACCAACCTGTCTCCTTGGCCCAGTCCTGGCCAGCAGTGTGTCCATCTCCAGAGCCAGCAGCCATTTGCTCTGCTGGACATGGTGGAAGCTTCCAGCAGCTTCTCACAGGAGCCATCTTTTGTTGCCCCCCTGCTACCAGAAACCAGGCAAACCAATACAGCAAGGTATGGTGGTCAACTCGAAACTTCTTCTGGTTTCTCTGCTAGATGGTTCCTGTTCACCATAAGGAACACAACCCCCCACTGATGTGTCATCACCTTATGGAAGAGTTATCCCTACCCCAGTAGGACGTCAGATTTGTCTCAGCAAACATTTATCCGAGGCAGGTACACACAACAAAACCAGGCAGGATTCCCTGTTATCCTTCAAAGCAGTTTGGGTGCAGGACCACTAACTTTGACCCTTTAATCCTGTTTGGAGGTTCTGGGAATTATACTGATCATAGAATGTTCTTAACTGGAAGAGACCCACAAGGATCATCAAGTCCAAGTGTGAACTCTGCATAGGAGAGCCCCAAGAATTCTACCATGTGCTTGAGAGAGTTGTCAAAAATGCTCCCTGAACTTTGTCAGGCAGGGTGCTGTGACCACTGTCCTGGGGAGCTTATTCCAGTGCCTGACCACCCTCTGGGAGAAGGAACTTTTCCAAATATCCAGCCTAAACCTCCCCTGACAGAGCTCCATGTTGTTCCCTAAGATCTTGTCACTGATCACCAGAGAGAAGATGGATCTGCAACTCTTTCACTCTGTAGTGTTTGCCCTCCTCCAGGCTCCCAAAGGAACAGCGATCCCATGGGTGCAGCAGAAACCCTTGTATCTCCAACACTCACCAGCACCATGCAGGTGTTTCTACTCAAAATCCTCACTGGTGGGGGATTTCTTCTTCTTCTTCTTCTTCCTTCTAGTCACAGCAAGAAATCTCCCTTCCCCTGCCCCTTAATTTTGGACTAAGTCAAGTTCGTGCACATCTGTGCATTGCACAGTTGCACTTTTGGGGCATGCTCGTCATACTCTTCTAAACCATATGACATTAGAAAGGCCTGTTTTTCTATGTGGCTTTTCACCCAGACCGATGATCTCTGAATCCCATCTCCAGACCGGAGATTTCATTCCTCCTGGGAGACCCGGGGAGGACCACAGTGGCGACTGCCCTGCGCCATTCCCGCTGCTACAAGGTCACTAAGGCAGCTCGGGCCCCCGCCATGTGCGGGGCTGTTCAGCGGGACACCAAGGCCACGGGGCACATTCACGGTGTGCCGGGAGCAGGGCAGCCCCGGCTTGCCATCCCACTCCCCCAGAGGAGCGGCGCCGCCGGCAGAGACCGGGGCGCTGCTAGTGGGCGAGGCGGGAGGAGGCAGCGGCCTCCGAGCCGCGCGGCGACAGGGCCTGGGCGCTGGCCCTAAAGCCCGGTCCGACAGCGCGGCCGGAACGCGAGCAGCACCCGCAGTCAGGGCAGCTGCTCTAGGGCACAGCGCTCGGCTCGGAGGCGGGCGCAGGGGACGGCCTTGCCGCCATCCCGCGGCTCCCCGCCTGAGCCCGAGCAGAGAATAAGCTTACGGGGGCCTGGCAATGCTGTCATGCGCAGGGAGAGGCTGCTGCCGCTCGCCCCGGC
>VZRX01016422.1:15312-41683 GCA_013398075.1 Notiomystis cincta
CCGCCCGTTCGCCCTGGCTCGCCATAGCCGCCGCCATTCCGACCCTGCCGCCCCCGCCGCCGCCCCCCCGCGCGCGCGGCCCGGCAGCGCCTGATTGGGCAGCGCCGCTCCCTCTGGGGCCGCAGGGGCGGGGCCCCGTGCGACGTCACAGGGCGGGGCCACCGTCCCGCACACCCTCCCCGAGCCTGTCATGCCCGCGGCAGGGAAAGCTTCCAACAGCACCAGTTCCTGCTGCGAGCACAGCTCTCGACTTTCTATCTGCTGCTTTTAGTGACAGTACTCAAAGGGAGTGCTTCCTCGGGCACCTGCAACTCACGGCACCTGAAACCCACTCTCATCTACACTTCATTTCATCCTTCTGCCTCAGGGCAGGAACAAGTACTGCTGTCCAACTGTCTGATTATCCACAAACAGTATCCAGAGCTTGTAAATATTTCAGTTAAGGATCATGTCTTAGAATACCCAACTCACTGCTGAGTTAGTGTTCACAGAATCATGGGATGGCTGGGGTTGAGAGGATCCTTAATGCATCTCATTCCATCCTCCTGCAATGGACAGGAATCTTCCACTGGAGCAGGCTGCTTGTATGACTTAGTGCTCAAAAAAACCCAAACGCCAGAATGATGGAAACCCCGCCCCAAAACTTAACAGGATTTGTCATCAACACCAGAACATTAAAACCAAGCATCCTCCTCTCACCCCAAATACATGCAGCCCTTTGCACACAGAACCTGGAATTTATCCAAACTCATCCTCTGTAAAGCCTCACTGACAGTTCCAGGCTTCAGCAATGACTAAAGTGCTCTCAGGATTGCTTGGTTTTCAGATTACTTGGCTTTCAGCAGCTCTGAGTTTCTAATGTTCCAAAGAACACATACTTCCTTAATGCCCCAAGACAGCTCTCACAGGCTTTAGAAAATGCCACAGGAACATTGTGTTACCAAGAAAGGTTTTATTCTTTTTGCCAGTAGCTTTGTTAATTGCACAAAAAAAAAATCTTTGCCATTTAAACATTTTCACACATCCTATTCTGAATGACAAATGTTAATTAAAAACAAGGCAGGAAAATAAAAATTCACAACCTTAATGAACTACAGGATCTATCATTGAGGATAAAGGAAACTGCTTTTCTTACAAGCTTTTCACAAGTGTCACATTTTCTCTTTAAAAAGGAGGGAGTCGGAAAAAAGAAAATTGCTAAAACAAATCCTCATAAAAAGAAACTTTACAGAATTGTCAACAGTATTAGGACAACATTGACTAGCCAGTTTTATTAGAGCATCTCTCAATCCACTGCTTCCCCCACTTCCCTCCCCTAAGTCTCAGGCCTAGGAATAGATTGAAATCCATGTTCAGAGGCTACAGACACAAATACAGGAATCTGAGTGAGACTGACAGCTATCTCAACGGGCATCTAGCACTGTCCAGATTCCCCCATTTCCATCCCTCCTCTTCACAGCCACATCAGAGCTCTTGGTCTCCTGCTGCTCCTCCTGGGCACACCTGTGGCTGTACAGCTGTCCAGGCAGCACTACAGCCACTCCACAGCCACCCACAATGGCTGAAAGCTGCAGTCAGACCTTCCCAGGATAAATTACAAAGTTGAACTAGTCCACATCCGCCACTCCCCAGAAATAACCATCTCCATTCTGGGAACTACAGTATTTCTAGAAAAAAACACTTCAGCAGTGAGCTGCCTAGGGACTGGTTCTTTGAATTCACTACGAAATACTTGTCACAGGACTTGAGAGCTCCTTTGGCATTCTCTCTGTATCCAGAGGCACCACAAACTAACAAAGATCCTCCACTACCTTTGCTCACATCCATTCACCTTCACTTTGGCCCAAGAGGGCAGGGACAGGTGGGGAATGCCACTGAACTAGCTCAGCACAGTTCACTCTCAAATGCACATGTACCTCCTTCTTCTTCCCAAAATGTTTTTTCCTTCAGTCCCATCTCCTGCCCCCAAACCCACAACTTCCCTCAGATACCCTCAATGTGTAATTCATAATTCATATGAGAGAGGTTTTTTTACTGTGGCATGTTTAAAAAAGGACTTCAGATGCTAACTGTGGAGTTCTGGGTGAAGAAGAACAGTGTGCCAAAAGCAGGTCAATGGCTAGCTATCCTGGCAATTTTATGTGCCTTTAATGTGAATACCTACATGCAAAATAGCAGCGGCATTCCCAAAGGAACATGAGTGTAGAACTATCATTGACCACACACAGTGGCCAACAGGCAGTGAGGTGTGACAGCTCTGTTGCCAGGTGTTCACCACAGGACATAAGTAATGCAGAATTCAGCATTAGCGCACAAGGAACAGTCACCACAGGAGGTGAAATACTCAAAGTCACATTTACAGCATAAGGTATTAGATGTTGTGATTCAAAATGAGTATGTGACACTCCGTTTCTTAACAAGGTGCCCCTGGAACCATAAACACATGCTGCACAAAGCAGGACTGATAAGGAATCCTAAGCCCAGGAAAATTTCCTCACACAGCCTATTAAGTTCCTAGAAAAAAAATAAGGTGGCAGGGGCAGGTGTCAGGAACACAGCCCAATTTGAATATGTCTTCTTTCCTTTCAGAATCCCAGCCCAAGGGAGGAAGATTGTACCACTGAGAAGTGATTTTGGCCAAAGTTTCTCACGGCATTTTTCTAACACTTGAATATAAAATACAAAAACACTCCCAAAAGGCTAATACTGAGAATTGGAAAAAAAACCCCAAACAAACCGAAAACCAAGCCATTCTCTGTGCATTTTTAGTGACAGGCATCCTTTGGACTCTGGGTTGCTCTGCCATCTACACTGAGAGCATCTCTGATCTCTAGCCTTGGCATCTGCAGTTCATGTCACCCATCTCTAGACTAAAGCTCAGCAGTGGTCTTAGCCTCCCCAGTTTCAGCTACTGGTCTTTCTACAAGTTGGTATCTGGTCGCAAGCAGAGTTCACAGATAGAAGGAGAAGGCTTATGCTGTGCTATCTTGTACCTAAAGTAGTAACACTAAGAACATGTATGGAAAATCTGACGTGTATAAAGATCACTAGTCAGTACACAAAAGTGTCCCTGTGAGGTAGGTAACCATCACCCACCTTTATAGATGGGCAAACAGGCTGAATGATGTGACAACCATGCAAAGGCCAGAGAGCGTGGAAAGGAGCTCAGGAATCTCAATCTCTTGGATCATTCTTCTTTCACCTTTCAGACTCACCACTCTGCTTGTGACACTGCTATAATCCAAGACATCTTTTTAATTATTGACTACAAGGGTTAAAAAAAAAAAAAAAAAGGCAAACAGTAACATAACATAAGCTAAGGCCAGGAACAAGTAAAATCTGTAGCCCAGTTTTATAGGCTCTATGTTTCTCTTGTAGTTTTCTATGCAAACATGTTACTTTCCAATGATGTTTTGGATGGGCTGTGATAAGCCTTTCAGGAGCCTCATTTATACTGGCATTCTCCTATTTTCAGTACAGTTTGTGTTCCCTAAGATATAGCTGTCTGTACAGGGGAAGACATGGATGCAGTGTGTTGTCTTTAACAGTACAGGAATTCCTCCATCAAGTGCTGGGGAAGTGGAAGTCTAAAAAGAAACAGAATCAAGACGGTGTTGCACTCAACTCCCCTTATCCTCTGGAACTGCCCTTCTCCTCCATGGTGCTTTGTTCTCTAACAGTGGCTAATTCGCAGGAATGCTCCTCACCTTACTTGGGACCAAGGACTCGTGTGATATTCACAGGTAGATGGGATGTATGTCACCCTGTCCCCTTGATGCAGAGAGTCCAACACTTGCATTATTTCACAGCAAAGGAGAAAAGGGATTGTTAGAAACAGCATCTTGGACTAGCAAACAAAGAGGAAAATTAAAGCAGCCAAGCAGCAGATTTCTGGCAGAGTTGCCTCAGAGCTTCTGAACAATCGCCGCTGTTCCATTTCATGACTGTCAGTGCATGGCATGGATTTTTCTACTTAGACTGCAACAATCCGAGCCCCCTCCTCCCCCCTTCTGCCACAGTGGAAGGCTCACTGCAGCAGGTCTCAAAGTCTGTGTATAAAAGGAAATGGAAAGACAGAGATGGACTGGTCCAGAGTTAAAACCCAGTATCATAATAATATTAATCAATGATCATCATATGAACAGTAAGAAGGGTGCAGCCTAATGGATGTAGGCCCTGTACACTGCGGACATGTCGTTGTCAGATTGGTCCAATGCTTTTGCTCGTTTATAGACCTAAAGAGAAATCAGAAAAGGATCAGAGCCTGCTCTTGTGTGAAGCCTTTTCTCAGCAGAAAACCTCCTTTGCTGACCACTGCAATCAGAGAACTGCACAGTATGTGAAATAATCCAAGTGCAGATCGGAAAATGCCAGGTTTTTCTGTGTTTCCTGATGTAACATTCTAAGGGTCTCTACAATCAAAACAAATCCAATGCAACCCTAGCAAAATATATTCCAATCACTGTCCCCTTGTGTTACAGATGATGTAATTCATAGATCTGTGTCTCTGGTTGACAAATGGCTCTGTTGAATAAATGCTGAAGAACATATCTGAACACTGAACAACTCTTACCTCATTGGCAGCAGCTGCCATGGGAGTTGGGTGGTTGACAGAATCGCCCAGTGCAATAGCTAATCTAAGATCCTTCTGTATGTATTTCAGGTAGAAATCAGGTTTAAAGTTTCCTTGCAAGATATCTGTTGAGAGGAACCCATGCAAAAAGTAAGAATGACAAAAATAAGCCAAGTCCACACTGCAAGGGGCTGCAATTCAACACCAATCTCCCTTTCCACTGCTGATCACTACTTTTAGCTCTCCTGTTTCTCAACTCTCCATCTTCATCTGGCCACGGCAGATGATGTCACTACTGCCCACTGACAAAGCAAGCTCAGATTCCTAAGCAATTTACCCTCAATTTCACTTGTTACCCTGCCCCAATTAAATCCTAACTTAAGTCCTTAAGCAGTCCTAATTCAGATTCTCAGAAGTCCTAGCTATGAAAGGGAAGGAATGAGAACTCAGCTCTTAATTTCCAGAATGCTTAAAAAAACCATAATCCCAGACTGATGAAGATGGGACTGTTATTTTCTACCTTTTGCCACTATCTGAAAAGCTGCTAGATTGTATAAAATGACCTGTGAGAAAACAATGTAAGAGAACTTTACTTTGGCACTTCTGGTCCAGGAAGATGCTGGCAAGTTGTCCCTGATTGAGGATATCCAGAAGGGTCTGCTGGGACTGGCCAGTCACTTGAGCCAAAGTCAGTCCTTCTGCTATTGTCGCCATGAAGCTGCCTTGGACCATGTTCACAATCAGCATCATCTTGGCAGCATTGCCTACTTCACCTGGGAGCGAGACACACCATTGGGATTCCTCCAGAAGAGAAACAGCAGCCCTGCTTCCCCAGCCCACAGCAGTAACCATGCTAGACTCCTGACATCAAGCACTTGGCAGCTCTCCCTTGCCCTGAAAGACTTCAGAAAATATTCCCATTTTCCAAGCACTCAAAGGAATGCAGAAATCATACGAAAATATGATTTAAAATCAAAAGCATCACAGATCCTCCAAAATGAACCAGCATTCAAAAAAGAAACCTTAGCCTGCAGGCTCTGAAACTGGTCAAGTTCTGGAGGAGCAGGCCAATTTCCCACACTGCCCAAAGAGAGAAGATGACATACACATCTCAGACTCCTTGCTGAAATTACCAGTCCTTGCACTAAGAAACTGCTGTCAGTCCCTCCATGTTTCAATTACCTAGAAAAAAAGAGGTCTTCCCCATGGCTTGGAAACAGCTGCTGCAGTCCTCATATAAACCCCTGTCGCCAGCTGCCAGGATCACAAGCATTCCATCATTAGAGAGCTGCTGGTTTCCTGAGACTGGTGCTTCCAGAAAGCGACCACCTCGGGACACTATCACCTGGGAGAAGAGCATCTCTGGTTAACCGTGCATGAACAGCAGCAGGAACATCATTTAGGGCATTCCTGCCCCTAAGGACAGAATTTTAAAGCAGAACAAATAACTCCAACATATAAACAGGAGAGGAAAGCACTAATGTGATGTATCACTGTATCCTGCAAAGGGTGCTTAAGACCAAAAGTTGACCTCACACTCCAGGCAAGATTCTCCTGCACCCATCACTACTGTGCATGTTTTAAGCAGCTGAACTGACATGCTTTAGTCATGGCACCCTATACTGGCCAAGGGATCAATGCTGAAGGTGTATATGTGGCATGGGAATCCCAGAAGATTGATCATTATATTTTCCCCTCTTTCCCAAACAGGAAAAGCCTTTGACAGACCTCTTCAGTTTACTAATATGGATGATTTGCATTCTCCAAATTGATGTTACACACTAGTGCATCACCAACATGTCTACTTAAAACTTCACCAAAGCCAGCTCCCCTTCCTTGTGCAACCACACATGCTGCCTTATGGCAGTGGGGAACAATCAAGATGCCAAACAGAAATCACAGATACCACAGCAGAAGTAATCAGAACACTTCTACAGAAATCCTGTAATATTTCTATAGAATGAAATGTGAAGACATCCCTTTTCCCCAACCAGAGCATTTAAACTAGGCAAATTATGCATTTTATCAGCCGTTAATCCAGACAGGGGTTTACCCTCCAGTTTGCTATAGAATACCAACCTGTCTACAAATATTTCTTAGGGGATCAAAATTTGGCTGTCTGTTTGCACTGCTGCCAGGTAACAGCTCTGCCAAATCTATAGGCTTTGCTGGTATCACCAGGGAAGATCTCAACCAACACTGTTTGCCTGTCAAGATTTGACATGCTATTTTGTCTTGTTTACCTGGAACTTGAGACTCTCTCAAAAGAAGCCCAAAAATCTCTAGAAGAAGTTTTATTACCAACAGGCAATAAAGCACCTGAAGCAACACAAACTGCAGAACTGCTGCTGAATGAACAGCTGCTGCTGTTAAGAGGCTCAGTTCAGTGGTTACCTGGGCCAGCTCTGTGACTGTATCTGCATCCACGGTGGACATATCCACGTAACACTTCCCTGGGCGAATCCCCTGCAACACTCCACTTGGACCAAGCACCAGCTGTGGAAAACAGAAGAGCGGTAAAGCAATAGGGTGTCTGCAGAGAAACCCCAGTTCTGCAGGAGTTCAGCTGAGCCTGCAGTGGCAGACCCTCAGAGGGTTATCAGAACCTGCCCTTAAAGACTTAAGTTTTTAAAATGCGTCATTTTTGTTTGGACATCTATTTTTACACAGCTGCACTGCTCAGGAAGTACAATGACCCAGGCTACTGTGGTTAGCAGGAATGAGAACTGGCATTCAGTGACTGACATTTTGTAGTCAAACAGCGGAGGTAAAATAAGAGCTAATCCTTACATCCTTTGCTGCTTTTGGATCTGATACACAGGCAAACGTGATGTCACAGGTGGAGACTACTTCAGCAGGAGTTCTCCCCAGCCGTGCACCCTCCTGGATGAACAAATCACACTGCAAAAGGCACAAGTCCAAAGGTAAGACAAATTAAATACAGAGCAAATGGTTTCTCTGCATTTTGCTGTAAAAACTCCACTGCTGGACACAACTCCAAAGGAGTCAGGCATGTTAATTACATAGCAACTTCATCTTCTTCTGCTGCTTTGTCTACGCGCACACACACACACGTGCACGCGGCTCTTTTGCAGCTTTTCTGAAGAAGTGAAGAACTTTGAAAGAAAGACACAAAGAAACAATACTCTTAAGTGAAATGGTAAGAATGTTATGGGTTTGACAAGAAATTATTAGGGAAGAAAGGGAGATTTAGGGAAAAATTGGTAAAAGGTAATAGTAAGATGCGTTACTGGATGGTAACAGGAATATGCACAGCTGAGACTGATGTGTTTCAGTCGCCTGCTGTTGTAAAATCTTAGCTCCTTCTTTCCCTATCCCCTCATATCAGCCATATTTTGCTCCTGAAAAAATAAATCTTTCAATCCCTTTAACAAAGCAACCAGAGTGCCCTTCCTGCTTTGATATTCCACAGCATCTTACAAGTACCACATCTCCCCCAGCTACCTACTTTTTCTCCTCTGCTACAAAGAGTAACACTGTGCTATACAAGTGCAATGCAATATAAGCTCCATTTTCAATTTGAATACCCCTATAAAGCCCTTCTCCATCCCGCTCTCATGACACAGCAGGTCTTTGACAGAACCCTTGTTATCACAACATAACTAGCACAACAGATGTAGACTAACCTGCAGATGAGCAGTGCACCTTACCACACCTCAATCTCCTGGGACAACTCACCACACCTGGCCTTTTTGGCCAGATGCACAACACACTGACAAGGCTATTCACATCAGCAGTATTTTCAGAGGCATGTTACATCCCATTCTTCAATACATGTATATACAAGGTGTAATTTTGCTGGCAACTCTCTCCTATCACACAAGAAGGCAGTAGGACAGGACTGATGACACAGGAGTGACCACATTAGAACATACCACAGCTGCACCTAGTCACACACGCCCACTAACAAGTACCTAGAAAATGGGAGAGAACAAGGTGGCAAGCATATCCTTGTGTTTCTTTGGCATCCTCTCCCAGGCACCACTGACAGATGATTCCATGAGATACAAGGGGTAACTGAATGTTTAGGAAAGGTTTAAGCACATGCCTACCTTCTCAGCAGTCCGGTTCCAGACAGTGACAGTGTGACCCATCTTCAGCAAGTTGGAGACAATGCCACTTCCCATCAGACCTAGGCCCAAAAATCCTATCCTGAGGGTATAGATAAACATTAATGCAAGAGAAAGCAATCAGTGTCAGTTTCTCATGGTGATGGAAATGATGAAGAGCAAACTGGATCATCACCAGCACAAAAAAAATACCCAAACAAACATGTTCCACTGCAGACATATCTACAATGGGCTTTAAAAGAAGGCTGGAATTTTTTTTGCTTACCAAACATCCCTAACAATTTCCTGAAAAACATCTTTAGTCTACTTCAGAAGATCACCTAAATATTAAATTTATGGATGGACCAAACTTTTTGTTTGGTTTGGTGGTGTGGTTTTATTCTTTACTAAAATTGCTGTTTATGTGCTTTCTGTTGCCAGTCATTGCCTTACTAAAGTTAAAGGAAACATTTAGAAATGAGCAGGTGCTTCTCTAACTAATCTTCTGACTTTAAAACTAAGTCACACATACAATGCTTGCTTGTATAATCGAATGATACATTAGTATCTTTGTTTTAACAAGGCCCAACAGACTTCTGGGCCAAGCATTATGCCAGACCAAAGACCTAGTCCTCGCTCTACAGCTGCCATTTCAGATAGGAAGAAAGGAAGTATTAGACCAGTACAGGTCACCATCAGTCCCAGAAAACAGCCTTCCCCTCCCACAAGCTGGGAAGAGTTTTACCCCCTCCATTCAGAAAAAAAGACAATATGCCACCAAGTCCCTACAATCACCTGCAACAGGAATTACTCTGCAGATATTTTTGCAAGAACCCTTTTATCTATCAAGGCAGCTTCCCACAAAATCCAGTTTTCAGAGAGATTCTGAAGCATTCAGTTACATCCAAGGTAACTTCACAACAAAATCTACTTGGCAATTCTGCAGTTAATTCTGCAGAATTAGCCACATTACAGCTGTACCGTGGCTTTCCCAAGTCACCTGTCCTTTCCCAGCTAGCCATGCTGCCTTTTCCCCAAGCAAACTAATTTAGACAGGGCAGAGGAATTCACTAGAGGCTCCTTAAATGGCCCAAATAAGGTCTACCTATTTTCAAGTCTCTAAACCAGCAGAGATACTCCTTCCTTCCCAACCCACCTCTGAGATGTACTTTCCTGACAGACTGTTTTACCTGAACAGCTTCATTGTTATTTTTGTTCCCCTGCAGTACAAGTGAGAACTAACATCCCATGTGAACTGCTCCAACAGCAAACAGCAAGAGTGGCCTGAACTCAGTTTGAACAGAGCAGAAGTTACAGAGCAAAACAGGAAGCTCAAGTTAGGCTTCTCTCACTCTAAAAAGGAGAATAGAGGTGTTAGGAGAAACCAGAAAGCTCACATGCTACACAGCAAAGTTCTTGTGATGGGAGAACACACTTCCCTCTTCCTCATCTTCTGCATGCTCAGGAAGGCAATTAAACAACCTTAGTCAACTGCCAGGCACTACTGGAGACAGATCTCCTTTTATCTTCCTACCTCATGCAAACACTCAGGAATACTGCTGCCAACATCCTGCAGTGGGACCTACTGAAAAGGGCAACTGCAGAAACACCCTGAATTGCAGATGTATCCAGGACAGAACTTACTCTGAACTTTGTATTGATTTTAGTTGCCTCTCTCCCACCTTGCCCCCCAGAAAAGTTTCACACAAGGACAGAAGGAATGCACAGTTGAAAGGAAATGCTAGGTTTATTCATGCTCAGTGACAGGCTGGGGTGTTGGCTGCATGTGAGCTGGGAAGAAAATGGCTGAAGGGTGCTGGATATCTTACTTTTTGTCTGTAGGCGTGATGTTGCCATTGACTGCTGTGCTGTCTGCTGCCTGGATGGAGGTGGATCCTGTCTCCTGAGGGAGCGGGTAGGGGGACGAGGGCAGGGAAGAGAAGAGGGAAAAATAATAATAAAACAATATAATGCACAGTTCTGGAAGAACTGCAAGGCCTCATAACAATAAAAATCCATCAAAATGAAGATTTGCTTTACCTCTTCACAAACCTTCAGCTTCTTTGTGATGGCTTGATAGCAGACAGCTGGCTGTATGGAGAAGACAAAGCATTCAGGGGAAGAACACCGCTGATTTACTATGCTGAGCAAACAGACCATATCCTTGTTCCACAGAAACAGGCAGCTCACCCACCCATCACCACCTTCAAAGCAGGACAACTCTGGGGATTCCCTCAAGGGGAGAAAATAAAACCTAAAATATATTGCAGGATATTAAGAATATTCTTTTCCACCCTGCCCCAGCAATTCAGCCTGTCTTCTAACAGAGGCACTGCAAACTCCCTTCAGTAGTTCCTACAACAGGCTACTCTGGAGGCACCAGAACCCGGGCCATCCCTACTCCTACATTTAGCTATCTGAAGCCTGCCATGAAGCCTCACATCTACACTCACTGTCGCTACAGCTGTGGAACCAAAACCTTCTGGTTAATATGAGAAGGCATGTGGCTTTCTACAAATGCTAAGGCAAAGGCTGTTCCTCCCCATGCTGCTTACTGTGAGCTTGTCTAGATAAAACTGTTAGCAGCTCTTAATCCTTCTGGCTCTGCCCAGATCCTCAGCGAGATAAAAATCCTTTTAGGTTTAATTTGATCTTTTATTTTCCTCCTGATGTTCACTGCTGAATATAAAGTCCTGCAAGGCTTCTGACTCTCTGGAGATAAACTGGCTGTATTTTATATGGAGCTTTTCTGGTCCCGGAAGATTTCCTGCAACATCCAGTGAATTGACAAGCCTATCCAGATGAAGAAACTGATAGGACAACCATCAAAAACAAACAACAGGATTTTTGAACACAATAAAAGCCTTTTCTGTCCATCAATGTTCATTCTACACAATTTATTACACCAGATCTGTCAAAAACTAGTGCTAGATAATCTCACATGACTTTAAACTATTCACTGTACTTAATGCTAGATCATTCTAAATCTTAAGTCTGGGAAGTACTTCAACTAATCTAATTGCCAGCCCCCAACGAACAGTATTCTGGAGCTCTTTATGCAATTACTTCCTTGTATTCAGTTCCAGCAAAGGGCAGGATTCCAAGCTACCCAGCAGCAGGATCCTGTCTGCCAAATCCTTACCTTCTCTGTCTGGCTCAGCAGGAAGTGATGGAAGTGTGGATCACTGTCCTTCACAGGCTACAAAGAGAGGAAAGTATAGCCTCAGAAATAAATCCAGAGAGTCACTGAGAGACCACAGCACAATTCCCTTGCTCTCCTAAGCTGCATGGGAACAGTAGCATAAGGGAGAAAATATAAAATGTATCAGCTGTCAAATGGAGCCTGTTTCAGTTAAGTAGTTTACATTGTGTTTCACTCTCAAAGCCAAAGCCATTCAACCCAAATTCCTCATTTTAGGACATCTGTAGGAAAACCAAAGAAGTATACAAGCAAGATTAACATGAGAGGAAGAAAATCCATATTTCACTTCTTCCTCTCGCAAGCAATTGAAAACACTTATTTTCCAGCTGCCAAGGAATTCCATAAAACAGTGTTCTGGGAATTGACTGGAGATTGCTGCAGGCCAAGCAAGCCCATCCTAACAGCAACAAGGACTGCAGGCCCAGATACCTCATCTCCCCAGTGAGCATCATACATACTAGCCTGGAATCAGGCTCTTACTCTGTTACTGATTGCTCATTTATTCAACAGAATCGTAAGGTTTTCAAAAGCCGCTTGTGAAGGAAATCAATTGAAACAACACCATGTAATAGTATTCAGACAGGGAGAGACTATCCACCTCATTTTGATAAGTCAGTCCCAGAAATGCTTTTGAAACAAGAAGTGTAAAAATTAGTACAGCAAGTTAAGTGTGAATCTGCAAATAGTTTCACTGAGACAGAAATCTCATTTCCCATCATACTTCTGAACTGTCTGGGATATTGTTAAGCTTTGTTATGCTGCAGTATGTTCTGACACAAGAAGGTAAGACACTGCTGTTTTACAGCCAGATAAAAGGCTCTAGATTTGCTGCCACAAACTCAAATCCTAGATGTCGTAAAGCTTCTCACCTCACTCACGCTCGGTGGCCATTTAAATCCAGCCACTGTTCCACTCATCACCCTCTTCACCGTACTTGACTCTGGAATTGTGAGGTCCTGAGAAGATAGAAGGAGGATCAGAAAGATCTTAAAACCTGGCTCAGGGGCTGGTCACAGCAGATGATCATTTGAGCACACATGGAGAGCTCTGAAAGCACTAAAAACGCCTTCCATTTCACGGGCCTTTCTATGAGCATTCGTATTTAAATACAGAGTATTAGCAACACAGGTGAGGTGAGGAAAACATCAACTGCCAGTGAAGGAATTCAACCAGATTTATGGCTTCTGGAGAGTCCATTCTTCATACCTAAGAGGAATCACTGCATTTGAGCACTTATAAAATGAGCAGAGAAACTAAAAAATGTGCTTGATCCCGTATTTTCATCTCATGGATGCAAAAAGCTTAACAAATGAGTGAAGAACATCATTACAAGCAGAGGTCTGAACTCTTTTAATCCTATCCTGTCACAATAGAATAGCCTACCTGTTATCAGGAGAACCTTCAAAGCATGAGGTTGACAGCCACGATTCTGCTCAAGTTTGCAGAATCCATGAGACAAACTGGTATGTGGGCTGCCCCATCTGCTCCACAGGCCCTGGTTTGTAATATCATGATAGTACTTAACATACTGGGGCTTCTACTGTTGAGCAGATTAAACTTTATCTTTTATTTCCCCAAGACATATAGGTTAAAATAGGTCTTTATGCTGTAGGTCATAGACATATGCTATAGAGATCTAGGCCTTTATGCTACATGAAGAGAATGCACAGGACTTCTGCATAATACATGCTGTCTTCCTCTATAATGAGGGTTCAGAAAAGGAATCACATTATCTCTGCTCCAAAATTACTTCCTGAAAATGCACAATATACCTTAGTATCCACACAGAAGCACAAGAGAAGAACATTGTTTGCAAAAACAGCCAGAGCAAGACTGCTTAAGGCAACCCAGAACAATGCAACTGTCCAAGTGTTAGCAGGACAATGAAGACATCAGTCTCCAACTTTGTAGTGTCTAGGGAGAGTCCTGCATACTTCAGCTGGTAAAGCACGGATAAAACCTGCTTTGATACCTATGAAGTTCTGTTGCTCCTTTGAAAATATCCATATAAGCTTTAAAATGAGAGCATGTGAATGATCATGTATAGCCACAGAGTCTTCCTACACAGAGCACACCTCAACAACTGGATTCTTGACTTTAATGCATCCTTATTGCTTGGAAAGCCAGAATTTAGACTGGGATGGAACAAAAAAACCCAAATCCTAGCATTGTATGAATTCAGGACAACAACATTTCTATTCTAGGACTAAGAACTTGAGGAATTTATGAGAACCAGGCAAGAAGACAAGATTTAAAAATTATTTAATAGGCTGAAAAACAGTATTATGGTAGTATTGTGATATTTTCATGGCAATTATTTTAACTATCACTTTCCAGAAGCCATAAGGCTTACTTTCCTATCTTATCCTGCTTAATTTCCTGGTTTGTGGCCAGGTAGTTATCATACAGCTGGCCGCCACTTTGTGGCAACTTTAAAACCAGTCTGCTTGTCACGTGCCAATAAAATAATGCCTATTACCACAATCAGCTCACGCAAAGCACTCCAATGCCCTGACACAGTTAACACACAAACCTAGGCATGCAATTTGTCAGCACAATCAGAATTCTCCCAGCCATTAGTTTTGATTAATTTTGAAATGAATCTAGCTCAAAGACACAGAATCATTTTGGAAGTGGAAAAAAAAGGTCCTTTGGTCTATTTTAATAAAAATATGTGGAGACACAACATGCTTATAGGAAGACACTTAGAAAAGTGAAAATTATGTTGCCAATGAAGCATTTTCCTGTATCTGTTGAGTTCTGTAATTATTAGTTATAATTCATAAATATGCATCCATTCCTCCCCTCCTCCAACTTCCCTCAAAAGAAGAAACTGATGGGATCTGTTGCACAGCCTAATTTCACAGATATCGGTGCTAAAGACACAGTATTTCCTATGAGCCCTTAGGCACAGGACTTGATGATCCTTTTGTGTCCCTTCCAAATCAGGATATTCTACGACTCTATTCTATGATGCCTTCTCATCTAATATTGGAGATGATCAGCTTCATTTTACTACATTAAGAGAGAGTCTGCTGTTCAACCAGCGAAGGCCAATCCATTCACAATTCTGGAGAGCAAAGACCACCATCTTGACTTGCATCCTGACTGAAAGAAAAGACTGTGAAGCACAATGTGATCCCCTTGAAGCATCGGTGAGCAAGCACATTGCTGTACGGTGTTTCAGTTGAAGTCTCCCAGTTGTCTCCACGTGTAGTCTCTGATGGAGCATGTGCCTTGTAATCATCCACCAAAATAAGTATCCATTTGGAACAGGAAGATCTAGACCACAACAGTTGAGTTCCACAATAAAGAGGCTGGAACTCTAACTGAGGGTAGATAAAGGGCTGCCACAACATCGAGAAATAGCAGGGAAGTAGTGCAGATAAAACATTAAGGCTCCTTTATAATGGAGGATGGGAACATATCCTAAAGCACAGAAGCTGTAATGAAGACAATTCTTCTAGTGGATTCCCCAGGCTCCGAATCTCTTCTTTAAGCCCTAGCCCTTAAGGACACCTCACTCTTTGTGAGTATTGAGGTTGAAGTTGAGCGTACTAATCACCTGATCATATGAAGCAGATGAGATGGGAGAAGACAGGAGCCAGATGAAGACCCGTATCTCTCTGCTAATCCTTCCCCCACAACCTGAACTCGAGGGATGGCAAGACGAAAGATGGAATCTCCTGATACAGCTTTCAAAGCCCTCTCAAAGATATGAGCAGAGCCACTCATAGTAACTAACTGGTAAAAATCACAGGAAGAATCAACAATATGCTTGCCAAGGGTATCAGGCAGCCAAATGGTCTAGAAGTAGCAATAAGGAAAAGTTTAAAAAAAAAAGGGATACTGAACTGACTCTTCCTGCTGGCCTGTTAGTCAAGGTGCCAGTCAGCCCTCAAGTCCAGCTGCCAAGTCCACAGGCACTGGCGGACATGCACAACACAAACCTTCTCATCCTTGGGTGGACGCCCCCGCTTTCGGGGACTCTGATCCTGGGCTCTTTTCAAGGGTGACTTTGATCCTCTCTCTGACGAGACAGAAGAGACCCTCTTTTTTCCTTCCCCTGTGCCCTTCTTCACCTTTCCTTCAGACAAACTGGCTTTGCGTTTCTCTTCACCAACAGATTGCTTCCCTCTTTCTTCACTGGAATTACGCCGATTCTTCTCTTCAGTGGAGTTATGGGAAGATGCCTGAGAGATTATAGAATAGAAGATGGTAAGGAAAGAAGAGAAGAGATGGAATGATTTTCATGCAAAACCAAGGATGTGAAGGACCCTGTGCTGATTACTATCAAGCAAAACAACAGCACAGTAACTTGAAAACTACGTATCTGTTAGCCCTTTGGAGCTGGTGAATGAAGTTCCTGGTTAGTTCTCCTGCAAAAACACACCAGTTTAAGCAAGCACATAACAGAGTAGGCCGCCTGAAGACTTGCCAGAATTGCTGCACTTCCAATATACTAAAGACAAGATTAGGAGATACCAAATTCTTAAGACTGATTTATAAAACTGTAACAAGCAGATCAATTAGTCTCTTCAATTTCTTCATCATTTAGTAACACTTTCCCCACCAAAATGATTAAATGGGGAAGAAGAGAGGATAGGAAATAAACCCTGAAAACCAAAGGAAGGAAAACAAAATCTCCCTCTTGCCAGAGGCAACAAACTCCTTTCACATAACAAGGCATCTAATCATCATTCATGCCAAGATCTGTTTTGATGCACATGGTGAAAAAGAACCCACTCACCTGGTCCTTGCCTTTGGTTTTTCTAAGAAACTCCTCTACAGCATCCACAGCTTGCTGGAAGCGCTTACCCTTGTTAATCTTTATCATTTCCTCTTTGTGAGGGTGATAAGGCTTCAGCTGCTCCACTTTGATCCAAGCACTTGAAACAAAAAAAAGAAGCAGTTATATTCACCAAACGGCAGCTTTCTCAATCATCCTGCTTTGAGAAACACAGAGTTATACTTTCCCCCCCAGATCTACTGATGACAACAGCCCAAATTCGCTTCCTGTCTAGAAACTGAAGGGCTGCCATTACTGCATTCACTGAAAATCTTCTTCTGGCACTTTTACTTTTACTTTGTTATTTCTTAATTTTTATCTCCTCTCATTCTAGCACTGTCCCCCTCTAAGCATTATTCATATTCTCTATCGGCAAAACAGCTTTTGAATGTGATCACAGAATGCATTTAAAACAGTGACAGCCCAATGACAGCTCTTATTTCACCAGGAGGAACACCCACAGTCCTATGCCTCCAGGTAAAGTAGTCAATACCATGAATCTACTCGAGAGGTTGTTAAAAGAAAAGTTCATCTAACAATTCTCAGATAACAAATCCTGGTTCAAATATATTGAATACACAGGTGTCTTAAAAAACTGTAGGAAAAAAAAACCAAAATTATGTATCCCACTATAGAGCTGACCACGCAGAGTGAATACAGAAGCCACAGCCATTGCTGTACTCATTTCTGATGTACCCAGGTATTCTACACGAAAACAACAACTTTGGTTTTGAGGAAAAAGAACTATTTCCTTCATTGTTGCTATTTTAAGAGAACCTGACTTGTACAGTAGCAGAATATTAACCTGCAGTCTTATGAAGACTGCAGTCCTTTGAGGAAAATCAAATTACTTCCCTGTTTCCACTCCTGCTAAATAAGACTTCTTAACATTTACCAAATGGTAAAGTCATGAAGTATGGGTGACAACTTCACTTTCCTTCAGGTAAACAAGCTCTTCTACCACTTCTTCAGTGAGGTTTAAGGGAATACCTTTGTTTCCCTTGATGCCTGAATTCCTTGTGGCTTTCAGAGATTAAACCACCGTTCTCCCTCCCCAAATTCAAGCCTAAGCTCATCAACCACACTGTTACTACCACCCTACTGAAAACAGAACTGCTTAAGTTTTGAAAACCCTTCCCTCAGTTAGTATGGCCAGTGGTACTTCTTAGCACACAGCAGACCAGCACACAGCAAAAATGGGGCAGACATTCCCCTGTCCCCACATACGTCTGCTATGTAGACTATCCATGATCACAGGTTTTAAATGTTGCCCAGTGCGGTCTAGCTCCTGCAAGCAGATGAAGTGATTCAATAGCTGCATTTTCAGACACTGTAAGCACCATGCCATATAGTTAAATTGAACATGAAGATTAAAACAACAAAAAACAATAGTAATGTTTTGCTGAATCTTGATTGTCTTCTCTTCAGAAAATAAACTCTATAACTTCATTAAGACCTTTTTCCTCACTGGCAGTAGCAATTGTTTGTAAATGGTTTGTAATCAGGAATCAACCTTAAAAAAAGCTGTGGAAAATTCCAGCATCCTTTCCAAAGAACCCAGTGCTCCTGCATGCAAAGCTGAATCCTTTCACTTAGTTTTCATCATTTTTGTAAGAATTGACTTAATATAATAAGTCAAATTATTACATTCAGACTAGAGTCAGAGTCCAGCAGCTACTCAGGGAATCTCTCCCAGCTGCCCAGACATTATTGTGAGACACATCTTAAAATGATCTTACACTGTAAAGCCTGCTTGTATAACAAACAGTGACAAACATCCCTGGGTACCACGGAGCACGCACTCATGAGAAGCCTTTTATTATGTGTATAAAGGAAACAAAATTTTGGACCACAATATAAAAAAAGATGTTAAATGTTGTTGCAGGACTGAATTTCTAAATAAAAATAAGTTCTTTTCTCTCAAGGCATTCTCTTAGGTTCTGCTCATCCTATCCCTTCTCACTGCACATGTTCATTAGCTTTCTATCTCATTCCCTTTCCTTTGGTACAGAGAAAGCCCAAAGCACAAAGCTTTCTGGTTCCTGGCTTCAAAGGTGCATCTTGGCACACATGATCCACCAGGACAAAGAACTAGAGATCTCAGAGACAAACTACTATGTGAAAAACAATCTTAAATGCTGCCTCAGTTAAAAATAAACTTTTTAAAAAAGGAAAAAAAAGTAAATTGGTCTTTTCCTTTCCACTTTGTTTATGCATCACCTACCTGGACAACTTTACATAAGAGATGAGCATGTCTTTTGACAGCAAAGTCCACAAATCAATTGCATGCAGTGTTTCAAGCACTTGAAAACAAAATAACTTTTCACAAAAAAAAAAATTCATGTTTATACGCAAGATCTCAATACCCTCAACACCAATGAAACCCAGTATTTAGATCAGTCTCAAGGATACAACACATTAAAGGATCTGCTGTTTCTCTCCTGATTCAATAATGAACCAATGCCTGAGAAAAACATTAGCGATGACACTGAAGATGTCATATTTAAGATGAAATTGCATTCATACTGCTGCACAGTCACTTGGCATCTGTAAAGAATGGGATGCATGGAAAGTGAAAAAATATAATAAAAATACCTGTTAGCAATGGGTTTCTCTTTTCATTTCTCCACACTGTTCCTCATCCTCTCCAAAATACCACTCTTAATAAAACATTGCTCATGTCAAATCTACATTATAAACATGAACAATAAGCAAAACTTAGAATAAGCAGAGGTAAGTATCAAAGTGACCTGCAGCCACACAGAAACAGCGGCACAGAGAGATGCAGAGACCAGATTCAAATCCTTGGCACAGCCAAGGAGATCTTCAAACCATCACCATTCCAGTCACTCTCTTCCTGTCTATGGATACCAACTTCTAATGATAAACTGCAGAAATGAGATGAAGAATATCCACCAATCCTCATTTTTTGCAAACCATATAGCTAGGGATGGAAAACAATGGCACTGTATCTCTGAATCTGGGAAAAAATTTATTGCTTTAGACTGTAGCACTTTAGATGCCCACACTAAATGCTAACACAACCAGTTCTGAAAGTCCAAGAAAATTGCTTAGTTATTTACAAGGCCAGTGTGTGTGAGCACATGACAGAAATCAAGATGGATTTCCTTCTGTTAAAAGCAAACATCCTAATCCTCAACAATAACTCAAATAACGAAACTCTGCAACTTAATACGTAAACTTCTAGGAAAAAAAATACAAAAATGACCACATTAAACTAGAGTAAAGGAAGGGATATTTAGAAGAAACCAAGAAGAAGGACAATACTGAAGGAAATTAAGTATTAGGTTTTCCAAATTCGTGCAATAAAATACCTCCTCAGTAAGAGGTGGAAGAGTTTTGTCTGTAGTGATTTTCAGCTATGGTACTGCGCCCGCAGGGATGTTGAACATTCCAGCTGGCTCTGCTACAGCAACAGGGAGCTCCACAGGGGATAATCTGCGTCACTGAGAAGTACCAAGAACACAAGTTCACCCCCTCCATCAGCTCAGCCTATCCCTCCAGCCCCTGAGACTGCTAAGGTGTATTTCCAACAGTTGGCAAATTTAAAGCAAGTGTTTTTCTGATGTCACGACCTGAAAGAACATTTCAGAAAGATTACATCCTGAACTTACTCTCTCCTTGAAAACCAGAGAAAACAGTGGCAGAAGAAAAGGGTAGGTGCTTTCATCCCAACAGGACATGGAGGATGGAAAGGCAATCAGTGCTGTGTTAAAATCACTGTGCCTGATGGAAATAGGCTGCAAATTATTACACTTATTTTAGATTGCAAGCTTCCTCCATTTTTTCCTTAATATATAAAGTCAGGAAGTGCCCCTTGATCCCACCATATTTAGTTTCACACTGATGTTTCAAAAGGTTGTCCCAGCTTCCTGTAAAGGCTTTGATATACATGATTACAAATCCATTTGGCTGTTAGGGAATATCAAATGGGGAAGAAAGGCGGGAAGGGAGGTGAATGGCTGTGTATGTACACATATCTCCGATGGCTGCAGGCATCTCACCAGTATTTCTACAGAATCATAGCAGAAAGATACCTTCAAAGCAATGATAGTTTTAGTTTTGACAAATGTCATAATGAATTCCTAAGCAGGCTATAAAATGTAAAAATATTTTGAACTGTATGAAACACACCAAGAAAGACTTGCAGGCCTGCCAGTCTATTAATTTTAACTACTAAAAGCAATAAATGTACATATATAGCAAAATAAAAGTTCTTACTTGACTACTGAAATATCTACAAAGATTTTCTACAAGACTGTAGCATGGAAATAATAATAAAAGGGGATTTTAAATACTGAGAAGCACAGTTAGCAACAAAGATAAGAGTTCCAAGTTCCACTTCTAAACTAAATTAAAATTGTTGTTTAGATTCATGTAATGGATGTTGTTACATGCTTGTCAGGTCTATGGGCAGGAAACATCAACTGTTCTTGATTTCAGATAAAGAATCCTTTTAATGTGACTTACTCTAAGAAGAGACATTCAGAAAAACAACCCCTAGGCAGGCTAGAAAAACCTCCTTATCAATTTGGAAAACAAGGTAATAAAGAGACATTACATGATTGCCTTAATTGAAATGCACATGATGATCACTTAGAATAGCACATGGATATTACATCACTACTATGAAAGTCAAGGTGGCTTTCACTGTGGTACAGCATGTATGTACTTCACAGTTTAAACATAAACAAAATCTGCTTCCGTGGGTAGAAAATCCTTATCTTCCAGAAAATCCATTCCTTCGGAAGTGACAGGAGCTACTGACATCACCAATACAATTAATATACAGAGCACAGAGTTCAGTGAAAATTTATCAAAAGCCAGGACCTAGAGAACAGTCTGAATGCACTCATGCTCTCACTTGTGTGTCTTGGACCAGATCTACTCACAGCCTTCTAGTTAATCTATTCCCTTAGTCACTGCAGCATTGCACAGATCCAGCACATGGTAATATTCAATTTGCAGGAAAAGGAAAACACATTTCCTCTGTGTTGTATCCTAAGCTAGCCAGAATTTCACAAATAACCAAAACCTATACACTACACCAAAACCACTGCGAAACTCATCAGTATGGTTTTTTTTACCCCTCTGCTCATGCATATTCATTTTTACATCTAAACATCTTTCTCATTAGCCTTTAGTATGACAAACCAAAGCCACATGAGTCAAGAGGGAACAATTTGTACCCAGCCTGGAACAGGGGCATTTCTGGCTACAGCAGGTACCTAGGAATCCTCAGAAGGAAATAAGAGTGAAATAAAGCCTGAGACTCCCTATCTCTCCACAAACTGGCTGACAACAACCCTCAGAAGTTTGTGGGAGGGACTGTACCCAGCAACCAGCATCACCTTTGCCTTACACACACTGGACAAGAGGTGAACAGCTGATGACCAGATCCTCTCCTTTTCAACCTCAAGGGTAAGGCAGTAACACAAGAGCTGCAGCAATGGATCCATGGTACAGAAATGTCATGGTACAGCATGAACATGATGGAAACTGTGAGGTGCTAAAAAAAAAAGCTACATGCACTAGACCATCAGTATGAGTACTGCACTCCTCATTACCCCTTGAAAAGTGACAGCTCTGCACTCTGCTATTCCTCAGGCTGATCAGAAGATGGTGACATTCTCTCAGTTATACACACATCTGAAAAAAGTATTTGCAAAACTCACTAGTTTACCTGAATGAAATAATTAAAGGGATTTAAGTAAAGGGATTTTCTCTTCATGTTCACATTTTAAGTGAAATCATTTATATTGTTCCTGATTTGGCTCATTGATTATGCTCAAACATGAGAATTTTCTCAAGCAACACACTGGTTAGAACAGCACAGTTCTAAATTTACAAGTTTCCATTCAGGACAGAAGAGGCACACAAGCTTTTCTCTCTTCTATCAACATTATTTGAAAGAATGGTGATAGTATTTATTTCTATTCAATTTTCAGGTAGGGTATGCCAATCAAAGCAAGCAAATTTCTAATTCATTATTATCTAGCATGATATGATTACACTTTACAAGTTGGAGATTGCAGGAGGGGGCAACACTACAACAACCACACTACCTTACTGTGCCAGATGCCTGGATTTACCCCAGCCAGAGCTCCAGATTCCTGTAATAAATCCCGATTATTTTGCAGCTCTGAACTCTTCATTTGCTATCATGTTATTAATCTCAGCTACAGTATCCAAGACACCAATAATATGAAATATAAGAATTGAGAACAAATAATCAGGACAGAAATAATCCACTGCAACTCAAAATTTATTGGCTCAAATGATCATATTTAATAACACCACCAAAAAACGTTTTCCGCCCTCAAATCAACTTTCACCTGCCTCAAGTTATTAGAGATCCAAACATTCCCATTAGTATGCACCATTCACTACTACTCCATCAAGTTTAGACCTCATTTCTTAATGGAAAATACTTTTAAGTATTAAGTAAAAATAATTTAACAGTGAAAAATAATTTCCTTAAGAGATATTCATCAAATGGTCTCAGTTCTTGTCACTCTTCTTCCAAAAAGTAAAGGGTTTCTTAGTCTTCCACATATATTTGCAATTTTCTTTATTGCACAACTTAATGGGATATAGCAGAAAATAAAGAGGAAAACTGAAAAATTATCAAAATAATTTTCAGTTTCATGAAATATCCAAGTTCTCAGGTTTTTTTGTTGTTGTTGTTGCTTTTTTTTACTAGTTTGTAATCATTAAATCTAAGACAACTGTGATTTTCTTCACATTTGAAATCATTAAATTCTGCCATGCAAAAAGGAACTCTAAAATGGTTTGGCTCTCTTATACTGTGAAGTCTTCCAAAAGCACAGCAAGAATGTTTTCAGTCATCAGGTAAGATGGCATATTCTTTCACAAATGGCAATTATATAGCTAATTTTATTCCTCTGAGAGCAAAATAAAATAATACTCTGACCTCCACCTTTCTCATACATGGTTACATGCTAAAATTTAATCTAGTCATGTCACATCTAAAAGTGGCAAGCTGTCATCACAGCAGCAACTCAAATCCTAAGCTTCAGTCTTCATGCACTCCAGTGAGCAGCTATAGCATGCAATAATAGTCGATTTTTTTTTTATTGTGTGGTTCAAAGGGAATCCTTTACAAAGCTACATTGCACTATAATACTAATAAATATTTCTTCCACAAAAGATCCATGTTATGTGGTACAATATTTTTCCCCAGATGAAAACAAGCAGGTACATACTGATCTTCTGTTCCAAAAAACTTCACAAAGAAGCACTTTTTTCCTCGAGGTTTCTTCAGATCTTTAGGTGGATTAACAATCTAAAGGTGATTAGAAATCAAAGTTTAAAGGCATATCATGACAAATTTTGTGATTTTACCATCCAGTGCTCACCTACTGTACATTTTTTTAAATCTGATTAGGAAGATAACTGGCATTAAAAACTTGTTCCACCTCTCAAATTTAAACTGTGTCTTTACTCCCAGAATAGACTGCTTATCAAGTTTAAAATGTTAGTAAGGAAAAAAGCTATCATTCAGTTACACAGGTGACACCTGTAGAGGAGCCTGGTGTTAACTTGATCCAATAACCAAATGTTTAGTTATCAGACAAATTAGCAATTCTTTTCCCTGACTCATGCTATTACCTCATATGACGATGTAAAAGATAAAACAAAGGTCCTTCAGAGAAGTAGAAAAAATAGAAATGGCATACAAAATTAATTTTTTTAAGTCTTTCATCAGAAAAAAAAAAACAACCAACCAAACCAGAAGAAGGATCAAACTACCTCAGATAATTCTCAAAAACCATAGCTCTAAAACAGTATCTTGAGAAGCCAGACTCCTTATTTCTATTATTTAACACAGTACTGTTAACCAACTTACTATGGAAGAAACCTGTCTCGCAGAAAAGTGACAGGGATTAAACTAAATTTGGAAACACAATCAGCTGCCTCTCTGTTTGCTTTTCATTCCACCTGAACTACCAGCTGTAACTGACAGACTGAGCTAATAGATCAAATAAAGCCCTAAACTAGTTCATGCTTTAGATTTGTGGGATACACGTATTTAAAAAAATAACCAAGAAAACCAGTATCAATCTACAGCTGAAATGCTTTCAGGCAAAGCTTTCCTACACAGAAGGAAAAAACCAAAAAATCCACACCCAAACAAAAAACCCACAAACCGTGAAAAATTAAGAAAGCAACAATAAATACAAACAAACCTCACCTTTCCTGGCCATGGAGGGTAACGGCCCAGCTTCCCCCTAGAGAAAAAAGAAAGTGTTAGGTACTAGAACCAGAGAAAAAAACAAGTATCCCAGTGTCTGCCTTGTCACATTATGTCACACTTTTCATATTAAGAGTTACAATTTACAGTCAAAACCTTCCGAGCAAAGTAGGACACACGGCTGACACCTGCACCTAACTCAGATCTCTGCACACTCTGTTTGACCTTGCTGGACTGTCAGAACTGAAGAGAAGAGCAGCTGCTACGCTGTCTGCGAGATACAAGAGTAACAGGCACTGCAGCACCGTAAATGTGGAGATTCCTTCACACGGAACTGAAAAAAAGCAGTTGAGTACTCCTGTCCACCTGTCTAGAGCAGCTGGTGAGCAGAGCAGCCACCAACTCCGAAAGCAGAGGTTCTGATTCTCGCAGGAAAGCATTAATGGCAAGATCCCCTCAACAGGTGTTCCACTATCACTTTCTTCAGGTGCTCACCACCACACTAAGTGAAGATATGGAGAGCCATAAAAGAAACACAGTAAAGTTTACTTCCTACACTTGCAAATGTTTCCATTATGAAAACTAGGCAATACTAGAAATAATCAGAGAGGAGGAAGAGACATTAATCTTAGCCCACAGTTCACCAGCTTTATCCTTATTTCACTGACTTGTCACTGACTCGTGCTGCAATACTCAGAAAACTCCACTAGTAACCGTCTTGCAAGAGATGGGCAAAGAACTTGTGGGGCCCAACAGATCCTGACACAAAACTTCTCAGCAAGTGGCACTGCAGCCCCCTGAGATGGCAATGCTGCACAGAGGATTCAGAAGCCATGGGCAGGCAGGAACGCTGCCAAGAGCTGTGACCATGACCATGTCTCATATTCAATGCTCCCATTCCTGTACTGAGAAAAAACTTCAGCAAATCCTTTCTGCTGTTGCTGTCTGATTGTTAAAGCTCCCTGCGACAACTCTAGGGACAGCACCTGGCTATCATGTACAAAACTAAAGCAGGATAATCTGCATTCCAACACTGAGAGCAGAACACTCCTCAAATTCTCACCTAAAAGAAATACGCTGAAGTAAAAGTAACTAATCTCTACTGACTTTGCTACATAGATCAGACAACTTCCCAGCACTGTCAGTTTTTCAGATGAGAGCTGCAGCTGTCACAGGCTGAAGCAAGTGCTTCTTTTTATCTGCGTTATCAGTATAAATGTGTTCGGAATTAGCTACTTCTTTGAGCCCTGGCAGGACCGCCTAGCCCATCCAGCACAGCAGAACCTATGCACTTAATCGGTGCTTACAGGGCGCGATGGAATGCTCTCACTTCTCCCGACCAGGACACATAAAATCACAGCTCTGACTATCTGAGGGTAAGGCCGCAGTGACAAGGGGAAAAGGCTTCTGGGGGCTTCCACAGGGACACCCCAACCTGCAACGAAACGCTGGATTGTTGTATTGCTTCATTAAAGCATTGCCAAGAAATGGTGTCGTGCCC
>VZRX01016424.1:0-13037 GCA_013398075.1 Notiomystis cincta
AAGAACGAGAGAGTCAAAGCCGTTTGCATATTCGGCGAGCGGCCGGCGGGGCTCGGCGCCGCGGCCCTGCAGCCGCTCCGGGAGGCATTGCTGGCACGACTTGTGTCAGGTCTCAGCGCGGCGCCGGCCGACGGGGTAAATAATAGTGTTTTTTTCTTTCTTTTTTTTTTTTTTCCTGTTTCTTTGTTTTCTGGCTCATCGCCGGGGGNTACTCAGTTGCATCCTATGGTTTTCTGTGATTTTGTTTTTGGTGGGTTTTGTTGGTGGTGTTGGTTGGTTTGTTTGTTTTTTGTTTGGTTTGTGTTTTTTTTTTTTTTTTTTTTAAAACAGTTTGACCCTTTTCCTTCTTCCTTTCCCTCGCTCTTTCCTTCGGGTGTGGGTTTTGCTTGTCGTCGTCGTCGTCGTCGTCGTCGTGGTGAGGTCGCTCTCTCCGTCGTCACCGCAAGGCTGGGCCTGGTGCTCGGGGACGGGGATGTTCCTCTGGGGGTGCCTAAAGCAGAGGAGAAGGGAGGCGAAGGGGCGGCACGGCGGCGGTTATCCCAGGTACCAGGACTGCCGGGAGAGAGGAGAGAGGCCGGCGTTAGTGCTCTGCCCCGCGGAGCTGCTCCGTGCCCCGCCGTGCCCCGGCCCGAGACAGCTGTCCCCGCGCTGTGCCCTGCTCGGCGCTCGGCGCTGGCACTGCTGCACTGAGTTGGGCCGTCCTCGGCACCGCGGCCACCCGCGTTCCCCTGGGGGCCGCTCCCTCTGCACCTTCCCGGCCAAGGCGACTCTCCCCAGGGAACGGTGCCGCCTGGGGACAGGTACGGGGGTGGCACGGCTGGGGACCCTGCGAGGTGGCCCCCTGCCACCCTCCCATTGTTCCCCCCCCAGCCCCATGTTCAAGTTCATTCCCGATTACCTCATGTCTGGTTTCCGTTGGAAACGAGACAGCTCGGGGCCGCTGCTTCCCTTAACCCTTCCAGGCCCCACCACACATGACCAGAGCGTGGCAGGTCTCAGCTGCCCCTCCCGGGACACCGCCTCCTTCCTCCGTGCCTCAGTTTCCCCAGGCAGAGCCTCCTTGAGCCCTGGGGAGCCTCCTTGAGCATGACTAGGGACACCCATACACCGGGACCCTGGGTGTCCTGGGAGTCTGGGTGGCTGTGACCCCTGTCTCTGGACAGGAACTCGGGCCCCTGCTCCTTCAAGGTTCTCCTGGTGCTGCCCCAGGTCACCTCTTTAGGGACCCAAGGCCCTTGGGGTGCCCATCCCATAAGCAGGACTGGGGAAACTGAGGCAGAGTGGGGGTTGTGGTCAGAGCCAGGTCCCCCGTCTTTGTCCTCTGGAACGGCACAGCACCCTTGGGTGTCCTAGCTCATGGTTCCCAAATCTCACAGCCTGGCACAGCACAGCACCCCCAGGTGCCCTGTGTCACTGCTCACACCCCACCCCAGCACAGCACCCCCCAGCCAGGGCAGCACCCCAGGTGCCCCTGCATGGCACCGGCCACACCCCCATCCTGCTGTCCTGGTGTCACCTGCCAGGCAGGACTGCAGCCACCACAGCTGCCCCTGCAGGGAATGCTGAGGCCAGATCACTCATGTCACAAGGGAGGCCAGGAGCTGCCACTCCTGTCCTGGCACCATGGCACTGCCTGTAGCACCGGTGCCAGTTCCAGAATCCAGGACTAATGGAAAGCCCCTGGAAAGGCGCACACAACCTCCTGCTGCACCTGGAGTGGCCACGGGCACAGCCAGGTGAGAGCAGATGCCTGTGCCCACACAGAGAGGGACCCGTGGCCCTGGTGCTCCTCCTTGGGGGATGTTGTGGGAACCTAGGCAGGGTGTGCCAGGTGGTGCCAGGCAGGGTGCAGCCAGGGCATGGCAGTGACCTTCCTCTATCATGGAGGATTTGTGGTGGCCCTGAGCCACCAGCAGTGCCCGAAGCCCTGGCACCAGGTGCCCGCAGTGAAGATGCCATGGCAGCACTGCCCATGGGCCACAGCGGTGATGCCGAGGCAGTGATGCTCACAGCAGCAAAGCTGGAAGGGGCAGTGCCAGAGCTGCAATGCCATGGTGGTGATGCCCATGGTGGCATTGCACACGGAAATAACCCCACAATGGTGACATATATGGCAGTGGTGCCCAAAGTGGCATTGCCCAAAGTAGCAGTACCCATGGCAGTGATGCCATGGTGGGGATGTCCACAACGGCAATGCCTGCAGTGGCCATGCCAGCAGTGGCAATGCCCACGGCAGTGATGCCACTGCTGTGGTGACAGCCCTCGTGGCCTCAGACACGGTGGCAAGGCCACAGCAGCGATGGCCATGGAGGTTACATCCACAGCAGCAATGTCCCATGGCAGTGATGCCACAGTGGCAAGGCCCATGGCAGTGATGCCATGGTGGCAATGCCCTCAGCACTGATGCCATGGCAGGGATGCCATGGCAGGAATGCCACAGCAGTGACGCCACGGCAGGGACACCATGGCGGGGATGCCCACATCAGCAATGTTCTGTCAGCGACAGCCACGACGGCGATGCCCATGGTGATGCCACGGCGAGGGTGCCTGGGGCGAGGGCAGGAGAGTCCCCCCAGCAGCATCCCCGCTCTCACCTGTGCCTGATAGATACTCCCAGGATCCCTTGGTCCTAATCCCACGAAGGAACGGTTCGCAGGGGGCGTGCCTGGTGCAGAGTAGGCTGGGGAACAAATGAGAGCTCATTAACGGGGCTGCGGGTGGCACTGCCATTGTCCCCCCTGGGGCCAGGCCCGGCCCTCTCCCTGGCACTGCTGGGATGGAGCTCCCTGGCACCCAGCACTGGCGACTGGGCGACGTCCCTGGTTGTGACCTGAGGGCAGGCGAGTGGAGTCCAGGGGTGCTGCACCCAGGGGTGCTGCCTCGGACGGTACCGCCCGTGGCCCTGGGGCGATGACACGCTGGGGAGGCGAAGTGCCCCAGGCTGCAGGCGCAGATGGTGCTCCCAGCTGTGCCCGCGCTGCAGCTTCTGGAGCTGAGCTGCCACGGGGACAGCGATGGCAGCCACCAGTTCCACTTGGCCACGTCACTCTGCTGCCACCTCCATCCCTCAGCTGGGGATCCAGCAGTGGGACCTCCAGCCCTGCTGAGCTTCTGGGTTCAGCCCTGCTGGAAGCAGAGTTCTGCCAAAGGGAAGGGGGGCCTTGGAGCCAGCTGCACCCCTTGGGGACAGCCAGTGTCCTCCTAACGTATCCTTCCCTGAGCCTGCAGGAACTCGCACTCCTCTGTCCCTCCCCAAGGCTGTGACCTCATCATCAGCCAGGCCACCCCAAGCCATCCCATGCTGTCCCCTCCAGATTGTCCAGGCTTTGGCTCCTCCATGCCATGGGATCTCCGCACCTGCTGACCAGCTGCTGGCAATCATCCATGGCCCATTACCCAGGGACAGGGTAATGGCTTGACCAGGCAGGGCTCGACAGTGTGGGGACACGTCAGTCACTTGGGGTACCATGTCCCATGGGTACAGCAGGATAGGAACAGAGTGTGTCGACGGCACAGTGTCCCACCACTGGGGCACACACCCCAGTGCCATTCTGGGGTGACACCAGCTCCCTTCTGGCTGTTGGGCCCAGCAACCAAAACCCTTCTGGCCAAGGCAATCATAGCCCCTGAGGTGGAGTAGAGGGCAAAGAGTTTGTCAGCCACCGTGCTAACAAAGATCCCAGGTGCCACCTGCCAAGGGCTCCGTGGGACCTGCACACAGTCCCTGCTCTGGTGTCACTTCACATCCCCAACAAGACCAGAGTGGCCAGTGCCAAGGACCCCCACGGCAGCAAAACAGCCCACACAGCGCACCAGGCACACTGTCCCTAGTCCCAGAGCCACCCGCGTGCCAGCTGGTCCCCGTTCCCGGCAGCACAGTCACCACCACGGTGGGATAAACAGACATGGAGAGGCCACAGCCTCCCCCACAGCACTGCCCACACCGAGAGTCTGGGCAGGACACTGGTTTGGGGAGCCCTGCCACGGCTCCAGTCATGCGCAGAGGGACGAGGGGCTCGAGCTGGTCCCTGGGACCAGCACGGAAGCCCCTGGCTCAGCGGCCACAGCAGCCACCTGCCCAAACCCTGTCCGCTCCGACCTGCCTGAGACCCAGCAAACTCAGGGCATGCCAGCTGCCACCCTCTCCCCGGCTGCGGGGAGGCCACCTCCGCCAACATCCCCCCAGCACCGGGACCGGGGGACACCCTGGGGGGCTGTGAGAGGAGGGGGCCAGCCGGGCCGGGGAGCAGGTGGGCGCCGCGGGTGCTTACTGGGTGATGTCGGCGAGGTCGTCCCTCCCTCGGAAGTTGTCGTGGTGGATTTGGTGTCAGGAGAGACGGCCAAGCGGGGCATGCCGGGGGGAGGTGGCGGCGCCAGCATCTGCGTGGGCAGGTAGTGGCTGGGCACTTTCACTTGACCACTTCCATTTAACTGGGGACAACACAGACAAAAAACAAACAGCACAAGCCATTAGGACGCACGCGCACACCAGCACGGCCAGGGAGCCCCAGGGACACCCCTGGCACAGGCACGGGGTGTCCCTCACTGCAGACATGAGTTTGTTGGGTCTCAGAGCAGCCCTGAACAGTCAGCGTTGGCAGCAGGCAGGAAATGACGGCGGGACAGGAGGGATTTGGGGTCTGTGGAGGCCATGCCCCATGGGGGTCATGACCCACAGTGGCGCACGCTGGAGCCAGGGTGCTGGGACCCCTCTCTACAGTGACGGGGGCCTCTGAAGCACTCCCTGGAGGGATAGGGGCACCCAGAGCCTCCAAAGGCTCCTGCACCAGTGCTCCGCACCCAACCCGGCTGTGGGCTGCTCTTGATCCGGGGTCCATCAGCCCAGCACTGAGCCACTGCACAGGGGAAGAGTGGCCATGCCCCTCACTCTGGCATCAGACCCGGCTGGTGAGGGGAAACAAGCAAGTGGTGGGCAGAAATCTGAGGAGCTCCCCAAGAGCTCTGCTCTTTGTCTGGGAGGATGAAGTGGGGCACAGGACTGTATGGAAGCGGGAACACCCCCAGGCTCTGGCTTCAGGTATGAAGGGTGCCCTTCATGGGGTGTGTGGGGTGCTGGTAGTGTGGGGAGTGCTGTGTGCTGGGGGTGCTGGGTGTATGGGGTGATGGTTTGGGTGCTGCATGCACTGGGTGCTGCGTGTGCATGGTGCTGGTTGCATAGGTTGTTTGGTGATGGGAGCATGGGGTGCGTGGTGCTGGGTGTGTGGGGTCTCATGTCTGTGGGGTGCACTGGGTGCATGGGGTGTGGGGCGCTGTGGCAAGGGAAGGCCCAGAGCATCACAATGTGGCTCTGTCACCCCTGTGGGGACACCGGGGATACGAGTACAGTGAGGAGCTGATGGGTCATCTGTGGGATCTGCAGGTGAATGTGGCACGCCAAGCCCATCACTCTCCTACACACTCTGGCGGACGGTAACTCAGGTAGACATCCCACTCCCCTCCAGCACCCCAACTCCAGCTGACGGCTCAGTCCCAGTGCCCCAAGCCCCACGGTGCCCTGTGCTGAGCTGGGGCACAGCACCTCCATCGCTGGAGATACGCGGTGCCAACACGGAGCAGGCGCAGCAGCCTCCCGAACCAACGCACGGCACGGCTGGGCTCAGCCCCAGAGAACACCCCACCGGTGCTACCACAACAGCCCGACCCCCTCGTGTGGCGACAGAGGTGACGGCGGCGGTGGCCTCTCCAGGGGACTCTCCTCGGGCAGCCCGGCAGGCGGCAGCCCCCGGTGCCCACGGCAAGGCGAGCGACGGCTGTGAGGACAGGGCTGCGTCCTTACCGGTCCGGGCTGCTGGTTGGACGGGTCGCAGGCCAGCGAGACGAGATCTTTGAGCGGGTCCTGCGGGTTGAGATGAGGCGGGTACCGGATGGCCGTGTGCGGGAAGTAGGTGGAAGCCGTCTGGGGAAGGATGGAGGTGGTGGGGAAATGCAGCGCAGAGGATGGGTGCGGGCTTCGGGCGATACCTGCGAGCGACAGCAAAAGGGGACACACACCTGTGTCACTAGCTAGTGGCTGTCCCAGCCCCCTGGCTGCTCAGGGCTCACTCTGTGTCTCGGTTTCCCTGGCAGGACACTTACCACTGTGCACAGCGATGACGGGACGGTGGTGCTGGGTGAAGCTGCTCAGCCGGGGTGAGGAGTCCTGGGGTGATGGGCTGTTGAAGGGGGACTTGTCCATCTCTGTCTTCTTCACAGTGGGGGAGATGCCTGGGGAAATCGGGGTGCAACATCAGGACCTGTCATGGGACCCCTAATCCCATGGCTGCTGCCATCTCAGTGCAGTGCTGGTGGAGTTCATTCTGGGGCCAAGGGGCACCCTGGGGTCAGGGTGGGCAATGGAGAGGGTGATGGTGTGAGCATGTGTGTGTGTGTGTGTGTGTGAACGTGTGTGTGTCCGCCAGCAGGAGGGTGGGCACGTGTGTGGGCACCTCTGGGGGTACACCTGCGTGCATGAATGTGTGTGCATGTGTGTATTTGTGTGCCAGCACAGCTCTCTGTACCCATGTGTGTATACAAGCACACCTGTGCACAGGTGTGTGTTCCTGCAGGTGTGTGCGTGCCGGTGTGTCTCATCCTGGCTGCAGAAGTGAATGTCCTCACGAGTGCCATTGTGATCCTGCGGCCTCCACATGGCACCCACCTCCCCTGGCACATGTGGCTGGGGGCTACAGGAGCTCCTGGGGAGGCAGAGAGGTGCCAGCACGGAGGTGACCTCCCCAGAGACCCCTGGAAGCAGTGGCTGCCCGGGTTCCCGAGGCCACCCCGGGGCATGGGGCTGAGCGGGGGGGTGGCAGGCACATTAATCCCCCACTGCTGTGGCTTTAGCTCTGGCCATTTGGCCCGGGCCTGGTAATGGGTTTAGCCCATTCTCAGCTGGGCGTTAGGAAGATTTCCCAGAACATCCCGTACAGGATTGCCAAGCCCCCCCCCCCGCCACCAAGACTGAGGCCCCTCACCAGCCACCCTCACCCCTGCCCAGGTCAGGCCACCGGCAGGGGACAAATGCCCTGGCACAATTCCCTGCTGCCTCCACGCACCACTTTGGGGAGGGGGCTGCACCTTCCCCAGGACCCCTGTGCACCAGCCCCATAGGGCAGGATGGGGCACAGTCCCTGCACACACGGGACACAGTTTGGGGACTGGACTTGCATCCCCCAAACCTCCTTCCAACAGGATCAGTGCCTCCAGCCCCGCAGCCGGGCTCTGGCAGGGCTGGGTGGCTGGTGTGGAACCCACCCTGCTGCTGGGGGAAGGCAGGAGCAGAGCCAATGGAAGAGGAAGAGGAGCAGCTCCTTCGCCTGCACCTCGGGGTGTGGGAGCTGCTGTGCCAGCCCTGCAGCATCGCTTTAATTAGTCCAGCCCTCCCCATTCTTAATGAACAGCTAATTGGGGCTTGTCTAGACAGGAAAGGGAAAAAAAACACCAAGCCAGAAAGCTGTCCACAGTGATGTGGGGCTGGGGGAGGTGAATTGGGGCTGGGGGAGGCTGGTGTGGGGCTGTGGGACCTGGCAGACCAGGCTGGTGTGGGGCTGGAGGCTGGGTTGGCCCTATGGAGAGAGCCTGTGCTGAAATAGGGGGGCCCTGTAGCAACACTGCAGCCCCCACAGAGCCGTGCCCAAAGTGGGGGGACACAAACACCACTGGGCAGCTTTGGAGAGCCTGTGCCTAAATCGGGGGGATCGACAGCAACCCCACAGACCCCACGGAAAAGCAGGGATGGTCTGGGGCACTTGAGGGTGGCACTGCAGCCCCACAGCCAGTGGGTCCTGTGACCTGAAGGCCCACAGAGACACCGGGGTGTGGGCAGTGCCCAGATGGCCACAGGGGGTTCTGGCAGTGGTTTGTGGAACGCTGAGAGCTGGATGGGGGCCCCGGGGCACTGGGAGGGCACTGGTGAGGAAATGACACCTACCCCCTTCCATGTCTTCTGTCCAGTTGCGGCTGCTGCTGGTGGGGGAGTTGGAGGAGGTGTAGTACTCGCCCCCAGGGCTGGTGTCGATGTCATCCTCCATGGACCCCGACTTGTGCCGTTTGCTCCTGAGGACAGGGAAAGGTCACAGAATCACAGAAAGGTTTGGATTGGAAAGGACCTTAAAGTTCATCTTGTTCCACCCCTTACCATGGAAGGGACACCTTCCACTGTCCCAGGTTGCTCCAAGCCTCATCCAGCCTGGCCCTGGACACTGCCAGGGATCCAGGGGCAGCCACAGCTGCTCTGGGCACCCTGTGCCAGCACCTCCCCACCCTCACAGCCAGGAATTCCTTCCCAGTATCCCATCCAGCCCTGCCATTTTGCAGTGGGAAGCCATTCCCTGTGTCCTGTTCCCCCATCCCTTGTCCCCAGTCCCTCTCCAGCTCTCCTGGAGCTCCTTTAGGCCCTGCAAGGGGGCTCTGAGCAGTCTCTGGAGCCTTCTCTTCTCCAGGCTGAACACCCCCAGCTCTCCCAGCCTGTCATGGGTCAGTGCCAGCCTGTGGCAGGATCTGGCTGCCCTCCGCCTTCCCCGTGACCGTGCTTGGGCTGGCCTCAGCCCTGCTCTGGCGCAGTCCCAGTGGCACCTACCCGCTGGAGGAGGTGCTGGGCAGTGTCCTCCTCATGCCAGTGCTGGAGGGGTTCAGGTCATAGGCCAGATGGCCCTGCAGCTCCCCCAGGGAGAAGTTTGGCCCCGTGCCCGTCACCACCGGTGCTGCGGGGAGAGAGGGAGGTGAGTGGGACCCGTTGGGGAGGGGAGCCCCAGCCCACTGTGGGGTGGGGAGGCTGTTGGGACACTGCTGTGCCCAGGCAGCGGGGGTTGGGCTGGGCATCACAGTGACACTCACTTCGGGACACCTGGATGAGCTCGGTGACACTGAACACCCCCGAGGTGACGAAGCTTTCCTGGAAGTCTGTGGAATCTGTGCGGGAGAGAGGAGGGCATGCTGAGGGGGCAACAGGACCACCCCTCCCATCCTGCATTGCCTTGTGGCGGTGCTTGAGGGTACCTCAACACCCCCAAATACCCATTTGTCCCCCTCCTCAGCCTCCTCTCCACTTGCCACTCCAGCAAGAGACCACCCCAACTGGTCCCCTCTGCCAAAGATACTCTGGACCTGCTCAGTGCCTCAGTTTCCCTGCAGCTGAGAGTGCTGGCAGGGCTTGGGGCTGCACCCCCATCACGGGACCTCCATGGCAGCTGCTGGCCCCAAGGGCTGTGCCCTCAGTGGGACTCTGCTGGGTGTAGGACAAGGCTAAGGCTATGCCCAGTGTCTGGCTGGGGCTGGGGAACACCAGAGCTATAGCACAGGGGGCTTGACTATGTGTCATGGGTCCCCTGAGGACAGGCTGGGGGGTCCCTTGTCCCCCTGCCCAAGCCCTGCCTGCTGCACTCACCCAGCGTGATGGGTTTGCTGTCCTCCTGGTCCGAGCCAATGCCTGTCCGGGGGCTGCTGCTCTGCTCTGCATCTGCAAGAGGAAAATCCATCATGGTGAGCCCCCCATGCTGGTGCAAGCCTCCCATGCCAGTGTGAGCTGGGATTGCCCACCAGCTCACTACCCTCTCGTTGCCCTGCTGGTGGACACTGAGGCACAGGCTGCCCAACAGCTCTCACCACGCAGTACGGGCCACCACCGAGCTGGCATGTCCCCAGCCACTGAGGAATAGTCATCAACCAGCCCCCCTTTGCCCTCCCCACCAGCAGAGACAGGAGCAGAGACAGCTCACACACAGGATCTGGGCACTGCTCCCTGCAGGAGGGGAACCCCCAGTGATGGTCACCTGGCCCTGCTCCAGCCTGCTCTTCTGTCTCCAACCACATCTGTGACCCAGTGCTGCCCCACCAGGCAGCCTGGCATAACCTGTGGCACCTTGTCCTGCCTCTGCAGGGCAGCTCCTGGAGGGCAGCAGGGCTTAGGGCAGCACATGCTCTGGCCCCTGGAGCCCTGTCCAGCCCTGTTCCCTCTTGGCTAAAAATATCCCGGCTCAGACGCTGAGTGCAGCGGCCCTGGCACAGCCTGATACAGCCCAGACGCTGCAGTCAGGAGCATCCTTCCTCACCTGGCTGCTCTCAAAGTCCTTCCATAACTTTTGTCATATATTTCTCACCTATATTCCTTCTTCCTCCTTCTTCTCCATCCTCCTCCTCCTCCCTCTTAGCCTTTGGCATTTCTTTCTGGCAGCCTTGGCATATGTCAGGAAAGGGCTGAGACGTTCAAAAAACCATCAAAACCACGCAGCTGCCACTACCAGCCCATGTGCCCGCCCTGGGATTTTTCCCTTTCTCCCTGTTTTTCTCCCCCTTTTTCTCCCCTCAAGTCCCTTGCGCTCACAGGTGGCTCCCAGGCTGGTTATCCTTGGCTGGGCAGGTTATCCATGTGGGCCCCATGCCACCCCCCACCTTAACACCCCTGTGTGCTGCCCACTGGGGAGATTATCCATGAGGGCGGTGGGACTGTGCCACCTCCCAGCGTGACACCCCGAGGTGCCCACGCCTTCTGGGACTGCTCAGCGCTGATGCTAAACCAGCCATTTTGTCTCCCTGCCCAGCTGCTGCCATCCCCTCCACCTATCCCGTGCCAGCCTGGCACCACGCTGGCAGCCCCGTGGCATCCTGCCTTGATGCTGCTCCCCACCAACAGCTCCCCGGGACCGCACCTCCGGCTCCCTCCAAGCAGCCATTTTAGGGAGCAGAAACTCCCCCTGGAGACAGGCGCAGGGCTTTTTCCTTCCCTTCTCTCCATTTTTCTTTTTCTAACCTTATTCCCCCATTTTGAAGTGGCCACGTGCCCAAGTATCGGGGTGCGAGTGGTGGGAGTGAGCGGGGCACAAACCAGCTGGGACAGGGGGAGTGGCAGCAGGGACCCCCCACACATCCACGGGCACCGTGTGGCCGGACATGGCCCCTCCTCGCCTCTAAAAACAACAAATCTGGTGGCGGCTCTGGAAGTGGTTAGTGGTGGAGCCCGGCCAAGGCGCGGGATGGAGGCTGGCGGTCACAGCCTGAGGCTGGCCCAGCTCCCCACAGCCCCCCACCGTGGCCTCAGGGCTCCCTGGGGCCCCACTTGCCTCCCAGATGGCACCCACTTGCCCAATCCAGGGGTGCCCGGCCTCTGGGTAGCCCCCCAGGCCATGCCCTTGCCTGGTACCTCTCAGGTGTCCACCCAGCCCTTGGCTCAGCCCTGGGACCCCCACCACTGCTCATTCTGAACTGCCCCACACGGACCTTTGCCCACACCAAGCCACCCAAGTCTGGTCCCTGTTCCCCCAGGGCACTCAGGAGGGCCATCAGTAACCCTTGGTGCCCCTCAGGTGGGCCCCATGTCTCTGTACCCCCACATCGTCCCACAGCACCACCCTGACCCAGCACTGCCAACGCCACCTCACCGACCCCGATTCCCAAAGGACACTTTGGGGACCTGCCCCCAAACAGAGCATTCTGCTCCCACCCACAGCAGCCCAAGGAGCACCAGGGACCTTCCCGAGCTCAGCGGTTTGGCAGCAGGGCCAGCCCCTCCCAGCACCCTCGTGTCTGGGCTCACGGAGGCAGTGGGTGCGAGGCCGGGCCCACAGGCTCGGTACCCCCAGCTCCTCGTGGCTGGCTGAGCTCGCCAGCAGATTTCTGGCTGCCTCCTCGGCGCAGGGCGGCCGGGCCAAGCGCTGCTCTCACCGCCATGTGACGGCCGCCTGCACCGGCTGGCGCACGCTAAAATGGCGAAGGGAGCCCTGGGCTCCTGGGCCTTGCTCCCCACAAGGGGTGTTTTGGGGATACTCCAAATCCAGGACCCCACAAGTGGCTCGACTGCAACAGAGAGGACAAAGAAGCCTGTAAAGCCCCCTCATGCTTCTGCTGCTTCATTGATCCTGTGCCCTCCACGTCCCCTCGGAGGGCCGCGATGGGGGATGGAGGTGAGGGTGGTCCCGCTGCCACATTTTGGGGAGCTCAGGGGGGAGGGGGTTCCGTGCCAGGGTCGTCTCCAGCGAGGCAGAGGAGAGTGCTCAGTGCCCAAACAGGTCGATCCAATCTCTTTTAAAAATAGCCAAGTGTGTGCCCGGGGGGGGCGCGGGCTCCTGGGCTCCGGGCCGCGCTGGCAGCCTGGCCCCGTGCCACCCATTGAATTATGGATCCCGCACCCCGGCCCCGCTGGCTGGCACGGTGCCCCCGGGCCCCACGGCGACACCCGCCCGCGGTCTCAGCGCGTGGGAACGACCCCCAGGCTGCAGGGCCGGCCCCGGGGGTGTCACTGCAGGCCGGGTGCCCCCCGGGGCTGGCGCAGCTGCGGGAGAGCCCTGGCGCGGTGCCCGAGCGCTGACGGTAACAGGGCACGGTGTTACCGGCAGCGGCGCGGGCGCAGGCGCAGAGGCCGGAGGATGCCGGGGGCTGGGGGAGCTGCTGGCGCCTGTGTGAGCAGTCCCAGCCCCCCCATGGAGGGCAGCAGTCTCCCTCCTTCTTCCCCCGCTCTGCCAGCCGAGGGCAGGGGACGGGCGAGGGTTCGGCACTGCTGCCTGCAGGCTTCTGCGCCGTGCCTCAGTTTCCCTTGGGGCTGGCTTGGCGGGGGGAACTACCCCCTGCCTCGTGTTCCGTGGCCACACAGCCCCGGCACCTCCTCAGGTGCCACTGCACTCCTCCGGCTGGCCACGCTCACAGCGCGGCCCGGTAGGGCCCAGAGTGAAGAGCCTGGTCAGGGTGGAAGACCCTTGGAGAGCAGACGGAGCCAATGTGCCGTGGGACAGATCCCACTGCAAGGGCTACGGCGAGCAGGGCTGTGTGATTTGGGGGCTCTGTCCTGCCAGACTCCCGGAACTCCTCATCCCAGTCTTACAGGGACCCCCAGACCCGAGCGGCACTGCCCATCTGTCTGCCCGTCCCACTGTCCATCCCTCAGCCGCCAGGCTGGGGTGGCCCTTACATAAACCCGGAACAGTCCTGCTTGTGTAACCTCCTTTATATAATACCCTGAACCGCCGCGTGTGCCGGGTAAATCCTGGCTGAGCCGGGCCGGCCGGCGCGCCGGGCCGCGGGACCCCCCCTCCACGCTCCTTTGAACA
>VZRX01016432.1:9427-45036 GCA_013398075.1 Notiomystis cincta
TTTTAAAAAAAAGAAAGAATTTTTTTGCTGTTGTTTTTTTTTTTTTTTTTTTTTTTTTTTTTTTTTTGTGTACCACCTTAGTGGTTTGTGAGTGTTGGTCCAGCAGTCACCCTTCTTTAGGCTGCTGGCTTGAAACTGATTTTCTGGGGCTGTAATAGTCCATGTCTGGATTTTTTAGTATTTCCCTAAAGTTCCTTTATCCAGTCCTGAGTAGGAATGTGTGGCAGGGGCTCTCAAATATTCAGAACAGACTGATGGCCTTCCTGCTGCCATTAACTGATCTTTCTAATTAAATAATGAGCTTGGTCCTGCTCTCTAGATCTGTCAGAAAATCAGATTCAGCTGATTCAAAGCATGCAATCAGTGAAATATCCACACTGCATCAGCAGAGGTTTTAAATGTTCTGGACTTTGCTTTTAGTCTGCATTCTGTGACACTTAAAGGTTAATCCTTCACTGCATTTTTTGAAATCTACAATGTTGCTGATCATTTACTGAGAAATGGAAAGCTAAACAGATTAGGCATTGCAGGAAACCACAGAAAATAAACTCTTGCATCTGTTTAGATGAAAAGAAGGAATAATTTAAATTAAATCTGCTAAACCAGCAATTGGAGTTAATGTGATAATGGACATGATTTTATTATTTATACAGTATCACTGATCTCATAATTTCACCAATTCTGTAATTGTTTGGTAATCTGCAAATCAGGGCCCTTTGAATTGTTAAAAAACCTCCAAAGTCTGAAAATGGGAGCCTTCTCTGTTTCCCCTGCAGCTTGTGATCACCTTAAAAATGCACAAGGTGTTCTTTGGCGATTGCTTAGGTTAGGACTAAAGTCAGAAATCATGTGTTCAAATTTAGTCTATACACATTTACTGAAATTACCTAAGGCACATTCCAGGTTAATATTCATATCAGAAGTAAATGCAAGAATTTTTATTCAAGGAGTTTGCATCCTATTTAGAAAAAGATTATTTTAAATATTGGTTTGTTGAGGACTTATTTAATTTGGATTCTAAATCAGATTCCTCCATTTAATTTGGTGTGTAAATTGGCAAGAATTTAAATGTTTATTTAATTCATACTGTTTAGCTGTGTTTTTGTCATAGCATGTAGTTTGACAGAGATACAGATCCTTAGTAAACATGGAGATAAAGCTGGAACTTGAGCTATGTGGAACATAATTTGATTATAGTTTTTTGTTACAGAAGCCATAATAAGTCATTCCAAGTCATTCTGCTTTTAAGAACTGTTCCAAATACCCTGATCCTATCCAGGACAGTCTAAGCATCCTTTTCCAGTTTCATGATTGCAAATCAGGTTTCTTGCAACCCTTTCCCATTTTCTGGCTTGGAACAGATGCTTTTGTTTCTTTCAGATCAACCAATCACAGTGCTGTAGAGATAAGGGATTTTTAAATACCCTGGAATATCCATGCATTTACTGCTCTTCAGAACACAGCTGTAAAAATTGTTACACAGGCATATTTTTTTCACCAAGGAAACACAAATTCAACAAAAGATGAAAGCTCCCACATGGACAAATATATTTTAATACCTTGCAGTTCAGATGAGGTGGATAGTATAATGTTACAAATACCCTAATTTCATTTGCTTTTAACAGTCATTTCACTGCCTGTTGAGAAGTGTTGGCATTAGATCCAGGATACAGTGAATTATTTTATTCAGCAGTGAATACAGTGCAGGATGGTCATGAGTTTGGAAGGGTCTTTTTTATTGGTTAACTTGAATCAGTTCTTGGTAGGACACCCCCCAAGTGAGTGGTTTCATTGGATGGATGTGAGTATTGCTCTGGGTATTTAATCACTGCTCTCTGAGATACAAAAATGTGTATCCTGTCACACAGGATTTTCTGAGTTGCACACAGAGCTATAAATAACTTCTCGAGGCTGATAGCTGAAGACAGTTTGGAAAATGGATCTTAGAAACACAGAATAGTTTGGTGGGTTGGAAAGGACCTTAAAGATCATCTTGTTCCCACCCCTGCCATGAGCAGGGACACTTTCCACTAGACCAGGTTGCTCCAAGCCCATCCAACCTGGCCTTGAGCACTTGCAGGGATGGAGCAGCCACAGTTTCCCTGGGCAGCCTGTGCCAGTGCATCTCCACTGTAGCAGTAAAGAATTTCTTCCTGATGTCTGATGGAAATCTGCCCTCTTTCCTTTTAAAACCCTTACCCTTTGTCCTGTCATTACATGCCCTTGTAAAATGTCCCTCTCTGGCTCTTTTCTAGGCCCCCTTTAGGTACTGGAAGGTGCTCTAAGGTCTCCCTGGAGCCTTCTCTCCCAGCCTGACTCCAGCAGAGGTGCTCCAGCCCTCTGATCATTGCTGTGGCCTCCTCTGGACCTGCTCCAGCCCACCTGTGAAACATGAGTGCCGAAACAGGTAACCAAAAGAATTAGTGGCAGAGTGGAACACTGAAAACACATTCACAGTGGTTTGGTGTCTTCATTTATGCTTCAAATCAGCAGCCTAAGTGGGGGTGAAGTGCTGGTTTCCAAAGATGATGTGTCAGTTTTGCAATGTCCTGGTCTGCTCAGGAAGTACTGATTCAGGTCCAGCCAGGAATTAACAGCAGGATGCAAGGAATATATTTGGTTCATAATTTTCATTTTCTTTCCTGTGTCGAAATACTGTTCTTTAATTCTAAAATAAATAGCATGGTGCTGGTGCAAAAATTAAGAGTCAAGAATTGCACAAAGGAGGCTGATAACAGCATCTGTTCCAAAGATATCTTAATGAACCAAGCAGATTCTGTGTTTGTCACATTTGGCCTGTGACTTTTTGTACTTCCCTGCAAGAAGAGTAACTTAATATATTCCTGGAGAGCTTGTGTAGAAAATGCAAATCCTGTGCTTCTGAAAATGCTTTTGAAAATCAGGCTGAACATGCATGTTATAACTTCAAGAAGGAAATGGTGTTACAAGAGCAATATTGAGATTTGGGGGAAGATTTGTTTTGCTGTAGGCGAATTATCTCATACTTACCCACTGCAGGGTGTTTGAATCTTCTCTGGGAAACAGCACATTTTTGATTACCAGGAACAACAGGATTCTTCACAAGGTAGTTCTGAGGTCTTCAAGAGCAGCTCCAGTGTCATCTTGGAGTGATGCTCTGAGTTGTCATGTCTAGGAACTACATGCTATGAATAAACATGTGATGCATCCAAGTAGGTGATAAAAATACACTGAAATGTATTATTTAATATTTAATTATTATTATTAATGTTCAGAGGCCTGTTACATCATTCTGCTTTACATCTAATTATAGCCTGTATTCTATAGAAGAGAATTCAGTAAGTTCAGGGCTTAAATCTGGGAGCAGAGGACTTTGAGCATGGACAGGGTGTGTGGTACCTTTTCTACATTCCACTGATAAACTGTTGCATTCTTTGTAAGAGTACAGATTATATATAAATCCATCTAAGCCATCAGTGGTTAATTGTTTTATTAAGCCATTTCCTCTCCTGTCATCAACAGTGTAAGTAAAAGAATGAAAAATAAAAATAGTGCATTACAGTATTTGCCACTCATTTGGTCTGTTCCTTTAAATGAAGTTTTAGTATTTTGTGCCGGGTAGAAATATTTCTTTGATGACTTGTTAATAATGCTTTCCCTTTTTCCAGCTGGATTCTGTCCTGCAGTAATATTAACAGCTGCAAGATGTTTCAGTGCAGAGTGTAGTGAAGGATAAAAACAGAGACAGTATTGGGAAAGTTTCAGAATAAAGGCTCAGGATGGTCAAATTGCAGCTCACTCTTCCTGCTTTGTCCAATGGCTCCCAACTCCTCCTTCACTTGTAAAATGAGTCTGTCTTTGGATGTCACAGCTTGTGTTTAGTTTCTGCATTCATACATTGAAATCTTAGGCAGTGTGTGGTGCTCAAGCTGCTTGTACCAACTCTGATTTTTGAATATATTTAGGAAGACTTTTAAGATTGTACATGACAATGTAATAAGAGAATGGTAATAGTCATAAAAGTCAGGCAAACATTTGAAAACCAAAACAGCAGTTGTGCCTTAGCGTGTTTTAAGGCCAAAATGTGTGTTTTAGATGGCAGCTGTGGAATTTGCTTTCTGTTTTAGAAGATGTTTTACAACTGGAAAACAGTTTAGCAGTATGCAGAGTAACTGCTGTATCCACTCATTCTGCCTGCTGACACTGATGAGTGTTTGTTTCCTTTTAGATGCAGTTTCCACATCTGCTTACTCGTCACCAGCCAAAAGTTTGGGAGACCCTGGAATAACTCCACTGTCTCCATCACATATTGTGGTAAGAAATGCACTCTTAATGTATATTGTATGCTGACATTACACTCTCCTGCCTGTTTAGTGGGCCATAATTTCCTTGGGAAGTTGTCATTTCCTCCATACTGATCCCCTTTATATTATCTATAGTATTAAGTGAGATTTTGGTCACACTGGGGTTGTTGACAGAGCTCCCATTCCTTTCATTGGGCTCCTGGTTTTGCTGGTTTTCATTTGCTAAGCTCATAGACTTGCTCCTGCATATTTTTATACCAAACACAGGAGCTTCTTGATCCTCAGGGTTCCCAGGGTCTGTCCCTGTTTTTATCACTGATTTGTTTAGGCAGCCCCTGAAAAGTCTTCCCAGAGAAAAAGAAGGGTATATATGTTACTCAAAAGTAAAACCCAAATTCCTGGAGAAAAGAATCTTCTCTGAGAGAGAGAGAGATTGACAGATAGGTAGAAGCTAAAAATAAAACTAACTGGTTTTATTTCTTATGGAAAACAGCCACTTCTGTAAGCTTTTAGAACCAGGAGCATGTCCCATAGGCAGTGTGTTTTAATCTCTTGTACCTCATGCTGATTTTTTTTATAAACTCCTGTTTAAACTAACACCCACCTGTTTCTAAGATAACCTGTATGATTTATAACACAGTACATGCACAGTGTATTTCATGTTATTGCAAGGGATCATGTTCAGAGGACATTTTTATCCTTGTCAGCCTTCTTTCTGCCTTAGCTTTCTGATTCAGGTTCAGAATTGTGCCAAAACCCATCTTCAGGTTTTCCAGTGCTCTCTCTCACAGTTTTTGGCTTTTATTCCCTTCTTTCTCCATACACTCTTGAAATTCTTCTTTTGCTTCTATCATACAGATGAATTATGTCATATTTCAGTTAGATTTGCTGCTTAAACTCTTTGAGGAAGACACTGTCCTAGTTGAAAAGCCTTATTAGGAGAATCCAAACAAATCTTTCATGATTGGAGACCAAAACTGCTCTTGTTTCTCCATTTCAAGTAGCAGGCATATGGAGTGATGTCAGAAAATGTAGAGGTACAATAGAAATGTGCAGGGAGTGGGAGGTGTGGAATTACCAGAGATCTGTGAGGGATATGGTGGAACTCTGCCCCCCACAGAGTGAGCCCATGTGGCAGCTCCTCTGTGAAGGATAAGTTCCTTCCAAGTGTTTCTGGGAGTACAGGCTGAGCAGCCCTGGTGGATTTGGGGCTGCAGGGCTAGGGAAGGCTCTGGAGCATGTTGCCCTTGTCTGTGCTTTTCAGAGACTGCAGGATTACAGGAGAAAGGCAGGGAGAAGGATCCACATTCATCATAAGCAGCTGAGCAGCTTCCCCCATTCTAGCCCAGCAGGAGGGAAGAATGCACATAGTGCTGGCTAAATAGGTGGTACCTAAATTCTCCTTTATAACATGGGGTACAAAGCTCATTGCTGTGTTTTGGGTGGGCTTGTCTCCATTATTTTTGAATGGTTATAGTATTTCACGTTCATAGTCAGACATAGTTAACTCCTAAAACCACCAATTTAGTCCCAAATATACCACACTGATGGATATAAGCATATTCTTCAGTTGATCAGTTTAAGGAAAAAAGACCCAACAAAAACCAACCCCAAATTGGTAAATTTTAATAATGCAGGATAATAAATATTAAAATAATGAGTATGAAGGAAGCTTGGATTAGAAAATTATGTATTGATGTCTCTAGCATATATATTGAGTCATGTACTGAATTTCTAATTCCAGTGGCATGTGCAGCTTTCTGGTATCAACTTTGGTCACAAACGCAAGTTTAGGGAAGTCTTTATTTTCACAGAAGAGAAATGGAGGTCTTGCAGAGCAAAACTTCTGACAGGTTACAATGATTCTGACCAGTGACTCAGTGTCTGTTTTGCTTCTGCTGTTTAACAGAAGGACTCTGATGCAGAGGATGCTGTAGAACAGTTATTTCTTGTTGTTGTGGCTATTGATTTTGGCACAACATCCAGTGGCTACGCCTACAGCTTCACCAAGGAGCCAGAATGTATTCATGTAATGAGGTAAGGGCTGCAATGCAGCATTTAGTTTGTGACTCTGATAACATGGGTTGCCTGCAGTAGCCTTAGATATTTTCTGCAGGAGCCTGAAGTGTCTGGATTTGTCTGGCATTACCACAGTGTGCAGATTTCTCGTGGTTATGACTTTTTGTTGCATCTCACTGTATTCTGATTTGCTTTAGTAGTCAGTGGGGACACATCCCCTCTTATTTTGCTGAGTTTACAAGATGACAGAGTAAAAGGAGGGATCAGTGAATACTGAGAGTTGTTCAGGGAGCAGAGTTAATAATTAAGACAGGATGCCTTTATCTCAGAGACTGATTTTCTAAGGGTCATGGCATCCAGGAGCTGCCCATCCCCTGGAATCACACTGTGTATGGTTGGGTGTCCAACATCTGGTTACTTGCACTGGGAGCTTGTTTGGCTGATTTAAGCTCTGTGGCATTAAATTTGAAGAAAATCTGTGATAATGATCCATTGATATTGGGAAATAAGCAATCAAAAGGCATGAATGTGAAAATGAAGGTTTGATGTGAAATCTCTCTGTGTTGTATGTATGTAAAGGACAGGCTTTAGATGCTGTTGTGTAGGGGATTTTATTTTTAAATTTCTTGATTTAATCAGCTCAATATGAGTCTATGCAATCATAAATGTAAAATGGTTATGGCAGCTACCTGAAAGGTTTCCCCTACCATATTGTTATAATAATTTATAGTAATTTTTTTAAAAGTTAATTATAAGCATATACAATTCTTATTAAAGTATATTTAAAATGATTGTATTGTAATAAGAGCAAGATATAGATAATTCTAGGCATAAACAAAGTATATATGAAAAGCTCAGCCATAGATATTCTTCTGAACTATGCTGCTATTACAGAAGCAGGTATTGTGCTGCAATGCTGAGAGGAAAAGGTCAAAAAGCCTAATTTGCTGCAGTCCACTGTGATATACTGCATTTTTTTCTAAGCAAAAGTGGTAGCTGAATGCAGCTCCCTAAATCTCAGCAGCCACTATTGATTGTGCAGTCAGCCTGCATAGCTGGTTTGTGTATGGCTGCAAAGTATTTCCAAGATTAATGCAGCTGAGGGATTTGAAATGCTGTCTAGAGGGAGGTAAATTCAGGAGTGGTATTCTGCCATCCAGTTGCAAAGATATCTGCCATTTATAGGATGGACAGGTAATGCTTTTTCCAGGTCTTTTCTGCATTTTGGCCATCTCTTGTTCTCTGAGCAGCACAGGAAGGTGCACGAGGCTGAAGTCAAAGGCCCTGGGTTGCTGTCTCAGCTCCCAGGTGGGCGAGTTGGAACCCGACTTTATCAATTCATTCTCTTTTGGCAGCAAGTAATTAATTAAAGTTCTTAAAGAGGTTGGATGGAATGAGGGAAAGCATCTCTGAAGCTGTATCTGAGCAAGCCCAAGTTGTGTTTAGAACAGCTCTGTGATGTTCCTATAAACTCTGTGGAGATTTTACTGTGTGAAATCACTGCTGTTTCTGGGGAAGTCTTTGAAGTGCCTTGGACTCAAGTTTTACCTTAAGACCTGATTTTGCCATTGCAAAAAAATTCACATTACAGACTAGGTTCTCCTTCCCTGCCACCAGGCTTCCTGCTGCCAGTCACTGGGACATTGAAATCCAGCTGCTGAGAGTATATTCCAAATCTTAATTGACATTTTGCTACTTGTGGTTGAAAACATGACATTTTCCTCCTTATGCAATAATGCCAGCATGACTGTGGTTTCAGACCTATGTAGCTATGATATGACATATTGATGTTGAAAGACATTAAATTACTTCATGTGTTTCCAACCAGAGGGAAGGAACTTTTTTTTTTTTTGGAGGTGTGTGGGTGTTGTATTCATATTTCCAACAGGTATTTCAAACAATAGAAAATATTTTAATACCAAGAATTATTTTAGTTTTTTAAAATAGGTATTTCTACCTGGGAAGGATTTTGACAAGATATAATTGAAAACAATTTATCAAATAATATATGTAATATTTTTATATATATTTATATATAAATACTCATGAAATCATGAAATTCAATTAAAAGAATGGTGTATTTATTAAGATAAGTCTTCAGTAGTTCAAAAGGTATTAAGGGGCTCAAACTCTGTATATAATGAGGCTTACATGCAGGATAACTTACAAATATTTCAGCTGAGTAAATGTAACTTCCCGCCGGCACTCGAGAATGTTTACATTAAAATAAAACATACCAGTGATGCATGGTCCTCTCCACTTCCTAACATTTTTTCCACCTTCCCTCCTTAGTGTTGATCCTTTCCAGATACTTAGATTTCTGACTGCCTTTTAACAAAGCTGCTTTTCTCTAAAAGGGCAAGATGGGTTTATTTAGAAGGCCCTGCTTTGGAAAAGAGTGAATGCACAGGGCTTTAGCACCAGGTTTGAGTGCAGTGCCAGCAGTGCCATGATTCTTGTTGTATAATTACCAGGCAAACAAAGTAATATTTTTGACAGTGTGTGTTTATTTGCTGTGATGCCCAGTGCTAAAAATAATGAGTTCATAAGCATTGACTTAACCAAGTTCTTTAAGCATGTATTTATCTTTAAATGTGTGAGTAGCCTCCCTCGTCTCAGCGTGTTTGGAGTTGGGTGTGGGTTTGTAAATGTTCAGTGAATGACTTCACTTTGCTTGCAAAACACTGGTTGCTGTTTTATCAGTTTCAGGTAGTACTGGCAGCTCTTGATGGCTGCCCCCAGCCTGTGTTAACGGTGGCTGTGGTTCAGATTCTTTGGCAGAGTGAATGTGCTGCAGTGAGTGCTGTTTGCATGACTTGAGACTGAGTAGAGGCATCTGAAGAGCCTGGCCATGAGCTCAGCACTTCAGTGAGCAGGGCAGTGCCAGAGCCATAAGGAAAATTTGCTGCTGTAGAGTGAGTTAATAATATCTCATTTGGAGGGAACATAAGAGATATTACACAGTTCTAAAACTCCTCTTGATTTATATGCACATACATGAAGTTACAGATGTTTTGGCTACTGGCTAAAAAGCTTCCCACTGAATCGAGTGTTTCACAAATGGAGAAGAAAAAATGGAAAAATGCATGTGGCTCTCAAACAAATTGCAGTCTGTCTTTGGAAGGAAGGGAGAATGTGGTCTCTTTTCAGTGTGACTTCAGCCTCCAGGTTTTTCCCTTTTTCCTCTCTTCGCTGTTTGATTGTAATTACTGGGAGACACACACTTGCCTTTTTTCTGCATACACAGTGCTGGTGACATTCAGCTGCATTTTGATGACCCCAGTGTTTCATTTCCTTGACTCTGGTGCTGCAGCTCTGGATCAAATTCTCACCACTCTGCACAAGTCACTCTTTGGTCTGTCTTAGCCAGACTGAAGTGTGAGCAAGGGCATTTCTCCAACCTTCATATAGCCTTGTGCTCCTTTCTTCACCGACTCTCTCATCTCTGTTTTCACTTCTAGTACACAGTTGGATGCTCTGTGGCTATAAACAGGTCTATGTTGTTTATGTTTCTGTTGAGATACTCCACTCTATATCAGCCTAGGAACTCATATGTCTGCATGTGAAAGAAATCTACCTTGGTTCTGGTTGAATATTTTTTTTAACTGTGATTCTGCTCTGCAGAAATATTCCCCACATGCATTTAGAGCAATTCTGGCTTGTATGGGTTTATGCTTTTTATAGGCATTTCCTTTTTCTTTAAATTTTTCCGAAGAGCATTATTTCCATTATTTTGCCTGTATTTACTACCATGAAAGAAAACTGCAAAGAAGGTGTTGCAGTCCTAGCCCTACTGACTGAAATCCTCCCCCCCTTGGAGTGAGGCCAGGGCTCCACCTGGGAAGAGTGTTGCAGCCAGGAGTTACCATTCCCGTGCTTTGGATCTGCTTCTCTCTAGAAAAACATCACACAGGAATATTTTTAAATCCCTGATTGCAAATGGTAAAGTCATGCTTCTCTCTCCTCACTGCCCTTTCTGTGCCTGAACAGTAATACAAGCTGAGGGCTTCAGAATGTGCTGAGCAATTCCCGTGTCCAGTTTCCATCAGAAACTCCTCGGGAAGCCAACATCCCATTCTCCAGGTGGCTTTGAAAAGTTCATCCCACAGCACTGAACGTGAATTTGTCTTCATTTGCACTGCACCTTAAGCCATGCTTGTCCCAGAAAGAGAAAATGTGGCTGGCTGCAATGAAAAACAAAGCAGCATTGTTATTAGCCACAGCCTATTTATGGCATTTCCCCCCAGTGACTCAGGATGAATCATTAATGATTCCAAGCAAAAACGATACCAGTCTGTCTCCTCTCTGCTTGCAGAGGGTGTGTGGGATTTAAAAATCTGCTGGAATAGCAGTGTTTTCTGCTCATGAGCTGTGAGATCCCAGCTTCTTCACATTGGAACCATATGTTTGCTGTAACACCTACTCAAGGGTTTTGGAGCTGACCAAGTGCATTTCTAGCAGCAGGTTTGAAGAAATGGCCTGGAGCAGAGCCCTTGCCAGCTGATCACAGCTCGGGGGCTGAGCAGTGGAAACAGGCAGATTTAGCAAAGTTTCTTCAAGTGGATGAGTGGAAATCATTACACTCCTCATCGTGCTGTTTCAGGGCAGTGGAATTGTCCTCTGCACTGAAGAAAGTTCAGACATTATTCTCTGCTGCTTGATCAAAAAGGAGCTATTTTGCTCTGTTTGACCCAGTTGAATGGTCTGAAGGGGTCCCAGCACTTCAGAAGATCCCATTCCTTGTTCCTTTGCCAAGTACCAACCCCTTAGATTGCAGTTTTCCGTGTCAGTTTTCTGCCTTGATCTGGAGGTCAATTAATTTTCAATGGATTCAGCTGTTTCTGAGAGAGAAATGGAAATTATTTTTTCTACATACTCTTCCTATGTCACATAAACAGCTACCACAGAGCAAGGCAGCCTTTTTATGCTGCAGAACGAGGGCTTTGGCAGGAGTATATTCTGAAAGTGCGTTCTGCTATCTTTAGAAAAAGCAATCGACGTGGAGTTTAATAATGAATGCAGTTGCCTGTGTGATCTTAACTTGGCTCCTGTTTGAGCTCTGTTATGATTATGTCTGAGAGCATAAACAGATTTTCCACTGATGCCTTTTTTAAGAAAATGTTTTCTGGTAAATGTTTGTTTCTCATGCAGAAAGTACTTGTATATGGTAGGGGGAGGAACAGTAATGTGAATTTCTTCCATTCTGCCTTTTTTTTGTGATGGAGAAATGAGGAGACAGGAATGCTCACAGCTGTTTCTACAACTTTCTGCTGTCTGACCTTTTTGTCCTGCCATGCCCCTCTTCAGTTCCTGCTTCTGGGTGTTCCCATATTCAATGTTCTTATTTATTTCCTTATTTATTTCCTTATCCGTTCTGTGAAAGCAGATTTGGGTTGCCTTTGCCTTAATGCTTTTGTGAGTATCCCCCAAAGATACCTTCACAATTCTGATGAGATGGGATAGTTTTATTCACCAGTAGTGACAGAAATATTTTGGTGCCTTTAAGATTCTTGGAGTTTGGAGAAGTCTGCTTCATTTTTGACAAATTAAAACTTGTACAGCATTTTGGACATTTGAAACACAAAATCCTTCAACTTCACATGAGTAGAAAGTACAATGCAGAAAGCTCAGCATCTGCTGGCATTTATGTCTTCAGAGTTTCAGGTGTCTAGGAAATGAGGCACATGATCAGATGTTGGTTGAACTGGCTTGTCATGTTTCAGAGAATATTGTGGGACAGAAATTGGGATTTAATCAACTTCCCCATGGTGATGTGCAGATGACTTAAACAGGTCCCTAACTCAAAATAGGAAAAGTATCCCTTGCAAGTAACCATTCATGGAATCTAAATCAGAATTGGAAAGGCCATATTTTGGGTTTTTGTGTTCTTGGATAATTACTTGACTCATTTTCTTTTCTCTACAATATTTATTACATGTGTTGGCTTAGGTAGAAATTTTAAGTACAGAACTGTTTCCTTAATTGTGTGTGGCTTACTTCAGGGAACCTGAGTTCTTACCTGAGTGTGATATGTCCTTAAGAATGATACACTACCCACAAAAATGTGTTGAATTACCTGAAGTGACAATTGCACTCTTTTGTCTTAGATGGGAATAAAACCACTTCATTTTGGTATTACAAGGTTTGAAATTACTATCTTTGGAGGGAAAGGCAATCTGTGCAATTTGCCACAACATGTTTTTTTCTCATGATGCACTTGTTCCTCCCCTCTGCTCTAAACTTGAGCATCACTTACTGGAGCTGTTCTACTTTTTGGCAGACGGTGGGAAGGTGGAGATCCAGGAGTTTCCAATCAGAAGACCCCAACCACTATCCTCTTGACACCAGAGAGAAAGTTCCATAGCTTTGGCTATGCAGCAAGAGACTTCTACCATGACTTGGATCCCACTGAATCAAAGCACTGGTTGTATTTTGAGAAGTTTAAGATGAAGCTGCATACCACTGGTGTAAGTAATACCCAAGCTGTGTTTGCTGCTCAGGCTGCTTTCCTCTGAAAACTACTTGATTTTTGCCTGAAAATTGTCAACTAGAAGGGAAGCATCTCTAAGTTTAGAGAGTAAATTGAGTAAATTAAACTCCTCTGATAGCTTTATGATTGATATTGTTTCTCACTGCATTTGGCATCTCTATTTTGCCAGCCTTCCTTGTAGATCTTAAAATTTCAGTATCTGCTTTGCTTAGATCTTTGTGTTGGATCTGGGAGGTTTGCATGAGGTTGGTTTGTTCAATAAATCTGGTCAGCAGAAATGGGGTGTAAGAGCCACACTGAGCTCTAGAGCAGCAGAGCAAATTCACCCAGAATTCATTGCCAGATCTGCAAGTGTGAATCATGCTGTTAATTTGACATTATCCCTACTGATTGTGTTTTTGTCTTTAATCCATTCTAGCGTTTTGGGAATCAGCCAGTACTTTCCATTTTGAGGTGTTTTCTGGTCTCATCTCTTGGTGGGAAACCAAAAATCTATCCTTTTATGTCTTAACTTGGCTTAAATGTCTTGCATGTGCAACTTTATTGCAGTTTTTTACAGATACATCTATTGCATTTATTTAATATTTAGTCCATATTTCTCTCTCTGCCTGCAGTTATCTGTAGGCATGGCAAGTGTTTAAAAACAAAGTCTAAAATAAGCAGTGAAGTGTCATGCTCCAGGAAATTCAAGTGATGAGTTAAATCCTCTTCAGCATAGTTTTGTCACTTTTTCCTAATCAGGTGAATAATGAAGAGTTCACTGTCCTCAAGCAGTGGGAATTAATTTGATGTTTGCCTTTTTCTTTTAATAACTTCCAGTTATTTTCTTTCATGTAGAATCTTACCATGGAGACAGACCTGACAGCTGCAAATGGCAAAAAAGTCAAAGCACTTGAGATATTTGCTTATGCTCTGCAATTCTTTAAGGAACAGGCATTAAAGGTGGGGTAATGCTTCCTTATCAAGATTTTCTGTATTTATAGCTAGTATAAATATGAGCCTAATGTTTTTAACCTTGCCAAGCTTTGACCTAAGTAGTGTTTGATGTAAACAAAGCAAGGCAGGTGTAGAAACTCTGGGCAGGCTGTGGACTCTGGAGAGCTCACAGTAGCCTGAAGTAATTTCCCCTTGCACAGGTCAAGCTTGATTCACTAATAGCATCACTGTGATGCACAGTTCTGAATAGCTTTTTACTTGCTTGTGTACTTCCTCCTGTATTTTTAGTGGAAAAATAAGATAGATTTGACAAGAAAATGTAAAAGCTTATTATTTTCCATTTCTGATTTGAAATGTTGCAGTGCTCATTTCTTGCAGTGCTCTTCTTGGATCACAAGATTGTTTTTCTCATTCTCCAATGGAAATCATGTCCCCAGTAAACAGGTTTTGAGATTTTAAATCTCTTGTAAACAGCCAATTGTGAGTTAAGTAAACATTGGCTTCCAACGTGCCACTATAATGTCAAAGTAAGCAGAGCAATTCCTGGGTCAAATCAGAGTATTCATCCAAGCAAGTGTTGTTTAAAATAGCCTTGTGGTTAAAAGCTAACCTACTTTTTTGAATGGGTTTAATTTATTTTCTCTGGGATCCCAGTCTATTCCTTATGGCTGCAGAGAAACAATCCTGCCACTACAGCTCAAATGCCTCATCTTGTCAGAGACATTTTTAACTATATTATTTTGAGGTTGATTGTGGAGTCACAGACTTGGATCTGTGAGTAGACTGGGGATATTCTTAAAAAATATGAATAATGGATAAAATCCCATATATTTGCTGTGCTGCCTGTTCAGGGCTACATCCTTTTCCTGATGTTAATAACTAAATCCCTGGCATTTGTGTGTGAATCCTGGAACTAATTAGACATGTAAGTGAGCTGTTACTTTGGACTGTAATGTGTCTGTCTGTGGTGCCCTGTGCAGTATAAAGGTGCTACTTTTCCAGCATGGATTTTTGAACTGCAGCATAGCTAAACAAACACAACACCTTGGCTCAGCACATGCAGAAACATTTTTTTACAATCTAAAGGTCTGTTGTCCACCTTTCTGAACCTTTCTCTGTTTGGATGGAGATTTAGATAGGACATATGGTAATGACATTTTCCTTGGAACCTTGCCCAAAACATGTCAGTATATCACCTAATTTGCAAATGCAGTACAGACTTTCCTCTTTTTAAGGGGAAAAAAAGGACAGTAAAACTACTAAACTAGTCTTGAATGTTTGCTTAAAGCAAAATTTTGAAGGACCAATCAGTCATTTTTTCAGAGAGGTTAACTAACTTCCCCTTGTTAACTGCATTATAAAAATTTGATTTAAAGGTAAGTGGTGTATAAAGAATTCATTGAAAAATCCAGATTGTAAAACATAAATGTTCATCAGTGATACCTCAAATATTTTTCTGTGTATTAATCAAGATGTAAGTGTGAATTTTTCAAGCTAACAGCAAATCCAACACTGTGGCTAAGAATGTACATAAACGTGCTGTAATATTCTGTAAATCAGTGCTTTTGCAAAAGCCAATTTTCTACTTGATGTTGAGCAGTAAACATTTCTGAAGGGCTCCTTGAGAAAGCTTCAGCCTTAACCCCACCTTTTGGCACAGTAAAGCATTTTTGGCAGGTTGGAAGTAATTCTGATTTGTAGCATGGATGTAACAGGAAAAAAAAAATTGAAAAGAGAGTTACTGTTACCAGAGCCAGCAGAAAAGAATGTTTTCCTGTAGACACCCATCATTTTGCATTCACCTCTATTTTCCTTTTTTTCTTTTTAGGAGCTCAGTGACCAAGGAGGCTCAGACTTTGAGAACACTGAAGTAAGATGGGTCATTACAGTGCCTGCTATTTGGAAGCAGCCTGCAAAGCAGTTCATGAGACAAGCTGCCTACAAGGTAACATTACAGGCTGAATGTAGAAATGCCCCTTTAAAGCCCTTGTTTATAGGCTAAATGATAAACTGTATTTGGGGCAATTTAGTATAAAGAGTATAAATACAGTCTAGAAACACTGAAAGAGGAGTTAACTCTAACCAGCAGTAGCTGTAGGTTATATGTATTCACCTCTTAAATGCTTTTTTCTTACTATTCATTGTATATATTGGTGTCCCTCACTGCAGACTCTGATATTTTAGTCATCCTGGAGAAAGTATTCCTGCTGAATTCAGTGCATGTGGAGCAGATGCAGTTTTGAGACCCTAGGGAAAGCTGAGTTTAAAATACTGGACACAGTTTTGTTTTGTTACTTTCTTTAGGTCATCACAGACTTTCAAAGTTAAAAAAAGAAAAGGAAAAAGGAGGGAAAGAAAAGAGCCTCCTTGGTGGGACATTTTTTCCAGTTCCCATTTTCCCACAGTAGGAATGAAAGGACTGTGAACCGGATAGTCTGGATATAAAATTAAATTCAAATGTTATTTTCACCAGTAAGAGTTTTATCTGCATTTAACTCTTTCCCCCCAGCTGCCTCTCAGATATGTGCACTTTCCATATGCATGTCCTTTATTTCAAATTCAGTTTGTGTCTCTAATACACGAGATGTACACATTCTTCTTTTCATCAGGATATTCATTTTTCTTTCTTTCTTTTTTTTAATTTTTTGTTCAGAGACTTGAGTAACCATTGGCAGCAGCTGTGCAATGCTCAGTTTGTAAAATATCTTCTAGTTCATGAGTAATTTGCAGAGTGCTCCTGGGAAGCACCCAGATTTTTCTAACTCTGTTTCTAACTATCTCTAATGTTGAGCAACGTTTTTCTTAACAGTCTGTATTGTGGGATTGCTAATGCTAGTGCCAGAAGCAAAACACTCTTAAAGTTCTGATGGAAGGACACGGTTGTAGGTAAATCTGAAACACTAGAGACCCATTCATTATCTCTGTATATTGTTGTCTGCCTGCTGTCTGTGTGCATGTGTGCTCGTGAAGTGGGAGCTGTGTAAGGAGCAGGGCAGGGCTCAGGTAGATCTCTTGGCATTTCTCATTTGTGGCACAATGGAATGTTGTTAATTAGTGTCTGTGTCCGTGGTTGTGTCTGTGGTTGTGTACTTCTATGGGCAAGCTTGACAAACAGCAAGGACTGACAAGGCTTTTAACTTGGGGTGTGTCCACTGCAGGAAAACTCGAGTTTAGGGGAATAATTCATGTTAACTTGACACAGGGCTGATTTTTTTCAAAGCAGTGGAGATGAAGAAACAAGTTCAGAAAACAGAATTCTGAATTGCCATTCAGTCTTTCAGTTCCTGTTGCTGGATCCAAATGTTCCTCATGGATGGATCAGAAGCTCTTGTTGTTAGCTATTGGCAGATGGAAGGATCTTGAAAATGAGGGGCATCCTGTAGAGAAAAGTGTGAAAAGGCAGTGCTAGAAACCTTCAAACAGGAGACACAGTGAAGTACAACCTCCAGGCTGAGCTGAGAGTTAACTTGCAGAAAATATTAATGAGCTGTGGAAATCTGCTGAGCAATCCATGTCAAGTGAGGTTGCTCCAAGAGAGCTAAAGTGCTAAAACAGCTTCAGTCACTGGTTCCCAGAGCAAAGCCCAGCCTTTCTGGAATGCTGAAGTAGTTGTCTAGGCAAAGCTAATGGAATTAATAAAGTAAAGGAAGAAGTGTTGGAAATCTGCTTCTGTGCTCAACCTCCATCAGCTTTTGACCAACCTGCGATCTCAGTGCTCCTCTGATGCCCCTCATCTCTGCTCTGCCTTAAACAAAACATTGCTAACCTGGAACTCCTCAGCTGCCCAAGGGCTCCTGCATTGTCCCCTTCCAGCTGCTGTGCTGCTTTGTCACTGAACAAATAATCTGGGTGTTCCCTTCAGCTCACAGTTCTTCCTCTCTCTTTTCCATCCAGCCTATCAAAATCCTGCTAATTCTGTCTGCATGACAGCTTTTCCTGTCTCTGCACACTGCTGAGCTTTCATCCCAGCTGTCAGGGTTTTGCATCTTGGTTACTGCAACATCATTTCCTTGGCTTCAGCAGCTGTAGCCTGGCCTGCTTTGTATCTCCTCAGACTATTGCCACTAAGGAGTTTCATAGCCTTGCATTTGACAGAGAATCAGCCCACATTTGACTCCATCTCAGACATAAGCTGCATGTCCTGGACATGAACATCTGTATTGCTCACTCATTTTCCTCTTCTGAAACCCTTTTTAAAATGCTGGGGTATTTCCAAGCCTACAAAAACTTGGTTTACCTGTGGTTTACCTACTTTTACAGGAAAACTACTCCTCATTGCTTCTTGCTGTTACTCTGCCTGCCCTATCTGTATTCATCTATTGTGCTTTTTGTATCCTTAACAGTTTTTAGAGCTGAGTTATTACCTCTTTGAAGCAGTTATTTGTTTATTCTCATTTATCTTGCTCTCTGGGGCCTTCTGAGGGACTAAGTCTGGCAGGTTGCAGAGAGTTGCATGTCTTTACAGATTATTTTGCTGAATCAGAATTACTTTATTCCTGAATAACAGTTCACATGCTTTTTCCTGTCCCTCATGCTTAATTCCTGTGTATCCAGAGATGGCTCTAAAGCTCTGGGACACTTGTTGAGGTCTGGTCAGAACTGGAGAGAGTTCTGTGGCAAGAACAGAGTGTCAGCTCTGTAGGATTCACTTAGCTTTAAGTTTCCTTTCCCAAAACACATCTGCTGGGATTAGTGTGCATTGCCTCAGTGTTCACTACATCCTTAGTAATGACTTTTAGGATTTATAGTCATATTTGCCATTCTCTCCACCAGGAAAATATAAGGCATCATAAATAGCATCAACTTTTCTTGTTTCCGTGTCCCAGTTGTTCTGCTTCACTTTCTTTGGGCACAGTGAGTGCAGAGCAGAATCTGCAGGCTGGAATTCCATGAACATGCTAATAGGAATAAAGTTTTAAGGAAGAGTTTGGAGCATGACAGGACTGTGTGAATGCAGAAGCTGTGAGATAAGAAAGTAAAACATGGCATAACAAATGCACTCAGGGCAGAGTGAAGGAAAGGGAGGGCTGGTGCATTTTCATAAGCTTGCCTGAAATAGTCTGGGCTTTCAAACATCAGTCACTTGGTCTTGTCTGAGATACTGAGGGTTCTTTTCTTTTAAATATGAACTGTTGAGTTTTATAAATTGAGTTCCAGAGCTCTGGAATAGATTTATTTTGCAATTACAAATAGCAAATAAAATCATTTGCATGGTAAGCTCATATAAACAAAAAGAGAGGCAGTCTAGGTTATAGGATTAAGCATATGAGCCTAAAATTCCAGAGGCTTTATTTAACCAGCTCCTATGCTGAGCATTTATTATTGTTTTCTCATCAGTTCTGTCATGGAATGTGCACGATGAGAATTATTTAACATGTTACATTCCAGGGTCATTGACATTGCATTGATCAATACTGGTTTGTTCTGGAGAGGGCTTTGGAGAAAAATAAACAAACTTGGTGAAAGAATAATGTGACAGCACAAAAAATTCTTTGCTAATAAAAATGTGACATGAAGTATATTTGATTTTTAAAAGGTGGCTTGGGAGGCTTAACCAGATTGAAATTTGTGAAGCTGAGCTACTCTAATTCCCTTATAAGTCTGTTCTTCTGTACATAAAACACACATGACTGAAATTTATTTGTGTAGGAATAGTGTCACAGGCTTCTGCTATAAACTGCCTAAAAAGGTGTAAGCAGCACTGGGAGCTGGTTATTTTTCTGGAACAGTACTTGTTAGTGAGGCAGATGAGGCAGAAGTGTGTTAATACATCAGCCATCCTGGTTAGCTTTAGCTTGTGGGGGGTCTCTTGAGTCTTTGATTTCACTTTTGTGATATTAAGATCTTTTTAATCGTGAGGATTAAAATGTTTACTGCGTGATGTGTTGGGGAGGATTCTGCATCTCAGAGCTGTGTTTAATTAGGAGAAGATAACTAATTGAGAGGTGAAGATTAGAGAGTGGAAAATGTGTACTAATTGATCTCTACTCACAAGTATGAGTTCCTCAGCCAGGTTCACATGAAGGCAGACATCTGCTAATCCAGTTCTGTACATTTCTGCTTTGTGGCACAGATTGGAGTATTGGGAATTTCTTCTTTTGCTAAACAAGTAAAACACGAGGTTTTAACATAGCATTCTGTGTAAGAGTGAATCTGTGCCTGTCTTACAAAGTTTTGAAACACATTTCTCAGGTTCTTAGAAATAGCCTGAAAGCAACAGAAATAGCCAAAAAAAATAGAATCCTCATTCTGCCTGGTGGAACGACTGTGCTAGATGGCATTTACCAGCCCAGAAAGAAAACAATGGTCTGAAAGGCTGTAAACTACATTCCTTAGGGACTGATAGAAATCCACAAATACACTCAGTGTGGACAGGGTCTAAAACTAATGGGTTTGATTGTAATAAGTTCACAGAAAGGACAATAGATTGGTCTAAAAGACATCTTAGATGCCAACATTCAGTTACAGAGAAAAGAGCTGAAAGTTGAACTGTAGTGAAAAATATCAAGGCAAAATCAGAAAGCCCAAGATACAGAACAAGATGCAACTTACAGAAAATAGCAAGCAAACATTTTTCTTAGTGCAAGTCCTCCTCAGTCAGGGCCACTTGTGTCTTTTTAGTAAAATCAGCCTGAGCCATAAAGACCCACAATGAGGAGGTTTCTAAATAAAGGGAGGGAGAGAGCCTGAGACATTAGGAAGAGACTTAAATAGGAAGAGTCAGGTTTTGCTGTTGTGGTAACTGGTGCATGCCCTAGGTACAAAAAGCATTTCTGGAGTATTATAACATGAAAAATTGAAAAGCTTATGAGAATTTAATGGCTTCATTTTTCTAATGCATGCTACTCATCAAACTTGCAAGTAATGTTCTCCTGCACCTTGGGGGATATAATGTAATGCAGCAAAAAATTCTTGGTAATGCCACTTGGAGCTAAGCTTTCAGTTACTGCCCAAATGTGATCTGTGACCAACAGTCCCTTGGGAAGGAGCTGCAGCAGCATCACCCTGGAGAAATATGGACCAAATGCCACTGTGGTCCCATTTATCTTTGACTTGTCAAAAACATCACTTCTACTCTACCATGTTATCATTCAGCAATATGTGACTCAGCTTTAATAATGCTAATTTGAAGTTATTTGTTGTCCCAATACCTGAGAAACTTCTTCAGAAATGAAAGGGCAAAGGCACAGCAAAACAAGCAATTTGTGCAAAGAAAAATGTTGGTGGTTTCAGTGTCTTGTGATTGCTCCTTACCTAGTAATTGATCCAAGGTTCTTCTCCTTGGAAAAATGTGTCTGTATTTGTGGGATTACTTCTGAGACCAAAATGTGATAGACTGGATCTAATGTCCTAAGTAAGGTCTGCTGCAATTACTGGTATTCTTTCATGTCTCACAAATACAAGAAATCCTCTTCTCCTTCACGATGACCCAGAAATCTGCCTTGCCTGTGTGTAGCAAGAAATTATCTTTCTTGTGAGCAGTTAATAAAAGCTTTTTGTGAAATAGGCACAGGTAAACTGCAGAACCTTCTTCATGAATTGTAAACAAAAGTGCTGCTTCTGATTGGTAGCCAGTGGTCATAATTCAGATATTTACTGCCTTATGTTCCACCTCCCTTCCTAAAAGGAAAAAAAAAAAAGGTTTTATAAGTTAAAAAGGGGAAATTGTAATACAAAATCCACAAGACCCAATAAGTATAAATTTTATTAATAGAGTCAAACAGTCTACACAATCTCAAAGAATTCCAAGCTCAGGTTGAAAACAAAAGAATAGCTAATAAAAGTAATGTATAAAATACGAGGTATAGAAATGGTCAGGTAAAATAATTTATACTCTTAGCTGGGTAATAGCAACACCAGAAGAATAAATGGAGGCAGTCTGACTGTGCTTAGCAAAGGCATTTATCTCAATCAGACAGCCTAGCTGTCTGTGACAAACTGGTTCATCTAATCAGTGGCCACACAAATGCAGCAGTTCTGGCTGTAGCCAGTGCAACTCCACACATTCATTATTCTAAGTGTGCTGAAAGTAAAAGTCACACTTCATTATGGTTCCAGGTGCCCCATTTATTTTCTGGCTTTTCAAAATGAGATAATGCCATAGTTTCTAGGCAGCCATTAAGAGGGAGAAATATTTCTTACCACAGGAATAGTTTTACTGACAGGTTAGTAAACAGAAGTGAAATATCAAATGGATTCTGCTTTGGCCCAAAGCAACTTGCTAAGTAGCATGATCAGACAGCCAGGATGATTATTCAGAGTCCAAGCACCCCCATTCCAACAAACATCAGCAACAGCTCCCCTGAAACCCTTAGTATTGATTTGGGTACTCAGAAGTTGATGCTGTTTCCTTAGTGGGTTGTTTCACAAAATTTGTTCTTAGTGATTTGCAAGATGTTACATAGGAAATTTGTAGCAGAGCTGAATGCAAAAGTTGGGTTTCAAGTCCATGTCTGCTATTTGTATCCTCATGTTTTTAGGCATAAAGACCGTTTTTTCCTCTACAACCAATGAATGAATGAATGAATTAGGAACTGAATTTCCTTCTCTCACAAGACACTGGGCTGAGGCAGATTTTTTTTTGAGTGCAGATTGCATTAGTGTTGTAAACTCAACTTGTGCATCCCTGATGCATTGAACCAATTGCTTTCCATATGTTGCATCACTCTGTAACCTGACTCATGGCTGATGTTTAGGATTACAGGACTGCTTGAGGCTGTTGTCCTTTATATATTTTTAGCTTAAAAAATAAAATGCTGTGACAGATGTTTCCTTTGGATTCCAAGACACTTGAACAAAAGTTCTAATTACAGTCCATACAGAAACCTGTGAGGAGCTGTGTAAGTGCAGGCTTGCAGCAGTGAGTCTGGTACTGCTGTCACCCTGTCAGACAGGATGGGCTCCCTCTCACTGATTCACACAAGGGTTTGACACAACAGTCATAAAGACAAGGAGAGAGAAAGTGTGTAGGTCCTTAGCCTTTGGGAAGGATTCCTTCCTGCAGCTCTGGCCTTTCTCAGTGTAGAATTCCTGCACCATTTTAGAGTTGTGGAAGCATTGAGTGGGAATGTTGGTTGGAGATCATCTAGCCTGACCTCCCAATTGAAGCAGGGTTATTGCCAACACTGGCTCAGCAGTGGCTTTACTGAGCCAAGTTGTAAAACTCTCCAAGGACAGAGATGCCTTTCTGAGCAGCTGTTCAGGTGCTGCATCACCTTCTTAGTAAAAAAGGGGTTTTAGTACCCCATTTGGACTCCACAAGCTGCAGTATGCAGCTGTTGTCCCTCCTCCTATCTCCTGGCAAGACTGAGGAAAATTGTGTTGTGCTGTCTTTGGAACTGCCCCTCAGAGAGCTGCAGGCAGTTGTTCCACTGCTCCTTGGCTGACAAGAGTTTCTTCCATCATAAACTAACTTTAATTGTAAATAAGTTGTTAATCTGAGCCTCATGGTCCTTTAGTATACATGGTCATGCACAACTATTAAATGGGGAGTAGCATAACTATTAACTGGAGTTAATTTGTGTTGTCTAGTGATGTCCACCAAACCAGCTGTACAGGTGCAAATGTGAGGTGCCTTATTATCATCTACCCTGATTGGCTGCAGGTTAGAGGATTTCACCCAAAAACCCTTCACAGGAGCTCACAGCTTGTGAGTTCCCTGTCTGAAGTGAGAGCAGCAGTAGGTTAGGCCCAGGTGAAATCTGTGGGAAGGTTGTGAATTTTCTGGGGATTTAAGTTCCTTTATGCAGGCTTCTGGTATGGGCAAGCCCAGGGAATTCAGAAAGCACTGTCTGAGGCCTCAAAAGAGGTCTCAAGATAAACCCAAAGTCCTAAGGACTGTTTGAAGGCTGATTTTCACTTTGGATTTCATCCTTTTATGCCTTCTATGTAATTTCATCACTTATTTTTGTGCAAAGTGAATAAATTAAAACTATTACAGGGGTCTGTTAACTTCCAGGTTTGTGCAGCCTTTCTGATCTTCCATAGCTTGTATTCCCTTTGTCTTTAAAATGAAGTTACTACTGTTCTACCATAGCCCAAGATATCCTTTATGCTTTCTCAAGCAGTTTTCTCACAGAGAAATGAGTATCTTTGTCCTGTCCCTGAGCTGTACAGATGGGGAAGCTGACACTGAAAGAATTCTGCAGCTGTGATAATTATCCACAATGTTCTTGCTTGTGAAATGCAAAGTATCAGTGACACCTGATCAGACTAGGATGAAGGACATCCTGTGCCACAAACCTAACTTTAGCTCAACCAGCAGTAATAGAGTGAAAATGTATGCATTCATGTATATCTGTTAGGTGTATGCATATATGTGTAGCAAATATTGAGAAAAAGCAAAATGGTCCTGGTTTTGTAAAGCAAAAAGTGCATCTATGACACTGTAGATGTTAGATCTTTGCAGGATCAACCACCACCCAAACATTGTGTTGATGGGATTTTTAATAAAAAGTCAATATTCAGTTTTCATCCAGGCTCTTCTATCCAGAGTATATATTTTTGAAAGGAGGGAAGCACCCAGCAGCTCTTCCCCGTGCCTTTGGCAAACCCAGCCTCTTTGCTGTGGTCACTAAGAGGAATCTTTGAAAATCCTGTTTATTTTGTGGCTGTTGAGCAATTTTAAGGATCTGTCTTTGAAGAGATAAGTGGGCAGAGCTAACTGGGCTGTCTGACCTCACTCTGTTCTGTTTACCCACGATATTTCCTGTACTGCAGCACTCTTCATCACTCTGAAGTCTAAGGGCAAAGCATCAGGGTATGTGATGCTGTAGTGAGTTTCAAAGATTTATTTTTTTTTAAGCCTTCTCCAGCAAAACTGCATGAACTGTGCTTTTCCTGCAGCTTTGTGATACCCACTCACCCCACTCCCTGCCAGCCCTGCTTCCCCTCGAGTGCCTCTTTGGGATAATGCTGGGAGCCTTTTCCCATGTTGCTCATCCTCTTTCCTGGCACGCTCTGCCTCCGTAATTAGATCTCAGTCGTTTATTTGTGACATCCCAGCCTGATGCCACAGGACTGGAGAAAGTGCTAGCTAGTGGAAAAGGAGGAGGATTAGAGGAGCTCCCTTAGCAAGGCTCTAAGTGGATGGTGTTATCATGAATCCCTTAAACAATGAACTGATTAGTTTAAACACTGGAAGTTTCACAAGGCACTTCATTTCCAGCCGCTGTTTTGTCGTGCCTCGATTCAGCCTCACAATACTTTCTTCATGCAGTCTGCTCAGTGCTTAACTTGAAATCATGCCTTTCCTACTGCTACTAATTATAATAAGTATATTGGAGAATAGAGAAATGATGATGTTAATTCTCAGCTGCTCTTGTTTTGGCTGAATGATGTTGTCCTACAGAGCTTCATTTCCTAATGATCCACATTATCTTTATGGAGCTGTTTCATGGCATCCAACTTTTAAATTTTATCTCTGGTGCCTACAAGTGGGGCTTTAGCGGTGGAACAGGTTTAAAAGGTTTTTCCTACCAACCAGAAAATGGATCCTTGTGCTCATCTGGTCTGCAGCATTGCTTCAGAAGTGATTGCAGTCGTGCAGTTGGTGGAGGTGAAGAACAGGGCCCTGAGGCTGTGGTGGAGCTGTTCCTGCAGCTCCTGCAGTGCTCCCTGCCACAGGCAGAATGGAACCTTGCTGGCTGGGGCAGAGGAGCATTTGGCTGTGACACTGAACTGGAGTTCTGGGGTTATGGAGGGAATTTCCACCTTGTTGTGAGTTCCTTTGCAACCTTAAGGAAAGCCTTTTAGTCTCTGTGCTCTTTTGCAGGTGTTTATCTGTTTACTTTATTTATGCTACATTTTTGTATCCAGAAATCAATTGTGAATGGAGTGCCTACAGCCTTGCAGGAGTACTGAATTAGGTCTTAGATTACTACAAAATATATCAAAGCAGTAAAGTAGAATTCATCCAATCTTTTAATCAGTTTTATAACTCAAAAAACAGGTGCACTCTATGTAAGGCATGGTCCTTGTGTTACAAATGAGTGGTCAGGCTTTTTTTTTTTCCCTTAAAAAATATATCTGGTGTATCTCTCTGAAAAACCAAAAAAAGAACTTTAACTGTTGCTTTCAATAATTTGCAAGAATAGGAACAGGAGACAGGTACCTTGTCAATGATGATGTGTTTCCTAACATTGTACTTCCTTTGAGGTCACTGATATAATAAATAAAGCCAGATAGAACAGCAGTGGAGAACTGCAGCTAAAATGCTGATGCTTCTAATTACAGCAGCATTCAGAGATGGGACATTTTCATCTAGGCCTGCCTTAAAAAGACTGACTACATGGAATATTCTATTATAATGCTGTCCTTAACATCATATACATTGCAATATTAAAAAGAAATAAAAGTGCATTGCTTTTTTTTTTTTTTTTTTTTTTTTTTTTTTTGCTGTGTGTTGTGGCATGTGAGGCTGGGTTTTAAAAGCAGCATCTTTTAATCTGTAGTGATGGTGATTCTGCATGTGTAGTGAGTGAAAACAGTTCTCTGGAAGTGCTCAGACTGAGCTGAGTGTACTGAGCTGCAGTCCAGACCTCAGTATTTGCTAGTGGCGAATTAGTCTAAGAGCTGGCAGTCGATGCTGTTCAGGGAATCAGGAATGTGTTGTGGTCAGCTGTGGCTCTCTCCTGCTGACACATCTCTGGCTATAAAGGCAGAGCTGGTGGCCAGGGTGAGAATTCACCTGCATCTGGAAGGTGAAGTTATTAATGCTCCAGCACCTGAGACTTTGAAGCACTTTGAAGTTTGCTGTCGATGCTGCCTCTTGGCAGATGAACAGCAGTGCACTGGCACAGCACACAGACCTGTGCAGCTGCAGGGAGTGAGGTCTGGAGTTCTCTTGTCAAAAAATGAAATCCTGGTCCTCAGGCATATGAACAAAGTTGAATTTTAGAGCAGTTCTTTTCATGGTGTTATTTGCCCTTTCCAGGTGTATAAATGCAGCAATATCTTGCAAATTAATTTCTAAGAAATTTTTTGTGCTCAATGAAGTTTTGTAATCCCATGATGAGTTTTCCACTTTTGTGTTCTTGAGGAAACTGCTGTCTGCTTCCTTCATGTTTCATGAGTGATGACTGGGTTTATACTGCTAGTGAGTGTTATGGGAGCAAGAAAATCTCCTTAGCAGGCTGGAGTCAAGACACTGCTCTGTTCTAAAGTCTGCTATAAGCTGCCCTGGGCAAAAGCAAATTGGTGTGTCTGTCCCACTGCCAGAATGATCTATGAAATGTTGAATATTGAGACATTGTTTAGATCTGTCCTGCTCAGGCCTGGTTACTTGTGAATCCCTGGTCTGTATTACAGTAGCACTCAGGCAAGAACACAGAGCAAGGCAGACAGAGAGCAGAAAGTGTAAAATACAGCAAATTCCCAAATGCCTGCAATTAATAATCTTAACAAATGCATCACTGTTTCTTCATGTTGACTGCCTGCTGTTTCCACTCCTCTTTCTCTGCATGCTCAATATTTTTCTCCCATCTGTCCCTTGGCCCTAATGATGGGACAGATGTACTGCCTAAGTCTTCATCTTGGAGCCTGTATTAAAACCACCTCATTGCTCCATTCCTCCCCAGCAGTATTTATGTGCTCATCTTTCTTTATCATCTCCCCTTGCCCCATTTTCTCTGTGCTGTGTATGGATGTATAGGTATGTATGTAAAGTAATGTGCCTAAGTAGAAATACTGTATACATTAGATATGAAATATTGATTGCTACATATACATACATATATATATTTATATAAATATGTATTGTGTATGTATGTACATGTATATGTGTGTCTATATATAAAAATATGTATTGGATGCCTTGTACCTTTCACTGTAAAAGATTCTCTGTATGGTCTTTTTATCATGTGAAACAACATGTTCTTCATTGTAACTGGCTCTTCAAACTCTGTAAAAAAAGCTTTTAAATGAAAAACCTCAGCATTTTCTTCATGAGGTTCTGTTAGGATCAGCTGTGCTTTGAACTGTTAAAAACTGTCATTTCTGTTGGATGTTTTCCTCAGGAGATACTTTGGTTCTGTTAAAATCATAGCTAGAGAGAAAAGGGAGCAAGAATAGCATCTGCTGTGCATGGAGGGTCTGAGAACACAGATCTGAGTGCACACACTGCAGGTCACTGCCTTCCTCTCCTCACTGCAGTGTGAAAAGTTCATGGTACAGGCTGCTGCTGGAGGAGAGGAGGAAGCAAATGTTATTGTTAATGGTTTACTGTTTGCTTTTAGCAGAACCAACCTTGGGAGTTTGTACTAAAATTCCCCCTAGTAAAGATGATTTGGCAATTAATACAGTCTTCCCTCCACAGCCACCTCCAGTTAGGAAATACCAGTGCATTCCATGTGTGTGCAACTCAGTTCTTGTCACCTCTGTAAAGGCTTTACGTTGTAGCCTTTGGATTTTAATAGCAACAAACTACTTTTTCCCTAAAATACCATTTTGTCTTTAGTGTGAAGGTTAGACTGAGACTAAGAATTGTCTGTGCTGCTGACACATGTCCAGTGCAGGGAGCAGACTGAGCACTCTGGAGTTCATCCACATTGCTAGGTAGTGAAAAAAACCCACTTGCTGCTCAGATTCAGAGCTCTCACACAACATGATAGTGGATTTAATACAAGTGAAAAGTGCAGCAGGGCAGTCAGGAGCTGTTTGTTCTCTTATTGGATAGAGCAGGAAATGCTGCCCTTAGAATTGCAGCAGGATCCAGATTAGGCTTTGAGCAAAACTCTCCAAAGGCAGAGCCAGTCTGTGTGCAGAGACCATACATTTTTGGAATTCCTGAGCAGATCAGATAAATGTCTGTCAGGGACCCGAGTATTGATTCACATCTGGAATGTTGCTCTTTCCAATGCAACAAACCAAAGCTTCCTGTGTGGAAAAGCTGGAGATAAGTGATGTTGAAGTGAGCTGGCATGAAACCAGCCCTGCCTGTGCCTGCTGCATCCAGATGGGTCACAGGAGGGCTTGGGTTTATCCTAAGGCACATCTTCATCCCCAGTACAGCTCCAGGGCTTTATTTAAGCCTGTATCTGCCAGCATGCTCACATATAAGTGCTGTGATGGCAGGAGGCTCTGTGCTTAATTGAGATTCTTCTTACACATTTTAGGGTTACTCCAGCTGCTGTAAATCTGTATTTTCCAAAGTTTGAAAGTTTGGTTGCAAACCTTCTTTTCAATACAGTATTTTGTCAATATGTGTTGCCACAGAGCTGGCAAGGTTTGGTATTGTGTAGTATTTGCACACTATTTTCCTTCCCACACAGCTCTGCTAATTTCAGATCATGCTGTTTAGTCCAGTGGATGTAACTGAAGCAGAAATGTTTGCCCAACAGCAGTAAAGGGATGTAAAGTGGCCATAATCCCAGTCGTGGTGTGCTTTTAAAATAATGAGCAACCACAATTAGTTTAACTTTTAACTCCTTATTTTAGAACCTCTCGGTGGTTGTTTTGCCTTTTTTTGTTTTGCTACCAAGAGTGAGGAAGATGTAAGAATCTGTTTATCTTACTTATTAGGATGGAGAGGGTAAAATGAGTCAGTAAATATGAAGGACAATTTTGTGTCTCCAAATCTTACCCTGGTATTACTTCTGAAACCAACTTTACTTCGAGTTTCTGGCTGCAGGTATCAACTAGCCAGCAATTGCCACAGCCCACAGTGGAGCTGTATGAAAGAAACCAAATTCCAGCCCAGGTCTGCAGACTTTCCATGTGAATCTGCCTTCTTTGGAAATGCTCTGGACACACCACAGTGTGTGTGTATGAGTTGAAGGCTGGAAGACTGACTGTGGAAGCAAAAAAATGTTCTTTTTGTTTTATTTGTTTGCAAGCAAGCTTTAGTGCTCAGGTACTTAACTGAAAAGTCATAGCAAGTAACCCAAAAGTTGACAGAAGGAGTTGAAAGATGTCTATTTTAACAGAATATCATTCAATAGGTAGAAACAGCAGGGAAAAGAAGTTAAAACACAGTTTTGTGAACTGGTCTTTGAATATTTTTCTTTAAGCCTGGTTCTGAGAGTGATGTAGTTACATAAGAACTTGTGGCTTTTTGTAAATATCTGTGTCTGAAGGCTGAAAACCCAGAAAGAAAATAGAAAGAATGGCAAATTCTGATTTTATAATGTGGTATTATTTTTAGGCTTGTTCTCATTACATTTTAGGGAACCTGCCCTATTGTATTTTGTATCCTTGAATATACTGAGCGTTTTGAAGATGCCATAAAAGCAAATGTACTTTAAAGCAATGGATTTTGAAATAGAAAATATTGGTAAGACAGAAGATTCATTACTGGCAAAGTGTATTTTATATTCCCATACAGTTAAACAGTGCAGGAACCCCATTTTGGCAAGGACTGTGGATATCTGGGACATAAAGAAAGACATACTTAAAATAATTGTTGTGGCAAGGAGAAGCCAAAGGAGGCTGAAAGGGGGCTGGGGCCCCTCTCAGCTGGCAGATTGACAGGTTAATTAGGAGTTCAGGTTCTAGGCCAATTATTACAGGTTTCAAACCGATTTTCTTCGTTTCTCCACCTGTCATGTACACAAGTGCTCGGTTAGACACTTAGCATGGTAAGTGCATGCAGAGTTCCCTGTTACAGCCTGTGCAGTTGTGCTAAACAGTGTGGGCAGGACAATTGCCAGGTGCAGCCCTTCAGCCCCTGGCAGCAGCTCCTTTGTGGGCTGAGCTCTGAGGGGTGGCCCTGCGGAGCCCAGGAGCTGGGGAGAGCCTTGAGCCGAGGGGGTGTGCTGGGCTGCAGGATTCCCCAGTTCCCCACCCCACTGTCTGATCCATTCTCTCTCACAGGCAGGAATGGCATCTCCTGAAAACCCCGAGCAGCTGATCATTGCCCTGGAACCCGAGGCTGCCTCTATCTACTGCCGAAAGCTGCGCCTGCACCAGATGATAGACCTGAGTAGCAGGGCACCTGTCAATGGCTACAGCCCGAGTGACACTATTGGAACTGGATTTACACAGGGTACTTCTGTTCCTTCGCTTTTCAGATTCTCGTGCCTAAGTGTGCTGTGTCCCTGAGGCCTGGTTTCTGACCGGTTCTTGTTCTCTTGAAATGTTTCAGGCTGGCATTGGTTTGCTTTTATAAACTGCTTTGCTCCTCACCATAGTTAGACTTGTTTAGATGTTGACTCAGCAGACATCACATAATGATTTGGGTTGGAAAGAAACTCAAAAATCATCTTGTTTCACCCCTCTGCCATGGGCAGGGACCCCTTCCACTAGTCCAAGTTGCTCTAAGCCCTGTCCAGCCTGGCCTTGGACACTTCCAGGGATGGGGCAGCCACAGCTTCTCTGGGCACCCTGTGCCAGGGCCTCCCCACCCTCACAGGGGAGAATTCCCTCCTAATACACACGTGCATTTTAGCTGCCTTGTCTTGCCTTTATTTGGATGTTGTGGGAGTCTTTTCACAACAGTGTTTTTCTACTTTAATTTAAGTTAGTACTTCATGCTGGATCATTTTTTTATTTAATTTGCTGGAAGCAATTACGTTTTTGGTTATCTGCATTATTGAGGCAGTGCTAAATAACTGGATCTGCAAAGGAACTGCTAGTCTGAGGTGTTCCAAAGTATTGGAGGATGCTTTTTGATGTCATCTTTATGAAATATTGTTAATGACTTTCAACACTCAGTGGAACACATGGCATTGGAATGTAGCAATGAATTTATCTACTTGTTGAAGAGCAGCTGGATAATGCACTTCTGATTTATTGACCTGGGATCTGTTGCTTCTGTCAGTGTTTGAAGGGGAGGGACAGGGATTAGACCTCTGTAAGTCACTTGCCAAAAGATCCTTCATCACCAGAGGTTTTTGAGCTTGGCAGCCGATTGAAACTGGAATGAAATAGAGTGGGGAAAAAAGGAAAGTGGCCTGCAGCAGTAAGATTTGATTGCTGCATAATGTGCATATTTCCCTGTATCTCTAAATTGTAACAGTTGCCCTGATACTGATGGCAGTGTGACAAGTCTGTCCTCAAGGAATTTTTCAGAAGAATCTGATGGCAGTGTGACAAGTCTGTCCTCAAGGAATTTTTTAGAAGAATCTGTATTTTATCACATTTGCTAGGTCAAAACAGTAGAGGCAGGTGGGAGGTTAAGCTAGTAGAGCTATTCCTGTGCTTACCAGAGAATATTTTTTGATAGTTAGGCAGAGTCACTACATCATTCTCTCAAATCCATGGCTCTCCTAGCCAGCACTTGTCAGATGTGTTCAGTATTTGGAGGCCCACAAAGGGTACAGGACACAGTCTGTTCTCAGGATTCAGTCCCTTCAGGGCCCCTTGGCTTCTGTCTCCCTAATTTGTGCCCTGAACTATTCCAGTTCTGTGTGATTTTATATGAACTCACTCTCAGACAACACAGACATTTGCTTCTGGGAAAATAATAAAGGAGTTTATCTGGTTAAGGTTTCGAAGCTGGGCAGAATCTGGCAGATCATGGATTTCTGCTAATGGGCTTTTTCTTGGGTGGGGGTACCACTCTCATTCTTGACTTTGTATGGTAAAAAGCTATTGGGGATGAGAAAGGTTTCATGTCAAAATTAATGAAAACAAAGTTTGGAGTGAATTAATTTGGGGTTGGAATTAAAATTTCATAAAGGCATGGCAGGCACCCAAGACAAGCTGAGAACAGATTAAGGAGAAAAACCCTTTAAATATAAACAGAGAGAAGCACTCCAAGGACCATATTATTGCTGTGAAGTCAAAACAAAAATTGGAGTGTTCATAGTAGCAAGGAAAAGCTTGCTTCAGCTGTAGTTAAAGACTGGCTCTTGTGTTCACTTCTAGCCCACAGGAGGGAATGAAAGGATTGCCATTGATTCCTGAGGGCTTGACAGGCCCTTGCCTGGACCTTGTTCTGTCATGGAAAGCTTCCTTTGAGCTCTCCCTGTGCTGCCAAGCCAGTGCACTGAGGCTGGGGCAGCTTCTCTGCATCGTGGGGTCTTTTGGGGGAGCGTGCAGGAGCAAGAGGAGCTGATGCTTTATTTTCAGATGACAGGCACTGTAGAAATAGGCAGCAAAGTCCATTCTATGATTTGTGCAGTGATATTTTGACAAAGAATTTTCACTCATGACAGGCTGCCTCTCTTGTAGTGTTTTATATGAAGTGCCTTTGAAGGTGAGTGAAGATAACACAAGGAATGTAGGTTTTTTTCATCATTCAGTTGTAGAGGTCGATTTAGAAGCATAAATAGCAGAGGTTCTCACTACTCTGCTTTCTCTTGACAGACTGTTCTGCATCTTTTAAATGTCTAAGTCTTGTAAGTTAACTGATTGTTATAATACTTTGGAAATGTGGGAATGTTCTCTCATCCCAGGTGGTGTGAAGCTTGTCTGATAGAGGGCTGAGGCTGTCACCTGCTGATAGAGGCTGCTGTGAGCACAGCTGGCTGCCAGCTCCCCACCCTGCTGCCAGCACACATTTTGCAAGCTGGAGCGTATTAAAAACCCCAAGTCAGGCCTGTTTATAGTTTTCTTATTAGATTATTACCATATATGGTTAGTTTGCATTATTTGTATTAGGTAATTAGTATAGATTAAAAGAAATATAATTAGTATAGATTAAAAGACTTATAAGTAACAATATCAAGGAAGGTCAGGGTGGCTATAAACCATTTTTCCTTCTTTCTAGGAATGACATTCTAACATTCCTGGTCCCAATGCAGTAATTTTTGTACATTTTTCTAGTTAAGAAGTGATATATACAGATCCATCAGCCTGGTTGCACTTGTTTCCTGCAGTTCATGATTTTATTTCTCCATGCTTTTTTGTACTCAGTGACTTTTTGTTTCTGTCAATCACTAGGGAAGGAACACGTGCGCCGGAACCGGCAGAGTCGGACCTTCATGGTGGAAAACGTCATAGGAGAGATCTGGTCTGAGCTGGAGGAAGGTACTGTCCTTTCTTGAGCAAACTTTGCTCTCACTGGGCTTGTATTGCAGGCAGTTATTGTGTTTCCCACAAAGGTGCTGTGCACTGCATTGTTCTCACAGGGGTTATAAAGGGGAAAAGGAAAAAAAACCCAAGTTCACGTGCTGCTCTTAGTTACAAACTGAACTGCAATTCTTAGTGCTCTAGGAAGATGTGATTTATTAAAGAAATGCTGGAAAGCCATGAAGCTAGCATATTTTCCTCAGAACAGGCTTTATAAATACAGTGCAATATTTGGTAGCCCACTAGGATGTACACCAGCAGCAAGAGCAGTCCCACTTTTCAGCCTGTTACATCAATAGCTTTTGACATCTGACTTTGATGTTTGTTAGCAATCACTGTATTACAATTACTAGCAAGGATCCAGGTCTTCAGCACAGCCACTCCTGGCTGTCTGTAGGCCATTAGCTGCCCTGGTGCCCTGAGGAGCTCTCACTGCAGTGGGCTGGGCTGCTCACAGTGGTGTAAATGCCCGGCCTCTCCCTTGGCGTTCCAGGGGATCGGTACATCGTGGTTGACAGCGGAGGAGGCACGGTGGATATGACTGTCCATCAGATCAGGCTCCCTGAAGGGCATCTGAAGGAGCTCTACAAAGCAACAGGTACTGCCCCTTCCACTGCTTGCTTTATGTAATTAGTTTGTGTATTATGTATTTAGGTAATGTTTTGGCTTGGCAGTGAAGGAAATGCATGCCTTTATTGCATTTTACTGACAGTTCTTCCTGAAATGAGACCAGCACTCAAAATTAGTATAACCCAGCTGCTGCTTGGCTGAACCACTCATTTATAGTGTTGCTGTTACAGTGGCTATGATGATACAGGAGTAACAGTGAGGTAAAGGTAAGATCATGTTGTGTATTAGACCCACTGTTGCATGTAGGAGAGAACCTCTTTTTGTGGACCTTCTCCCATGAAAGTCCTGAGAGTGTTGTCCTGATGTGTATGTGGTCAACTCGAAATGGTATAAGAATATTAAAGAATATCCAGAATATCCAAATATCCAAAACACAGTGTTTTGTCTGTGCTACAGGTGGGCCATACGGTTCTCTAGGCGTGGACTACGAGTTTGAAAAGCTCCTGTGTAAAATATTTGGAGAGGATTTCATAGAGCAGTTCAAAATCAAGCGTCCTGCGGCCTGGGTGGATCTGATGATCGCCTTCGAGTCGCGCAAGCGGGCGGCAGCTCCCGACAGGACCAACCCCCTGAACATCACCCTGCCCTTCTCCTTCATTGACTACTACAAGAAGTTCCGAGGTCACAGCGTAGAACATGCCTTGAGGAAAAGCAAGTGAGTAGGCAGTTGAAACAACATGGATGCAGCATGAACTACTGGTAGCAAAGATGAATAATTAAAATACCCTCGTTACATTAGGACCGAAAAGGAACAGTCTAAGAGTGTAATGGAAGGATGAGAAAATGAGGTTGCCTCTAGTGCAGTTTGCAGAATGAAAAGGTCTGATAGATCTCTTGCAAAAGCTTTTGTGTACAAGACTTGCACTTTGCAGGTATTGTTTTCTACAACTTCTTCACTGCATCACTTTCTTTGTGCATTGTAAGTCCCTTGCGTGTTAATTAGGAATGTCAGATCAAGCACAGAATTTGTTGCCTAGAACCCTAATTTTTAGCAGCCTGGATCCTTGGAAAAAATCCAAGATTGTGAGATGTGTAAATATGCTCATGGCTTGAAGGAAGTTATTAACAGTATCAGATCAGGGGAGAAAACATGCACTACTGCATAGTTTTGCAAGGGGAAAGCATTCAGCTTCTGAAGTGATGGCAGGCTTTTGCTTCTTATAGTATTTTACAAGTTTGATAATTTGCTTGATAGGCAGGGAAACATAATCCCCTCCAGAGAGTTGAATTCATGATCTTCAGTATCAAGAAGTCACTCTAAATTACAAGATCATGGGCTGCTGTAGTGTCGTGGGATGATC
>VZRX01016436.1:0-77096 GCA_013398075.1 Notiomystis cincta
GTGTTGGACCATGCATGGTATCCTTTTTCCTGGATTGTGAACTAAATTAGAAGCTTTTGTGTGGAATAACCAGGAATGGAACTGCCAGCCTTGCAGAGGTCGTAACTCCAGCACCCTTCCCACAATCCTACTGGAAAGAAAACTGGGTATTTCCTTCCACACCTGATGGATGCATGATTCCCAGGAACCCTGGTACAAGAATGAGAAAATGTGGAAACTGCCAAAAGGTGCAATAACATAGGCAGTCAGGGAGAGGATTGTATCTGTGTGAATTCATGGGATGAACCATGTGGTGAAGACACAGGCAAGTGTTTCACACTTCAAGATGAAGATCAGTAGTTCTTCAAGTTGCTTATGAAATGATAATGACTTTACAGTGATGTCCTTGTTAAAGTAACTTAGAAAGAAGTTTGACTGTGCAATTCCTCTGTCTCAGTGTGTGACTTAGGGCAGAGATAGAGAAGATCTTTAATTCTGGAAAAGTATGGGGAATAAGAAGCTATTATGTGACAGGCATCTCCAGCTGATGAAAATTAAGAATTTCACAATTATCATATGGCCACAGCTGCTCTTAAGGTATCCTTCAAGGGAGGAAAAAATCAGAAGCAGAGCTGGGGGCTAGCCTCTGGGCTAGAGGAAGAACTCTCTTCACAGGACCGCATCCAGTTCTACACTGTAGGTACTTTCCTTCCAGATCTTTTCCTGTAACACAAAGAAAAGCCCTCCATATCTTCAAATCCTGTTCTGGCTTTGTAACCCTTCTTAAAACATCCTTTTGAAACAGTCTCTTGACGATGTCGTGAGGAAAATTCACTGCCCTGTTTCATGGGGTTGCAAGAGGTGCTCTGGGATGTGCACTACTACAGTGACCACAGAATGAATTACCAGTGAATATGAGAGACAGTTTTAGGATCAGGCTTTTTTTAGGCTGTGGTTCCAGTGCATGAAGGTGGTCACCGCGTTTTTAATTGTGTCTAGTTGGCTATCTTGAATGCTGTTGAATGTGGGGTAATGTTGATATTCCAGTTGTAGGGCAGTAAATCTGCAAGAAGTTCTCCTGGGCTCTGTCAGGTGATGTCTTATTTGTGTACCAGCACAGCTTTTCATGTGAACATGCATTACCTTGAAAGGATTTCATTCCATGACTGTAATTTCTGTTATTAGTTTTAGGAATAAATTCAACTGTTACTGTAATGTCAGAATCAAGATTTATGCTAGAGAAAAATATGCCTGTAACTTAAGAAAGAAGAAAGACTGAACTGTCATTTGACAATGGGGCAATGCAATCTGTGCACATTCAGCCATCGCTCCTTTCCCTGGCTTTGGTGCAGGGAGTGAACGCTTTTGCTTTGTGTCCAGGCTGCAGGTTTGGGGGAGAGAAAGCAAAACTGCACATACTCTGCAAGGAGGAGCTATAACGCAGATTGATCCGGTTCAGAAGAAAGGAAATGTTTTCTTCCAAACCATTACACAAATTCTGGATGAGCATAAAGGTGTGTAGTTTCACCCTGAATGCTTTTCAAACAGAATGCTTCTTTCCAGAGTGTGCATGTCAATATAAGGAAAACGGCATAAATGTCACGCTCAGTCTGTCCGAGCTGCGTAGTTTTGTTCTCGTGCAATGGGAGCAGGTGGTGGGAGGTTGTTTTGATGGGCTGAGAAGCTCCTCCCCTCCTTCCCCAAGCAGCATTCTCATCTGCGTCAGCAGTAATTGTGTGCCTTGCACTGCTTTTCAGTGAGGGTGAGTGCGAAAGATACATCAATATGAGGTATCAAACTGAGGCTTAGGTGTTCCTTTTAAGTGGCTGCTCATTTCCTTAAGCCATAATATGGGCTAAAGGTTAACTTACACATTCTCCGTGGAAGAACAATTTCTCTTTTTCGGGGAAGGGAGAAGGAGGGGGAAAGGGCGTTGTTTCGTATTCTTTCCTACCTATAGACTCCATGTGCTGTACAGTGCTGCTCATGCAGATTTTTTTTTTCCCGACACTGGATTATTTGCTAATCAGACTTCAGTGCAGTGGAGATAAGGGCGAGACTGTTGCCTAGCTAGGAGGCTGTGCCGGCGCCCGAGCCTCGGAGCCAGGAGCGACGCCGCTGCCGCGCCGGCTCCCGGCGCGCCCCCGCTCCGGCGTGCCGCGTGTCCATGGGCCCGGCACGGCGGAGCTGTCCGAGGTGCTAGGATGCCGGTTGCAGCCGGATTGCAGCGGGAGAGGAGCCCCACAGTCCTGCTGGCACCCGAAGGTAGGCTTGCTCTTTGTTTGAGAATCCCTGATTAATCAACAGCAGCATCCACGGACCCGGGCAGCTGGAGAGAGCAAGCCTGCCTTGTAGTCACGGGGGAGAGACAGAGACGATGCCACGAGCCAGACTGTTTCAGACCTTCTGTAAGTGGCAACGAGCGAGCAAGCATCTTTCCTGATGCAAGAAGCCATTTGGATAGGATATTTGCTGTTCCTTATATTCCTTTCTTTTTGTCTCCACAGAACATATTCAAATGAGGCACCTTAGAAATCTCTGTGCTAGTGCATATGATGGTGCTGTAATCGTCTGTGTTGTAAAGTGGGTAAAAATCATCCAGTTTCTTCTCTGCTGGACCTCAAAGCAGGGTGTTGTTTATACCCTCCCATTATCCATAACCTCTCCTCTCTGAATGTGGATTTAAAGAAGCAAGCACCTGTCTTTTCTTTTCACTTCATTTTTTAAAGCCAAACTTTCCATGCCATTTTAATCGTGTATGAAGAAGACCTGTAACATAACACATTGACTTATAGTGATGTCGAATTCTACAATCTGGGCAATTCTGCCAACAAGATTTAATGCACTTTAACTGAAGAAAAAAAACTGAGCCTAACTGCAAATCTGTTTCTTATGGTGCTGAAATATCCCTTCCGACTGCACTGAGAAAACCACAGGAAAGGGCTTTTACAGGCAAAAGCCACCTCTGATTATTGCACTTAGTGGTCCCCGTGGACTTGAATTTTGGTACGTACTTATTTTAATACATCCTATGAGCATGCTAATAAAATATGGTGTGAATTAGAATGAAAAAAATAACATTACAAAATGAAATAATGAATTGTTGGAATGCATAGTGATGAGGTTGCATGTATTTTTAGAATGTATTAATCATGCCATTGCTAAACTAAGAGCTAAAGTCTATTTGACTGGTTTTTTGTACTTCACATGTTGATTGTGCTTGTAATAAAGACATTTGGCAGCTGATTTTTTTTGTTTGTAAAAAGCAGTGTTAAATAATTAAAACCATTCTTTTGTATTTTCTAATGAATGAATTGAAATAATTTCTAACATCTATGATAGTTACTTATCAGACCCACTGCACCATTAATATTTTACAGCATCTTAGCATGATGCTGGTGATAGTGAAATCTCCATTTCATTTTCTTAAAGAGGAGGGGAAAAAAATAAGTCCATCAGCAAGAAGCTCATGATTTCTTCTGAGTCCAATGCACTCCTATTTGCATAGAGAATGTGTGTTTATGTCTGCTTGTTGTGTGGCTTTATTTCTTCTTGTTTATAAGTCATCTGTGTAATACTGGGATGATAAAAAGTCATAACTGCACTTAAGTGCTGGCCATTCTGAATCTAGGTTTGCAATTGTCCAGCATCCACATGGTTAGGAGGAAGCCTTATTTTCCTCTGGGAATAAAAGTGAGAGAAATGTTGCTGTATTGCAAAGTAAACAACAGATTTTTACATCCTGGAGCCATAGAGGAGTCATCATTAGCAAAAACCTTTTTCCTTTTCAAAAGGCACCTGCAAGGGGGCCGAAATTCAAGGCCCAGGGTATTTTTTTAGTTCTTAAAACTATAGGGAACACAGCTTTCCCATATGAAGGGTAGGACATCTGTAGAAATGTACTATTTCTTTAAACCCATGCAATAGCATTCTCAGTCTACTGAAGGAGACACTTTTAACCTCCTTAAGCGAAGGGCTCAGCACTACTTAGCTTCGGTGATTTCATCCAGGTGCTAGAGCTCATGCTGTACAATATAATGAGCACCAGGTATATAATCTGTAATCCTAGGCAGAATATAAAGTATATTTTGTGCTTCCCAAAGACAGTAGTTGTTCCTTGGTTCTTTTGCTTTAAATATCTGCATATATAGTTGTCAAATTATATGTAGTAGGAAAGTTGCAGCTGATTTCAGAAGGTCTTTCCCTCTTTGACATTATAATTTCAGGCATCACTGTGTGTGGAAACAGAAATGTCATTTTATTGTTAAGAATGAGCAGGGAATGCAACTCTAAAAGGCACATCTTGGTGATTTGTCTCATCACATTCACCTGTTTGGGTATTTCAAATCTCACTTTATACAAGGCACAGTTATGATAGGAGAGAGTTCTGCAAAATAGTCTCTTGTATAGTTTTCCCTCACTAAACTTTTCTTGATTGCCGTTGAAAGTATTTTTTTGTAAACTCAATACCATTAGGTCCTTATTAGTGCTGCTGTGGTCAGCAGTTTGGGAAAATTGGATATGGCTGGATTGTCTTTTATTCTTGCAAGCAGCTAGAATACAACAGCTCACACTCAAGGGATGAATGGCTGGTTATCATCCTTGTTTTGTGCAGAATCCTTCTGATATACTGAATTTAGTTGAGGGAGTTAAAAGGTAATGAGGAAGCAGATGTTCTTTCAAAGAGAGGAGGCAGTGTTTGGGAGGAAATCAGGCAGGACTGGAGAGGTGTGTAGTAGGCCTTTATAAATTTGAAATTTGACTCAGGACTTTGGGCAACCCCACACTTGTTTTTCCATGGTCTCTTCTCCTACGTGAAAATTAAAAAAAAAAACCCTCGTGTTTGGAAGAAGGCAATCAGTGCCTTTGTCATTACTTCAAAAAGCTCCTTCAGTTTAATGTCAGCATTGCCAATTTTCAATGCAGCACAGCTGCAGCTTATGGCTGTCAAGCAAGCTGAAAAGCAACTGATATTTTGGGGATCCTGGTATGAATAAAAGGGAGAATGGCGTGTCTGAATCTTCACGTGTGGCACTGCTTGGATACTGTGATATTCAGTGGATTATTCATATTCTGAAATCAGTATTTTTGCACACTGATCATGTGAAAAGGAGGCAGTTTGTGGTTTGATCAAAGATGCTGTATATGTGGCATCAGAGCAAAGGGTTAGATTAGAAGTAAGGTATGCAACAGTCCTGTGAAACACAAAGCACTCTGCTCTCACAGAAATTGTATCTGAATCAATAAAATGATCTTGAATTTAGTTATGTAAATATTTCTAGGCAAACCAGGAAGGAACTGCTTGCCCTTGCCAGTAAACCAGATGCATTGGCAGGGAGGGAAAAAAAAATCTTTCTTGCTTTACTCCTCCCAAGCTGACAGCTGAATGCACAAGCCGTGCCAGTGTGAGCCTCTCTGTGATCCTCTGCCAGGGTCCCTCTGATCCGGGGGTACCTGAAGGGGCAGGTGTCAGTGGGCAAGATGGGGCGTGATTGTGCCTTTTGCTCAGTGAGGTTGCACAGTGTTAGTCTGACCTTTAAGAAGCAAAGTGAACGTGATTGAGAGCTCCTTTTGTGTCCTGCTCAGATGGATTTTCAAATTTATGTTCAGTATACACTAAGAACCAAGTTCCTCCAAACAATTTTTGTTGACTTCTCAGTATGCTGGCTTAATGCTAAAACTTCAAGGCTTTTCCTCTGCCCCACTGTCTCCTTTTGTTCCTTCACAATGAGGAGGGGAAAAGAAAGGAGTGTCTAAAGAATTTCTCAAACAGTGCAACTCCCAGTTATAATTTTCCAGGACTGCTTGATTTCAGAAAACAAAATGCACTGAAAGCAACTTCATTACAAATACAGAGGTGGCTCTGTATAGTCCTTGTTACTGGCTAACAAAATCCCTGACCACACTGTGCATGTTAGGGATACCAGAATCGTGGAGCCTCACCAACAGCTTACATGACTTATTTAGCAATTTGAATTGGCACAGTTTTAATCAAATATGAATGTACTCAAACAGAACCCTTGCTTGTACCCTGGCAGATGGTTAGGAAATGCTCACTGCCTGAGTTTGCCAGTCACCAGAACCTTTGCTCAAAAGTTGATCAGTGCTGTCCACCCGTTTTCCAAGGAAGGGGGACAGGCAGGCACTGCATGGGACTCCAGGGGCCATATGTGTTGACTGCAGCCTGTTGCAGTTATTGAGCACATTTAGTAACGGAATATATTCTCTGAAGGGGCATTAATATCCGTAAGTAAAATTGGTCTTAGTGTGCTGCCCAAGGAATACTAAGACTGTAAAAATGTTTACAGTAATCAATTAAACTTTTTGCACTGCTGTTTCATTTTCAACCCCTGTTTAAGCATAGCATGCATAACTGTACACTATCGGTAAATGTAGTGAAACTGTAAAATTAGGTGCAAGAGGCTTGAATCAGAAAATGCTTGCTGCTTGCGCAGAGGCTTTTTGGAGTTAGTGCCATAAGAGCAGGTTCAAGGTTCTGAAATATCTGTGTGTCCCCAACTACCCCCAGGAGTACCCCAAACTGAATGTGGTGTCATGAGTATGCAAGGATCAACAGTCACAGGAGGAGTTCAGTAGCCACTGTTGCTCAGTACAGCTGTGGGATTAGGGCCCTCTTAGGACAAAGAATAGATCTTGATCTGTTTACTAAATAGTAAGCTTTTGCATGAGTTTAGAAATAAAACCCATCAATAGTAAACCAGCATGTAAAGTCTCTCCTCAGTTCATGAGGCAGAATAAGGGCTTTTTATTTCTTTTTGCAATGGGAATGACTTCATCCTCCTGTTTAAAAAATAAACATCACAATATAAGGAGATTCAGCATATCCTTAATTGTCAGCTCATTTCTGACCTCCAAAAAGAAAGGAAAAAATGAGGGGAAGAAATGCAGTATAATCACAAAGGACAATGTAAAGCATATCATGTCTGGGGAGAAAATGGATGAGAACTGCATTTATTGGAAGCTTGTTGAAGTTATCTTCAGTATAAAATTTTCAATTATATATCAGGAGTAAAACCTTGTCACTGAAGAAATCAATGACAATACTGCCATTCAGGTCACTAGGGTGAGATTTCTCTGTTGTGCAGGTTTACTTGAATTTAACTCAACATATGCAGAAAAAGGTTTTACTAGAAGTCCAAAATGGAATATACAATAAAATATCCATCTGCTGGGGAAATGGCCCAGTCTTTAACCATCAAAAAGCAGGTATCATCTGAGGAGTTCAGAGAAAGGGGAGTTAGAGCTGTCTGTGCTGTTAGCATTGCTTTTAATCTTGTAGTCTTCATGCTGTAGAGACTCTCAGGAAGGGGCTTTGATATCTGGACTTACACTTTTTGTAATCAGCAAGGTTAGAAATTAGTCTAAAATTATGTCTGCTGAAGCATCATAACATTCATAGAGTCTGTTCAGCTCAATGTCAGCTTTCCAACATCCTGCTCTGCAGACAGTGTACGACTTATGGTGAACATACAGAATGGCTGAGTGCATATTCCAGCCCAGCAGAGTTCTAGCAGCTCCAGTGTCAGAGCTGTGTGAAATGGCATGCAGGTACACTGGGCTGCACTAAGAGCTCCTTCACCGGTTTTACCCTGCAGGGATTGGTAGGAGATGCTTATACCCACTCTTGAAAATGCTTAAAGATCACTTCAGTGACCCTCAACATCAGTCTTATGTTCATGTTCAGGCTTACTTGATAGAAAAGGTTGTTCTTATGTGGCAGCAGAGGTAATGGGAGAAGACCCTTTGCATCCTCTGACTCTTTATGATTTTAACAGTCATGTGACCATTGTACAGAAATAATTTTGATATGCAGACATAAGAGAACAGGGGAAATTATCAGTGTGTTTTTAAGGTATTGAGTGCCAGAAACCAATAGCTTGTTGCCACTTGTCACTTGAAAAGATCCCCCAATCAAAATGGGGGAAAAACATTCACGGGCAGAAATATATTTCTCTACTCTTTTCATCCCCTGCATTTTCAGTCAGGGCTGAGACCTGAAGGCCCAGACTGGATTTCTTGAATCCTTGAGGGTATTTAATTGTTTTTATTTATTTATTTGTTTTTAACCAATGCCAACCTATATCAGAATTTTGCTTTTCCAGATATGTAATAAATGTTAGAAATATAACATTATACTAGGAAATAGGGGAAATATTTTTGTCACTGGTTCCACAGGAACCCTGCCTCTAAAATCTCTGTGCAGACAGGGTCCTTACTGCCTATTCAATAAGATCCTTTCTAGATGTAGTGCTGGCACGTTCTGAGGCTGATTCCGAGAAGCCACGCCATCCTTCTTCAGGGGTGGGAGGAATGCTGTAGCAGTGAATAAGCAAAGGTGCCTTAGAGAGCTGAGTTCAGCTGCCAGGTCTGCCAGCAGGTCCCTCAGTGACTCCTGCACCAACTCCCTGGCTGTGGCATGAGGGCCCCTCATGGGGCTGTCTGCAGGTAATGCCCCTCAAACTGGTAATGCCTCTGGACGTTACAGTAATTCGTTTTTAAAATAAGATGGAACAGTCCTGGTTTTTAAAATTTCTATTTTACTTGTTTATAAGTGGTTCATCCAGTCCTATCCAGCACAGACTTTAGAGAGAGATGTTCCATCTCTTGAAATTCTACCTTGCCTTTAGTCTCCTATAGTACTTACTGATGTGTCTATACACTAGAATTCTTGCAACTCCCAGGAGCTCTGCTGATGACTGAAAAACCTTTGGGGCTTTTCTGTAAGAGCTTTTAGGCTGCCTGCTACAGAGCCAGAAATGACCCAGGGGTGTGTCTGCTCCATGCTGCTTAGCCGGAAGTGCTGTAAACCCCAGTGTCTGCCATACCTGTGGAAGAAATACAGATTCTTGGAGACTTCAAGGGCTTTAGAGTTCTGAAGGTCCCAGCTCAGCTGGGCACTCTTTTCCACTTGGATCTTCAAGCTAACAAGATACTGGGCAGCAGATGACCAGGGCTTATGGGCTCATATCACATTACTAAGAAACACAGGAAAATATTTCACTGTATTTCTTTCTAAATTTTGAACCTGTAGAAATATTTAAAACTTTTTCTTTCAAAAAATGAAACAATATTTTTCACCTGAACATTAGAATATCCCACAGAATAAGAACTTTTTCTGATAATCAGAATAGGAACTGTGTCTGGTAATCTGCTCTGGTGCAGCCTTATCTATACTGTAAAAGGGACATGTTGTCCTGTGATGGAAGCCTTCTCAGTTCAATTCAAACTGAGATTCAGAATGTCGGTGTTTATGCAAATGATGGGTACTAGGAAAAGGGAAGGGATGGGAGGACACTTTTTTAGAATTTAACAGTGTACGGATCTGCATTGCCTGGAACAAGAGATTCTTGGGTTTGTCTCCTCTTATCTCGAGTAATGTTGTTCTGTGTTCTGCATTGCTTTGTTTATTATCCTTTAAAGGGGAAAGTCTGAAAAATTATCTCTTACTGTTAATTACAACTTGCATGATCTTGTTGTCATAAACCATAAGCTATTTTCCTACTGATTAAGGTATTGTGTGTTTTTCAACCTGCAGGAAACGTTGCTTTCCTTTGTTCATTATCTCCTGCAAGATGATGAGTTCTAATCAGGAGGAGGTCACTTTGGGCGCTTTTCTCCAGTATATTGAAGATATGGGGATGAAGGCCTATGATGGCTTGGTGATACAGAATGCATCAGACATTGCTCGAGAGAATGATCGCATGAGGAATGAAACAAACCTGGCTTACTTGAAAGAAAAGAGTGAAAAACGCCGGAAACAGGAAGAAGCAATAAAACGGTAAATATTTTAATAAAAAGATGAGTGGTCTGGCAGAATGAAGGAAAAGTGAGAGGCTCAGCTTCAGATATGGTAAATATGTGTAGAGCAGTTGATTTCTAAGCTGGCAAAAGCAGTACAGACCATTGGCCTCTGTCAGGCCTCTAACACATGTAGTTTACACTGTGTAGAAATAACTTGAGCATGTGTGGCATCTTGAGCAGGTGTGATTTGTTATAAAAATTTGGGTATTTGGCATAGGAGATGTAGATCTACTGACAAATGGACTGCTATCCTCTTGGTGCTTTTAGATGGACACTTCGTAGTTGGGACAACAATGTATTTGTGTGTAAACAAGATAGCCTCACAGGTCAAAGTAGACTCTTCTTCAGCTGATATTTTAGATCTGGTAAATTTTTGCTTTCTAACTGGTGTCTGAGGTTTTTTTAAAAATACATCTATTATTTACATTTTCCCTTCAATTCTGTGATCTTTGAAGTCAGTAACAATATTGCAATCACTTACAGGAAAATGGATCAAGCCCCTGATGGGCAGAACCCTATAATGGCTCTTCTTGAACAATTCCATTGATTTTAATTGACAGTTAATGAGAGGAGCCCTTGCATGACCTGGCCTCTTGTGCCAATGGATATCAATGAAATCTCTGCAGCCTTTTGGAAAGGAAAAGAAGGTTGAATGGAATAGATATAAATATTTATCACATACACATTTGCAGATACAAAAAAATTGTTTTTTCTTGAGATGAGGGTAAAATTCTGTAATACAGGTAAATCATCCATCCAAATCCTTAACTTTTATATGCAAATGCATAGCATGAGCATAAACTGATAGGAGGTCCTTTGAATTTTTTCCCCCAGCATGAATCTTCTGTATTTCAGTTTAAGTGATTAAATTTTATGCCATGTCTTGGGTACTGCACACCCAGGTACAACAGTCCTGCTGTGCTGTGAACATTTGAGCAACGCCTCAATAATCTGGTAATTTGGATGGAACATTAAAAGGAAAAGAGCAGCACACATAGTTTGAAAGTAGGGAGATGAAAGAATGTAAAGCAAAAATATGGCAGCTTTATGTTCCAGGAGGTGGAACTATTTGGATTGTCAGTAACTTCATTGGAGTGATAAGAATAACGTGAAATTAGGGTTAGTACAGCTAATTAGGTTGTACTCTGGCTAGCCTGTTTGCATGCACTTTTATATGTGTGACCATAAAGTACCAGTTGCGAGGTACCAGAACATTTTTTGTTATGAGTAAGTTTCTCAGGACATGACAGAGTAGCTTGTGGACCTACCTGGTTCCTTATAGTCCTCTAGCCAAGCTTCTCTACCGAATTTCAATAGTAGTGGCAGTATTTCCTACATTGTGGTTGGTTTGTGTGGTTTGTTCATTGATCCTGGCAAAGCAATTTGATGAAGAACTCTGGATAAGTACAGATGATTTAGGGCTGAGCCAAACCATGAAATTCTTACCCACGCTCAACTGAGATCAATGAGAAGAGTATTTATCCTCAGTCACAGAGCCAGAAGACAGGAGGCAGAGGACCAGCAACACAGTAGGCAACAGAGGAACAGCATGTATTTGTATGTGGTTTAGAGACATCAACATTTCCTCAATACAGTGCTCTTCTGTGGGAAACTATGTTTGCAGTGATCCCCTCTGATCCCTCTCCACTTGCCTTCTCTCAGTAAGACTGCAATATCTGCCTGAGGAAACAAAGTTGGAAAACACTCAGGAAATACTGAAAAATGCTTTCTTTAAACCTTTTTTTGCGTTTTCCCATGTAAACTTGGAGAGGTAAAAAAAGATACTTGAGATCAACCTTTGATTGGAAAAACTAAAAGCAATGGCAAACCAAGGGAAAATACCTGATTTGACTAAAGGAACCATGATGTTTGAAGTCACTTAGGCTGATTGCAATTGAGCCCGCTCCCTGTAGTAACCTCCAGAGATTCATCCAAGACTATGTTGTCTATTGAAATGCAGCAGTCAGGAAAGGTAAAGTAGGATCACTGATTTCTTCTTTGTTCTGTACTATATTCTTTATGTCTTTACCTTATCTTGGTGGGTATTTACATTATCCCTAATTCCTGAGAGCGTGGCCTAGATAGCAAGTGGTGCACATGTGCAGTGGTAACTGCCACCAGTCTGGAGACTTCCAATAGCTGAAAACAATCTCCTTAGCAACAGGGGAGTCATCCCCTGTGATTAACTGCAGGTAGATTTTTGAGGAGGAGAGGGGGTTCCCACAAATACTCTTCTTTTGCATATGAGAATCAAAATAAAGCAGACAGAAATCTTTGGCACCTACAGAAAATTACCTGCTAGTCCAATTACTGAATTATTTAGAAGCCATTCAATTTTAGTGTTCAGATGGTCTCTGTTAGAAGAAGGCTGTTTGTGTATATTAACAGCATAATAATGAGTAATATATTGTCTAATAAAGGGGTGGTATTCACACACAACACTATTTAGAAGCAGCTGTTATTTACCTAAATCATCTCATAACTATGCTGAATGACTTAAGTTCATTGAAATGCATTAATCTGAGCAATTTGGAAACAAGATCTGAAAAATGACCTAAAAAAAATGTTTGATTGTACATTTTGCTTTCCAAAGGATAAATTTTGCTGTGTTTCTTCAGTAGCACTGACGTACCTTCAGTGTGATTGCTGTCTCATGGTGTCTGGATCTGATAGATTAATTGTGGGGAAAAATGTGTGGATCCATTGCACATTGAGGAAGATAAACACAGAGTATTGGATTGGGGAAAAAAAAAGCAACCAGTCTTTGTCTAATCTTGCTGGGCTGAGTCAGCTGATCTGATCTGAATTTCTGACCTAATTTTAGTATGGTACTTAGCTCTCATGCAGAGAAAATAAGGTTAATGTGCTGATCAGTAGCCAAGAGTAAGACACAGTAAATACATATAGAACCTAATGTATAGACATTTTGTCTTCCATCTTTTATTCATCTGGTACATGATCATTGTCTATTCAGGCAGCTGTGTCCAGATTAAGAGAAGGTACTGGCATATTGCCCACAGAGCCTATAAATTGCAAATAAAGTTATGGAGCAGTATCATTTTCACTGGCAATACCATGGGATGTACATTTGCCATGATACAGTGTCTGCTGTAGGCAGCATTTCTGGGAACAGAAGGTAGATTTGTCTCAGCTCTTGTGGGTGCCAGGAAAAAGGTGAGTATTTGGAGTTTATATAGGGCATCTGTTAGAATGAGCAATTGCTTTCTGACTCATCCATAACTGAAATGCACATATTTAGATACTTTTTATTGTTTTGTGTGGATACTTCACCAATGTTTTCCCTTTTAAACTGCACAAATAAAAAAGCTTGGTAAGAAACAAACAAGGAACCCTCCTCCTCTCAAGGCTCAGACATGTTGCATTAATCAGAGTTAAACTTTTAAGAAGTGCAAGCTTTCAGAGATCTGGCTTCTATTTTTTATGTCTCATTCAAGTTACTGTTTCTGTCAGGGAAGTCATCATTTTCACTTGTAACACTGTGAAGATGTGACTACTCTACTGTAAAGCTGGTGGTGTCAGTGGGCATGAATTTCTGCCTGCCAAATCCTGGACTTAGTCATCAAAATATTTACTTCTAATGGTTTCCCTTGCTTGTAGCTCGTTCCCAGGACCTAAATGGCTCTATGGAAAGCCTTGCTTGTGCTTGTATCCAGACAGATGCTGTCAAGAGGAGGAGCTTTTAGGAGCACTGTTGTGTGCTAAAGCTAGCAGAAATGGGCCAGCCAGCCAGTGGCAGAGTTAAGCTCTTGTAGTAAAGAAGCAATTGTAATGAACAGCTGTCAACATAACCTCTCCTTTCTTTGGCAAAGCAAGTACTGAAGACCACCCCCCATCAGCAAAAGTAAGATCACATTTTTCTCTTGCCTTTTTTTCTTTTTTTAAATGGTCGTGGAAGCAATTGAATTCAGGTATTATCTTTCTGTAGTTTTCTGTCGTTTCTATCCTTAGTTTCCTTAGTGAGTGAGACGTAAATTATGTGTCCTTCAGCTTAAAGTTGTGTTATCAAGCGTGGGTGACAGCAAGAAAATATAAAAAGATTTTTATGCATGGGATTATTCACTGCCAAAATCTCTGTTCAGCTGAGAAAATGTGTGTCATCTTAGACTATATGGACATGCTGAAGAGTTTCTACCAAAATATTTCTACCAGAATAAAAAAAATAACCTAAAATAATTTCATTATGAACTTAGTTTTTATGTCTTGAAATCAGAACAATACTATAGGTGAAAGAATTGTTTTCTTTTTTTTATGAACATCTGTCTGCAGTTGAAATTCTGTATAGTAAACTTCACATTTCTAAATTTGCAGGAATAATTATACTTGCTAGATTGCAGTATGATTATAGACAGGTCTCAAAAAAATGGTGAAGAAAGTGCATTAAATATTTTGGGTCATGGTGAAAGCCTCAGTTGAAATACCAGTAAATACATTATTGAGATGTTATACATTACAAGCTTGTTAACCTGTTGTTTTTGGCTTAGTGTGGATGTAGGTTGTGGAGGGGTTTTTTGTTTGTATTTTTTTTTTTTTTGTTGTTTCTTTGGGGAGTTTGTTTGTTTTGGGGCTTTTCTGTTTGCTTTTGTTTTTAATTCAAATCTGAGTTCATTTGGTGAATGTGATATTTGGATATGAGGTCAGTGGTACGTGCTCCTTTGATCAAAGGGTTTGTGTTATGAGGAAGCTTAACTGGGGCACTGTTGTTTTCTTTATCTTCCTCCTGGACATGTTGCATGCTCATTTCATCCTAGATTAAGTTATTGCTCTGATACCACTGTTATGGTGGAAGTGGCTGATGAGGTGTGATAGAGACTAATTTTTCTATTATTTCAAAAACTTCTTCTCATGAAAATGTCTTTTCTAATGGGTTCAATGTAGAAAGAATATAATTAATAGCTTTTTTCCATCAAGTATAAGTAAAATGGTTGTGCAGTCAGTGACCTCCAAATGTATTTTTGTTGCTTTTATAAGTAAACAGATGTGATGATCTAGCCAACAAATCCTCCCTTCCAAATGCTCATATCCATATGGCTGCCTGTATTGCCATACAAAATAAACAACAGACACAATGCCAACTATTTTATACTGCTGTTGCTGTTACTCTGAGAAGTTTTATTTTAGAATAGTCATGTGATTACTGTAATTTAAAATTTAGAGGCTGATATCCAACCTCACAATTCCAAAGACCAAGGAAATAAAGCAGAAATCATTATCAGTTTGTTATCTAAATCTGGATATTATTTTCAAAAACTCTTCCCTTTTAGGGCTTCTGCCTACAACTTTTACTTCTTCTCTGGGAGTTACCAAGGTCCTTTTCCCTTCACTCTTCCACAAATTGCTCAGACCTATATTGATCCACTCTGTAGGTGGGTGCATCTTTTCCTCAGGATTCATTTGCTCTATTTCAAAGCATGTTAGGAGTGTGGGGTCACAGAGAGCCCAGAAGGCTTCTAAAGGGCTTGCAGCCCCCGTTCTTGGTAGAATCCAGTGGTGATTTGTGATGCTGTTGGTGTTCACAGGACTGCCTGACCACCTGTGTAAACGGGGGAGCTGGCCTTGCTCCAATTCCACCTGGGCATGTTCCCATCCAACCTCCAGGCTGGAGCCACCTCAGCATACAGAGTCATCCTGCAGGTGTGCTGTCCCTCTGGGGCACAGTCCTTGGCACACCACTGCTGGGAGATGCTGGGGCTCTGTGAATTTAATGGACAGTTTGGAGCCATTTGTTCCCACTCCACTTGTATTTCTAGTATTTTTTCTCGCTATCTTTTGATTGCTCCTCAACTACAGGATGTAGTTAAAATTACCCTGCGTTTCTTCTAACCCAAAAGCCCTCTTACCAAGAGAGATGTGTGGGGACCTGTGGAAATTTTGTATTCTGCATGATCCTGTAGAGTTCTGGTGGTGCCATTATTTGCAGTCAAATATTTGCATTTGTTTGGAAAATGTCTTCAAGTATGTTACAAAATTGCAAAGGGTAGAGTACCAGTTAATTAAAACTGTTGTTATGAAGACTGGATGAAAAATAAGACTGTTCTGAAGCATGCCCAGATGAAGTTATATAATTATTTTAGGATGAACTTCATTAATAGAGAAATACATTCATTAATACAGCATAATTCATATGCAAATTTAGAGCATCAGTCTGTTCTGGCTCAAGTTTTCCAGTAACCAAAAAGTGCCCCATGCTGAAGTTCACTGACCCCCAACAAGTTCTGTAATTGCCTGTGAATTGAATTTAGAGTTCATGTTGCAACCTGGAGAACAAATACTTGCACAAAAAACAGGTATAAAGAAATCTCAGAACCCATTGTAGCAAAACTGCAGCTAGCCACAGACCTAGACACTGGGAACACACAGCCCCAGTCTGGGAGCCCAGCAGAACAGATGCTTTGTGCCAGCAATAGAATACTAAGAGTGAATCTTTCTGTACCTTCAGGAAAATTCATCATTTAACAATAACTGTTCACAAAGTTGAAGAAAAACAAATGTTTTCTTTGAGCAAAATAGCTCAGTTCACTGCTCTTTTCAGGGCCATGAATCACAGCTGTATTTGGCTGGATTTAATATTAATAAAGATTGCTTTAAGCCTCATCCAGCTGGCAGGCATCTGTGCCCTTTGCATCTTCTCCTCAGCACCCTCCTGACAGGCTATGCCTACTTCTATTTATTTATTTATTTCTATTCTTCCACAGGGAAACATAGTAAAATATTTGATTATTTAATTGGGATGTTTATTTTCTTAGCCTAAAGTAGAGAATCTGCTCTTGGGTATGCCCCTGGAAAAAGAGAATGTCACACCACTTCTGTAACAGAAGCATCAGGTGAAGGGCATCTTGTTGTCCAGTTTTGCTGCATCAGTGGCTAAAATTTGTATGAATAAAGGAGTATGTATGTATGATTAGATTTTTGTGTGATTGGATTAAAATAGGATCAAGGAGAGATGAGAGAAGAAATGGATTGCAGATACACTATTAACTGTGGGCTTTATAGTTAATTTGAGAATGCTTTTATTTTTCCTTCTGGCTTTCTACTCTAATTTAAGTTGTAATCCTAAGCGAAGTCAGTTAAAAATATATATAAAAATTAAAAAATGTGCAAAATCCTCACTGCTAAAAGCCCCCCATAACACCAAGCAACTATAAAAGGGCTTTGTGTGCCCTGAGCATGGGGCCTTCCTTCAGGAAGAGTGGAGCCAGCAGGGTGGGCCCGGCTCAGCCCTTGGGAGAGCCCTGCTGTGCTGGGGGCAGGTGCTGCAGCCTCCTGTGAGCTGCCAGGACCCCAGGGATGAGCAGAGGGAGCTGCTTGGTCCCGCGGAAGGCAGGGCTATGGGGAATTGGTTTTCATTTTCCTTTTTATTGCACAGTACCCAAGGACCCCAAATGGAAATTAGACTCCTCTGAAACAACGCAGTGCACGCAGAGCAAAGACAGCTCCCAGCATGAGCTGAAATTGTACCCAACAGGTGACTAAAGGGGCAGCTGAAGAGTTAGGGGACTGCTCATTTCCTTCCCTATATTAGTACAGCAAGAATAAACTGAAGTGTGTCCCCAGTGGTTGTGATGAATTACATCCAGCAGTTCTCTCTGAAAGCTACGGAGGAGCAAACACTTCCAGTGGACTCTGGCAGATGCTTCTGAAATCTGTTACGATTGAGAAGGCCAAAGCCAGCTAAAACCCACAGAAATATTCCTGCCAACAAGTGTGTTTCTTGACAAAATGGTAACATCTTAAAAGATCAAAAATGAGAGTAACTGCAAGGTTTTCCATAAATTAATAAGATTTACCTAGGTTTAATCCATTTCTCTTTTTGGTGGATTATACAGGGTGTATCTCACCATTAGATCCTCTGTGAGCTGAGGGCACTTTAGTTATTAAGTTGAGATCACATGTTGGAGCCATTAAGTGAATTGCTTTGAACAGCCTTCCCCTGAATGCCAGGGCAAATGCCGTATTTCATACCCTTAGCTAATTTCATGCTGTAATTTAATTTCGAAAACATACTTTTAATTGAATCTTTAAAGACAAAAGGAAACTGCTGAGTCCTTTAGTACTGCAAAAAGAGATCGTTTAAAAGTCTAGCCCATCTAGAGAATAACCTTTTATAATTAAACACAAAGTTTGTTTTGCTTCTTTGCAGCTATGGGGTAGCAAATTCCTGCTGTTTGCAGAAAGCTCAGGGCTGAAAGAGAGGTACTGGGGAGTGTGAGAAGTTATTTATCTTATGCTCAGTTTTGTAACTCTGACATGAGACAATCCTGCAGCTCTCTACAATGTGCATGTCTCAGTAAGTAAACAGAGAGTCTAATTAAAAACGTAGTCCTCTAACAAAAAATCTCATTAGTAGGAGCCTCAGTGGTGATCTCATTTTTCTAATTTTTGGTGATGAGATGAATGAGTGAGATATCAACAATTTTTTCATTAACAAAACTCAGCAGCACAACGAAATCAGTTATTTTCATCCTGAGACTACATCCAGTATTTTAGGGGTTAGATTTTGATATTCATATTCTGTAGGCAGAGAGATTCAAAGTAGTTTCAGTAAAAATCCATATAATCTGTTATGCAATTTTTTTGTGTTAGAAGCATCTTGATTGGATCCGCAGTGATGTAGGTCTTCAATTTTTTGGACATCCGATTAAAAATAACAGCAATCAATGCTAAATGCTGCTCACTCTAATAGAGAAGAAATCCTGGAGCATCACTTTGTGCTCTAGTATTCTGAGTCCTTTAAATCAGCAAGTGTTTTGCAATGGAGATTTTCCCTTTTATTGCTATTGGAGAAAAACCTATAGCATGTGCTCAAAGTGAGATGTGTAGGGGTGCAGTAAAAAGCATAAAGTTAAAAAAGAGAAAGATCTGAGATTAACCCATGAAGCCCCAACAGAGCATCTTCTAATAATGGGAAAGAACAAAGACAACATCATGATCTTTCCATGCTGAAAGAGCTCTGCTCTTCCAGATGCCCTGAGTTGGTCGCAATTACAGGCTGAATGGTGCTGTAGGGTTTGAGAGCAGCCCCTTATAAGTGATGGGCAGAGTTAGGAAGCCTGTCCAGGGGTGTGGGGAATCCATTTGGCTTTAACTAAAATTGAATTTTGATTTGGTTTTCTGGTGGGAAGGAAACACCGAGAGAATCAATTGTCTTTTTCAATACAAGTTATCCCTTTTCAGGCACTTCTACAAACATGGAGACAAAGGACTGACTTTTATTAAAAATTTCAATTATATTGAGTTCTGTGCTTTTACATAATTGCTCAGAGGCTTGGGCACTCGCTCTTTATGGTTAGGCTCTATGGTTAGGCTCCTTATCAACTACTGTGTAAAGCCTCTGTCAGAAATTATTTCAGGACATGAATATCTTTCTCTGGAAGCAGCAGCACACAGGAATTTCCCCTATAAGTGTATTAAACACTGAAGGCCATGCTATGCCAGAGGTATTTGAACATTTTATGTTAGATCCTGGCATCATAGTGAAGCTCCTGAAAGTGCAAGAACAATGTGTCTTGCTGGAATTGACCTCAATCTGATAAAATAGTCCTATGGCTGCCCCTACAGAAACAGAACCCCCTCAACAAACCTGGCTTTGGGTTGCAAGGAAATCCAGCTACATTCCATCACCAAGTTAGGAATGGCAGCCCATATGATGCAGGTCTTCATTAGCCTGCTGTATCAGCAAGCTGCTTAATTTTGGTAGCACATGTTGGGACCCTGATGACAAAACTCTACCTCAGTGTCAAGAACACCTTTCACAGAAATTTCCTGGATTGAATATCAGCCTGTGGATCACCACATTAAGAAATGCAATGAGTGAATTTTAGGGTTGGTTTGACATGATTTTTATTTCACTGGAACAGCTATGTCCCATTCTTCTCCCTTCCAGTTGTAAGTGATTAAAGGGCTGAAGAAGAAATACAGTATTCTTGGTATTTAAATGGGAAAATATTCTGAAATTTATGTACTGCAGTTTATATCAAAATGCAGCTGCTATCGAAGATTGAACTGCTGATGTTTGTTACATGGCTATTGTTCTGAGATTAAGACATAAACACTATTTCAGAAATAATTTTCATTGTTTCAGCTTTACATCCAAACTGTGAGGCAAAGCGAAGTGCAGCTTTTTTCCCTAGGAAATCATATTCATGCATTGCTAATCTGAATTGCGCTGCCTCGGTGCTGAAGCGGAGCAGGAGCCGCATGTGTGCTTGCCATGGCAACCCCTGGCTCACATGACACACGCTGGTTCAGCCAAAGAGCTTCATGGCTTATTGAGCACAGACCCACACACACCAGTGGCCATGTGACTGCTCCAGCACAGGCAGCTCCTTAAAGGGAAACTGGGTTTGAGCAGCAGTGCTGTCACCAGCATCATCTTGCCTACATCTCTTCTTCTCCTCTTAGATGCTGTTTTGAGTATTTTAAAAAATGGATGAAGGTTGAAAAGGCTTTGCTCATAGCTTTTTTTTTCTTATGTCTCTCTTAATTTGAAAAAAACCTCTGTGTAAAGATAAAGTAGTGGGGTTTTTAATTACGATTTTTAAAATTAGACATTAAGGAGCTCTTTGCAGTTGAGTGAAATATAGTGAATATATTGTTTTCCTGGAAACATTTTTTGCTCTCACCTCCTAGATTCTACCAGATTTCAGGAGAATAAATGAGGACACAGCAAAAAAACCAAAACCAACACTGGTCCATTCCATTATCAACAAAGCATTCCCAAAGCACCTTTGCTCCTTGCTGCTTTGCATACTTCCCCTTAGACTGATGATGATGATGATCTCTGACTCCTTTACCAGCAAAATGTAGGCTGATACAAGTTTTCCCCAACTTAGCTTGTTTAAGAGGAGTGTGTGGCACTTGATTAGGAAATATGAAGGGCCTCAGTCTCACAGGAATGACTGGTGCTAAACAAGGAGAAATTTAGGGGTGGGGCTGGAGTTAAGCAAATGTGTGCCTGCACTTTAATGTGCATGAAGGGAACAGCAGCAGTGCAGTGCTGCCCTGATTCCTTTGCTACAGGGCAGGTGCAGCAGATGCTGCTGTCAGGATCAGCTCTGCCGCCCTCTGGCACTGTTTGTACCTGGAAAGGAGCTCCTGAGAAACTGATTCTTCACTAAAACAATGGAAAGGAATCACTTTCCCCTTCTCTTTGCTTCTCCTCTCTCACCTGACTAATGTGGTTTTCCTTTCTCATCTAGTTGGAACCTGAGGTTTTTGTGGCAAGCACTTTGTGTGAGCCCAGCTACACCACCAGGTGCCTGACTAAAATGGAGAACACTCTGCACACCAACAAAACACTGTGAAATACTGCATTTGTCTTAATTAGTTATTGCCAAGAACTCTTGAAGTTATTTAGGCTCCTGTCTGTTATGCAGATGTAATTTATCAAGCATTACAGAGAGACCAACTCTTAAGTCCATGGGCTGAAGTTAATTTTTGTGATTTATGGTGTTGCTTTTGAACTTCAGGAAAATCTATTTTCAGTGTCCAGTTCCAGGGCTGTCAATTTTCATCTTCATTTCCAAAGTAATCGGTCAACTGATAATTAACACTACTCAGTGAGAGACTGCTTATTCCTTCTGTTTCAATCGAGTTTATTATTTGGTTACCATTTTGGGGAAGATCTATGGTAAGGGAACAATAACCTGCTTTGGGAATTAATTTAGAGAGGTACTTGTACTTAAATCAACCACCACACAGAGAATAAGTAGTATCCATGCATTGTACCCAGATTCTAATGGAAAATCAGCCTTCAAATAGGGGACATGTAAGGGAATGTGTAATAAAAACTCTTTTGGCAGAACGAGGTATTCTAGGTTACTGTTTTTATTTTATGACAGTACTGATTTTTCAGCATCTCTAATTTGTTATTAGTACCTGTTCTGATAAGTTTTCTTTCCCTCTTAATAACATAAGAGATTATGTCTTTCCTGGGAAGGCACTGCACAAAGGCCTTCTCCACTCCTCTAAAATGTAGTGAAGATTTTGACAACCGCTCCCAGCAGTCTGCTGCTGCTGTGTTGTGCTGTGTCTGCAGAAGGGGAGGAGTGGCAACAATATTTCTCCTGTCATGAACTGGCTTTTTAGAATTCCTTCATGCCTACAAGTGGGACTGCATTTTCAGAAAAGATTACCATAATCAATTCTTTTCCTGAGAAACCGGCCCAAACCTCTCTTCTATTCTAAAATTTCAAATTTCATTTATTCAGTTAACTAATGAACTTTGCTGTCTAAAGGTTTGTATTTAAATCACAGGTTTCTGTATTGTTTGTTTGCAGTTATGGCACTGGAGAAGGCTATTTAGGCTTGTGACAAAATATTTTGACTAGCCTCTTCCTACTTAGTCATTTGTTTGTCCTCTATATATTTATTGGGAATTGTCTTCCCAAGAGATTACAAACAAGATGGTAGCTTTCACTAGCTGAACTTTGCTGTCATTAAACTGTGTGCTGATCCAGGAGGTTCTGTATGAAGTGGGTTTGTTGGACTAGGTCTAAAATTTGTGGAAATAATGTCATTACCAGTACAAATCGGAAAAAAAGCCCAGTAACTTCATTGCAAGACATTTAGGGTTGCTAAGAGACGGAATGTAATTATCTGCCAATTTGTTTACCATTCCCAAACACTTGGAAGGGGGAGAGCTGTGAGCTGCCCTGAATTCTAAGCTATGCACAAAATAAGCTGAATGCATTTTCTTGTCAAATGCAGTTTTAAGGGCATTTGGAAGTGACACAAGAGCTTTGACCTCTGGTTTCTTCCTAAATGTCTAATATTGGTTATTTTCATTTCCCTCTCACTCCCCAAATCTACAGTATATTACATGCATTTTACTGCTAATAAAAAAAAAAAAAGGTCAAAAAATGCTATGTATACAAATTCGCATTTTTTTCTAGTGAGAGAATGAACAGCTCTGCTTGCTTGAAATGATACATTCTTTAAAGGTAGCAGTGTTTGGTATTCCTGAGTTATGATGCCATTATTAATGTATGCTGCTGTCAATGTAAGGTTGACCAGCGTGTGCTATTGACTCTTCCAATGTTTCTTTTTCTAAAATGTTTTGTACTTTGAGATAAGTACTGCAATTAACTTTGGGTGCAAGCTTAGTTTGTGCCACAATGGAGTTTTCATTTCTTGGTGTCACTGTGGCTATTATGCAGGTAATATAAGATTTATGCCATCCTAAGCTATTAATTTTCTTGGTTTTAAAGGCATGCATCTGGTAAATTAAATATTGGCAGTAAACAGAGAGAAGCAGAGGTTTCTGCCCCTGTTTTCAGAATGGTAACTTCTTCCACTGCTCTTCCTTTAATGGAAATAAATATTCATTTTAGCCAATGTGAAACCCTAGATGTAAAATTGAAGAACTGCCCACAATACTTAATGAATAGGCAGTTCTCACAAGCTTAGTAAAAACCTCAAATCTGAGTCTCTGTTCAATCAGTATCTCTGATAACGTTGTAGCACTGAATTATGTCCATACAGGTGCATTACTGTTTTCTGGCATGTTGCTTTGGGAAGGCTGGGGCAGGTTGTCCTGGAATGTGGTCTTTGGCCTCATCCCAGCAAGGGCTGTGAATCCTGTTCGCTGAAATTTGTTGGGATGGAGGGAAATAGATGTTTTTACCAAGCTTCAGCAAAGCCAAACTGCAGGTCACATCCCCAGAAAAATTGTCCCACAACAACTTTATCTGACAAGCCCTTCTTTGTAGAGGCTGGTAGCCTCTTCCCTCTAAGCCAGCTCTTTGGGGAAGCACAGGAGTTTTAGGGAGACATTTTCAGCCCCTCAGTGCCACTCTGGCTCATTCTCTAATCCTTGTGGCTGCAAAGGTAGTCTTGGCTTAGTGCTGATGAAACCCCTCTTTTGAAGTCTGCATCACCAACAGCAGGGCTGCAGGCACACTGGCCTGTGTCTTTTAACTTCCAGTGGTGGCAATTCAACAGCACAAGTCTGTATTGGGTAGCTGAAGGATGAAGTCCCAGTTTTCCTCCTGACACCTTCTGACTGCTCTGGAAGGCTCAGGCTGTGATCAGCAAGGGCTTTCTGGTGGTTGCTTCTTCTCTAAAAGGTCCCAGTGATCTCCAGCTGACTCCCACATGTAACACCAAGGGGCTGCCTAAGGAGAAGGGGCCGAGTTCCTGCCAATGAAGGCTGTCTCTGAGTGATCTACAGTAACCACACTGACACCCCCAAGTGCTGTGTCTTGCTGCAGAACCCCTGAGACTAAGATGCCACACATCAAGGGGACTGCTGCAAATTTTCTGGTTTGGTTTGGTTTGGTGTGACAAGTTTTGTTCTACTTCACACTAAACACATAGTCAGAAAATATAGGGTTAGATAAACCATATTCCTTTACACATTTCAACATCTGGATGCCCAGTTGTTGAGATGGAAAATAATTGAATCAGTAAATTTTCCCCCCTCTTTGTACAGAATCTCATATATTTTTTCTATTCGTTTTTTCCTTTCATTTTTCAAAATTACTTTGGGGTGTTCTTTGAGAGCAAATGAAATGCAGTGAGAGAAAAATAGAAAGGGAGGTTGGTTATTTCCAACCTTTTTTTGTCCGTTTCATGTAAATAAGGGGATGGAAAAAGCTTTTTCAGTCTTTATCTTTAATGGCAAGGCCATCAGAACTGCCTATTTATTGTAGACCTTCCATCATAAAGTGCCTTGTAAATGACTGGGATGCACACTCTAGTGATGTTGTTATTACAAGGTGATGCTGTTCAGTGATTTTAGTTGATACCTACTTGCAAAGGAGACATTATTTGTTTTAATGAAATATACTGTTGTTTGTATTTTCATTAATTAATGTAAGTAATTGTTCAGTGCACATTAACAGTTGCTTTACATGCATATATGTTAACTACAGTAGTCTGGTTCCTGAGATAACGCATCACCAGTAGTGTTTTTCCCCAGCACATCTCCTGCTGTACAGTCTCACTAAACCTCGAACTGTAAGGTCAATTCCATGATTAAATGGCATATAGTTCAGCCTCTTTGTGAAAATAAACAATGCTTTTTTAAAATAATTTTTAGGAAGTCTTTTATCATTCCCTTTGTTTGTTTGTACCATGATATCTTGCAATAAGACAGAATAAAATGCTTCTGCTTTTGGTGGAAAAATCTGTCAACGTGCCCGCTGGCCTTTACTATTTTTGACATATTTGTTGTGCTTTTTTGGTACTTGATTGTGTCTGTCTGATTTCAGAAAGCTCTAGTAGCTGGCCTCAAGGGTTTCTATGGTGTGAGGTCAAATTCCACATGACCAGCAGAGGTGTGTTCACCTGAACTCAAGCCTCGATGCTCTCTGTCCCTGTCAGTCATTGTCCTGGATAGGTTTTATGGGGCAGAGCAAACAGCAGTTGTTCAGTACTTGGTTTACTGCTTATGCAGTAACCAGTGTGCATATAAATAGTGTTGTGGTGCCTCCTGCTCCCTGAGCCAGGCAGGAGGGAGGCAAGGGACCGCAGAGGCTGGGGGACAGTGATCCAGGGGGTGGCCTGTGGGGAGAGCTCTACAGCTGGGGTCTTCTGGCAGCTGCAAATCCCCTCTCAGCATGAACCCAGGGCACCAGGCAGAGCTGCTTTTCTCAGTGTTACAGCCAAGCTTTGCCCTGTGTTCCAGAAGAGATCTGCTGCCACCTGGCATGGGCCTGCAGCTCTTGAGGAAAGGCATTTGCACAAATAAAAATGCAACTACAGGAGCGAGCTTTCAATCTTCATTAACTCTCAGCCCAAGTGAGTCCAAGTGTCTGTTGGAGGCTACTAGGTTCTATTTTAACTAAGTGAATGTACCTGGCACAGCAGTCAGAAAGGGTTTTTTGGTGGTTGGAACACAGCTCTGACTACTTGCAGTAGTGTCTGTATACTGGTTGTGCAATGATCTTTACTAAATAAAGTAACATATAAAATAGGATGGCTCTCAACATACCAGTATTTGAATACATTGGAGCTGTCATGTAAAAGGAAAGGAAATTCAGATCTGTTTTTTTTAGTAAAGAATTGGTATACTCATATGAGGATCTGGAGACAGTTTGCTTTCCTCCTATTGATAGAGGATGAAATATCAGGACAAATTTGTGAAGGCTAGAATGATTTTTTATCTCCCTGTCTTAGTTTCTTGTTTGTTCAAAAAATTATCTCCCCTAGAAAGTTCTGTTGGCCTATCTGCTGCTTTCTTATCACACCTAGAGAGTGTATTAGGCCCCTGTGTGCTCTAGTTGACTCTAGCAGAAATACTGCATGATGTTACTTTTTCCATTTCTAATCTGAACAGGCCAGCAAGAGAAAGCTGAGAGTCAGAAGCTGCCTGCTTTGAAATTTGCAGGTAGAGATCCCCACAATTTTCCCTTGTTACTGAACAGAGTTCAAGAATGGTGGCCTGAAGAACATGAGATCAAAGCAAGGCAAAGAAACACATAAGATAAATCATGCCAAAGTAAAAACATTCCAAGTGTTTAGAATTCTCCAGGTCTAATACCTCCAAAATGTAGCAACTAATAACCCAGAATCCATTGTCTTTGTTCCTTCTTGCTCTACAGATTATTAGGTAATAACTAAGTATGCCCTGAGAATTTTTTTTCCTCAGCTTCAGTTATGTTCTTCTCCTACAAAATAATTGTGATGAATTGAAAAAGCATTATGTAGACTTTAAAAATTCTGTTTTGTAGGAAATTCTGCACTTTTTGAATCTTTCCAACTAAAACCAAAATCAAGAGTTATTTGGTTTTGTTGGGTTTTTTCCTGTGAAATGAATTTAACAGGCTAAGTCCAAATTTTTCCTTTAGATATGTAGTTTTAAAATACTGAAATTAAAGATCACTTCATGTTGAAACACCTAATGTTAAAAACTTCAAATGTGACCACTGAATATGAATTCAGTGGATATACTGACTTTTAAGTTGTTTCTTGACCTAAAACACTAACAAAAGTGGCACAGGCTGCAGATGGGCTGGCTTTCAGCAAAATCTTTCATCATCTTCTCACATAAAGTGAGATTTCAGATTAAATATGGTAAAATGTAGGAGTGGGATGGAAAAAAAACCAAAAACCCAACCAAACCAACCAACCTACTGAAAACATTCAGCCTGCTTGCTTAAAATGTTCACCCGTGTCTGTTGTCTCTGTAAGGCTGTAAATCTCCAGATCCTTTGGGTGTTCCGTCTGTCTGGGTTTATTGTGCTTTCTGTGCTGGTGACAGCAAGAAAATGTGCCAGTAAAAGGGGGCCTGAGTAAGGATACACCTCACAGACTGAGATCAGCTGAAGGCCAAAGTAGTTGATCCATGCTTATTTCAGTGTGTTTTATGAACCATCAGTGATTTCAGGTGCCACCTGTTCCATAGTGCTTGTCAACCTGCTGGAAGGAACTCTCTGTGACCAGAGGCAGTGAAGCAGAAACAGGAGAACAGAGAGAGACAACAGAGGAATCGGAATTCTCAGTTGTTTTCTGCCAAAACAAAATCAGCAGAGTGGTCAGATATAATTGTGTGTTGTGAGTAATTTGCAGTCCTACAACTCAGCCTTTCCTTTTCTTGGTTTGGGAACTGGAAGTAATTTCTCCTGTGTCCTCTGTATAATATGGAAACCTTCTGTTGATTCTCAGAAAAAAAAAGAAAGCTAAGAAGATCTAAGATTAGTCTTTCTCTAGCAAGTTGTAGTGTTAGACTCTGCATTGAGGAAGGCCTTTTATTTTCATTGAAAGAGCAAATTGAACTTTGTTTCATTTAAAACATTTAACTTTTGGTTCTCTGCCTTGGTTCCTGACCTAAGTCCAGGACTGTTAATATTACTGTTATTATTTGCATACCTGACTTTGTATTTTTCCCATTTTTTAGTCACGTAGATCAAAGCAGGAGAGCAGATGTACACATTTAGAAAACTGCGGTGCTTGTTTGCTAAAGTAGCCTTTCCTAGACAGACTGGTTTTGGACAATCCTGGTGCTTCAGGAGATTTGCAGCCTGCAAAGTTTAGATGATCCGATTGTTGGCAGTTTTTGTTTTATGTGTGTATTGAGCATTGCAGTTCTGCTGAGTGCTAAGTTTTACAGCACACAAGTTACCTTTTCGTTCATCAAACTGGGGATCTTTTGGCTTTGCAAACCACAGTCATGTCCATGAGCAGATGAGGCTCAGATTCAGCCATTTTCAGATTAAATTTTGCACTATGCCCCAATGTAAATGCCCCTACCTATATGACCCAGGTGTTAAAAGTTGTAGCAGGTGCCTGGATGAGCAGGACTGCCTGAATATTTACTGTATGGCTGTAGGTAACTTAGAATTTCTGAGGGGATGCAGTCTCCATATGGTGCAGACCTGCCAAAGCTTTTGGTTTAAAAGTCTGCAGTAGCCTTAAGATAGTTGAGGTGAGTGGAACTTGTTTAGAAGGGTGAACATGAAATGACAGCTTGAGAAAGAAATGCATTGCCTGCTATTTTTCTCTCCTTCTCTGTGCAGTCAGAGCACTGATCTATTTTTGGTTTGAACTAAAACAATTTCAAGTTGTTTAATCAAAATTGATTCTTTGCCTCCTCAATGGTATCTTCAGTTTAAAAGAATTTTCCATTCCTTGTGTTTATGAGACCACAAGACATAAAGTTATCTAATCTTGCTGGTTACCACTGTGTTTTTTAAAGCTTGAGATATTTATTAGAACCAGTCAAAGACCAGCAGATGTAATTTGAAGAATAATTTGTTTGACAAGCAGTGGCAAAGTTCCTTAGATGATTCATACTCCCCACTTGCCTCACCTAAAGCTTTGTAGTTGCTTTGCTTTCACTGCTGTGTCCTCATCTGTCTCTTTGCAATACTTTCTGCTGAAAGTGATGCAAATCACTTTTCCCAGTCCTTTCCATCTTTCTGTGTGTACATAGGAAGCAGTGGAACATCCTAGTCTGAGCATTTTGAGCCTGTGGTGGGTAAGGTTTTTACAGCATGCACTCAGAGCCCACTCACCTCAACACAGAAAGCGAACAGGAGATGCAGTGGTGCCTTTTTTAGAACAAATATCTCCCATAATCTGGTGAAGCACCCAGGAGCAAATTTATCTTAACCCTAAAATTAGCCAGTTTTCTCCCACTGCAATTTTAGAATCTCATTGCATACATGATTAAATATTTGATTTTCAACCTAAAGGAAATAATTTTGGGAGTAGAGATCTCAGTATCTGAATTAAAAAAAATATTATTTTTATTTATCAAGTGCCTCAAAGCATCAGAAAGAGACAAGTCTTCTCAACAAGACACAGTCTGTGAATATTTTTCACAAGATGGGATTTCCATTTCTTGTAACAGCTGTGTTGCTATTCTTTTAGGGCCTTTATGCCTATTCATGGAGGAAACTGTTAAGACAGTTTAGTCTTTATCCTCTTCCTTGGAGATGGATGCTTTGGGGTATTTTTTTATTTTTAATGGGAACGTGTGATGAGTCTGTGGTCAGGTCACAATATATCCACACAGGGGAAAAAAGCCTATGTGGTCAAAAATCCTTCCAATTTTGTAATTATAATGAAGGCTTGTATGTCAGTTCTAATTGCCTCACGTGAACCATTTCCTGACCATGCTGGTAACACATCCTGTTGCAATAACCACATCTCAGCCATGGTAGAATACCTGTTGAACCAGGACTGGAGTTATAAAGAAAAAGAGAATGAAGCATCCACCACTGCAGTAAGATGTTAAATTTTCTTCCACTTTGATTTCATTGTATTTGTCCAGATGAGCAACTAGAAATAGATTCCAACTGAATCTATTAATAAATTGATCTTTAATCAATATATTGTCCCACTTTTCCCAAACTCAGAATTTGTCCTGAAGCAGTGAAGGCTAACATAAATCTAGTGCAACTTCCTTTATTTACTGGAACAACATTTGGAATTAACTTATTCCTGAACTTAATTTGCAATAAACCACTGTGGAAATGCTATTTTTTCATCTCTGCATGGTTTATTTTTGACTAGCTTGTTGCATTTTGACATTATCAGGATTAGAATGCTGATGTAGGGGGTCCTGATTCAGCTCCTATTCGTTTGTACCCCGAATAAATACTTCAGTGATTGCTGCTTGCCATAAGCCATGAGGCTGCTGAAGCTGCCAGAGACTGCAGCAAGCAAAACAAAGGTCGCGAGCACTCCGGGTCTTTTGGCACTGCTGCAGCAATCCTTCCTTCCAATTGCATAAGCGAGCAACACACAGAGCGCCGTCAGTCTCCTTCCTCGGCTCGGCACTGCGTGATCATTACAGCGGCTTTCTACCACGCGGAGCTGCTCCAGCCCGAGGGAGCTGAAATCCCACCTGAGTCTCCTCTGCTGGCGCAGACGGCGGCTGCTTCCCGCCGCCGTCCTCTGGAGCTGACAGGCTGCGAAGGAGCGGCCCCGGCGCGCCGCCAGCGCGGGCGAAGGCTCAGCCGCTGCTCGCACCGCGGAGCGCGCCCGCACTCGGGGCACTGCGGGGCACTGCGGGGGCACTGCGAGGCACTGCGAGGGCACTGCGAGGGCACTGCGGGGGCACTGCGGGGCACTGCGGGGGCACTGCGAGGCACTGCGAGGGCACTGCGAGGGCACTGCGGGGGCACTGCGGGACTCGCTGCCCGCGGCACGGGGGAGGCTCACGGATAACATCTCCGTGTTCCCTCATCCGCGCTCAGACGAGTTTCGGCTGACTCCGGGATGCTCGGGAAAGAGGGCACGGAGAGGAGCTCCGTTCTGCCTCCTGACTGCTGTTCCAGGGACAGAGAGAAGCAGCGCCTGCGATCTCATCTGGAGGGATGCAGCGATCACGCCCCCAACGTGCCGCTGGCACCAGGAGGAACTGGGTCAAGAGCCGCAGCTTGCTCTTCTCATGTTTGTGAGCGTGGTGGAGACCTGGCTGCTTACTGCAGGCTTTTCTCAAGTTTCTGTAAACTTTGTGTGCCATCAAAGAGAGCAGGCTGGCTAGACTTCAGGTCCAACCCAACAGGACAATTTCTGTGTACCAATACTACCTCCCATGGGGGAAATTTTTACATATACTGATCAATTACATTCAGAGTCCTTGGTTAAACAGGCTATAGAGCAACATCTTCAAAAGAAAAGGCTATGTTATAAAATTTCAAGTTTTAATTAATTTCCCAAGCATTTTAAAACACTTCAAAAGTAAGTATTTTAAATTTCTGGCCATGTTCATTCACTTACTGGGGTGTTTTAGTTATTCTCTCTCTCTGAGACAACTCAAAAATAATGACTCCTTTTAAAGGCACTGTGATTGGCAGGACTATTCCTAAAGTATTATGTGGTAGGTAATTTCCACCCATATTCTCTTTTCAGAATTCAGATTGATAGGATAGGTGCCAAGCTGTCACATTATAGCCTTTGGTAATTAAAATATAGGATGGCATTAGTACTAGTTCTGGATAATTACTTGTTTTTTGAGCAAAGCTTTGACAGACAATATTATGGAAGGTCTCCAGAAATTTGATTTAAAAAGCTCCTCTCATGCCACAGAAAACAGAGATTGTATTTTGCAGGTAGGGCTATTTGGAGACTAGTTGGTACCATTTAATGTAGGCAATGGTTGAGTGATTTGTGGAAAATAAGGTTATCTGACAAATTCAGCCCATATTTCAGTGAATAAATAATTCATAAGCTAGTCATGACTTCCACAATGCATTCATTATTCATAGCGGCTCGCTGAATAATTTGTGCAAACAAATTTCAGCCTATAAAGTACCCATGAGTTGCTTTGTGCTTGTTATTCTTTGTGTGTGATCGTGGTGTTTGGTTTTATTTTCATACTACACAAAACTTGTAAGTTGGAGAGTAGTAGGTAAGATTGAATAGTTCCCAAAGCAAATGGAATCCTTTCCTGTGTGGGACAAAAAATATTTATGTCATGCTTTGCCAGTGCCGATTTTAACATGAAAGCATTGTTGAGGCTGGAGCTGTTTACATCTTCAAGCACAAGACCACACAGATGTGGTTCAGCTGGGCTTAAAATTTTAAGTCCAAACACCAAGCATTGCCCAGTTCTGCATAGATTTTCTCAAGAAATGTTTTTGTGCCTAACTGGATACCATTTCTTCTTTTTTTTTTTAATTGTTGTTTTTGTTGTTGTTGTTTGTAGTTTTTGTTTGCTGGGTTTTTTCTCCCTGCAACGGAATTTTTCAATGTGCTTTCTTGCCGCTTTCCTTTTTGTGAACACTGCAATTAATCTGATTTCCATTTGATAAAAATGACGCAGCCAATTAAAAACTGAAGTGGACTTTATTAACAAAGAACCTCTAAACTTTCAAGTCGGGACCCAAGGAATGGCGATCTGCCAAGCTGTGAGGCAAAGGGGAACGGCGCTGGGTACGAGCCCACCGAAGGCCGGGGCCGGAGGCGCCCACCGAGCCCGTGCCCACCGAAGGCCGGGGCCGGAGGCACACCCAGGGGACGGGGGTTTCGATTTTTATAGCCCCGGGTCGGGTGCCGCCCTCTGGGTTCTCCCAGCCCCTCTCGATCTCTCCCACTGGCCCGTTTGTATCCAGGGGTCGCGGTTGGACACNTGGAGTTGGATACTGAGGAAGGGTGAAAGGATGAGAAGTAGGAGATAATAACAGGAATATAAATAAGTGTAAAAAGGATCTCCTGGAAATTATATTTATGTTTCAAAACTTTCCAATAAGAGGGTTTGACCTGAAAATAACTTGTCAGCTCCTCATAAGTCAGACAGGAGCTTAAAGGGAATATCCTGTTGTCCAGAAGAAGAAGGCTGGAGAGACTCATTTGAACTCCCCTGCCATAAGAAGAACTTTAGAGGACAAAAAGTTACCAAAGTAAGGCTTTGGAGAGAAGGCTTTTCTTTTCTCTTTGCTGTTGTTAGAAAATGAAACCTGAGGAAAGTCACTAAACCTGTTTTCCTTTGCTTCCCCCCACTTTGCCTGATTCTCATATTCTGACTATGAACTCCGTGCAGAGGTGACCACGTCTTCTTGTGGCTGTGCCCACCATGAGGGATATTCACCTTATCATATTAAATGTGGAAGTTGTGAGGGATACTGAGGAGCAGCACTGGAGTGTCCTGCCCACAGACACCTCCCTCAGCCTCAGGGTGAGCAGGGGGGGTATCCTCTGTAGCTCCTGAGTAAGGCTGCTTGGTTTTATTCTTCATCATCTTAAGCTGAAAGCTGCTGGATCAGAGGTCATTGATCATTTTAGGAGCCTCAAACTGATTTTCTTCCTTTATATCTTGTCATGCTTTTTTTAATAACAGAAAAATCTCTAAATAAAAAATGGAGGTAGCGTTCCTTAATTGCAGATTCTGCAACTGAGTAAAGTTCAGAAGACATGTAATTCCATTACCTGTAGGGAAACAATAGGAATCAAGTTTTCAGTTTTCATTAGAGAGAGAAGATGAGTTATGAAAAGAGTTAATAAGGTACTCCTTAAGCAGCTGTGGAGATGTAAATTTTGAAACAATAGACTTTTTGTCAGTAGCTTGGGGTAAAAGCTTGTTAACTCCAGTGCAATTCGAAGTGATACTGAGCTGTTTTTTTTGGTTTAAAACTGCTACTTACATCTGCACGTTTAATGTGCCAGATTTTTGGTTATTGTGGGGATCAGATTTTACACCAGAAATCTGGAGTGATAAGCAAACTCCGCTTTTTATGTATACACATAGGTACACGTGGTGGAGTCCCAGAATTACTAATGTGCATCTTGATGAGAAAAACACTCACACACATCCCAATTATTCCTGTCTGGAAAGTAATAAACGATAATATTATCTGATATTTGTACAACTGCACCATCCAGAAGCTCTGAGGGAGATTAAAACAGCCTCATACTTCACACCAGAATGGCATTTCTGAAGGCCTGATTATTGAGTGCAGCTCCTGAGAAAATAGGAAGCAGTGACTATTTGAGATTGTATTTGGATGCTAGAATTAAGTTAGAGGATTCCCATAAGATGTGTGATATTCAAGCTTCATTCCTCAGGCAGTGTCTGCTTCTGTGTGGATCTGTGATGTTTGGAGGAGAGTCTGGATGATTTGTTCAGTGGGTCTGGATGTCTCTGACAGACTAGGATGAAAGCTGGAGACTCAGCTATCAAGTAAAGCTGTAATTTTGGGATGACAATCCCTACTTGCTATCAGACACAAGATGGTGACCTGTTACCATCATTGCATCAGACAGCAATTGTTGTAGTAGAAATAGTTCCATCCTTTCCACCCACTGGTTCTTCACTGGGAAGGAGAATAGAAATGTCCTCATTGCCATTATTGGATGTTGGCCCAGCTTCTAAATTAAAAACATATTCCATATGTGAGTTTAGGCACTGAACCTTGGTGTTTGGCCTACAGTCATAACTCCCTGGATCCAGACAGCTCTCAAAAATTTGGAGAAATTTAACTGAAGATCTAATTCTGGATTCAATTTTCACTGTCTGTTAGATGCTTTCATAAGCTTTGCCTGTCTCTGAGCCACAGAAATAAAGCTGTGTTTTCCAAATAGGAGGTAAGCAGTTGTTCTGCTGGAATGAGATGAGATAGTTCCAAAAGTAAACCTTCCAATATAGGAACAGAGCACACTTGTATGTGTGTTTACTGAGAAGAAATTTCTGTTGCACCTCCAAATAAAAGGGTTGGTTTTAACCCAAACTGTAATATGAGCCCAACTGAAGGACTTTTGAGCAATGAAGGAAAAAAGAGAAGGTAGAACTTCTTGAGCCAGGTTTCCTGTCAAAACTAGGTGTTTCCTAAAGCTGCACTCCCACTGCAAAATGATATAGACTATCACAAATAAGGTACCCTCTTTTGTAGTACTCATTCTGTCTGAAAGAGAAAAGCAAATGTCTGTATTTAAGGGCTTGTCTTTGATAAGGCCTCAGTTCACCTTCAATGCTTTAAAATGTACCAATAATAATGATTGCAGTTGAAGAGAGGCCATTATGCCATATGTCCTTTTATTGGTGTCTAGGGAGTATTTGCAAGTACACAGAGATGAGTGGAACTTATTGCTATGATAATCAAACTGTGTCTGTCATATGGCATATACAAATTATACATTATTTAATAGAAAAGCTTTATTAAAATTAAGCAACATTTCATTTTAAAACATGCATAGGCTTACATGTATATCTTACACTTGGTATGTAAGATTAAATAAATATATGTGTCATGGAGAGGGCCAAAATTCTCTAAGCAATAGCCGAAGTTTATGTGATCAGATCTGGAGCCCTCAAAATGGGTACCAGTTTATATGTTCTCTCACAGACTATGCTTAAATTATCATATTTCCCTTCTCCCTCTGCTTTAATGGGTACTAATCAACTGTATAATTTAATTGGCAACACTGTCATTGCTTAGGTTATCAGTCCATATTTTTTGTTAAATTCTGCCATCCTTATGTCAAAAAAAATTATGAGGATTTTGAACAGAGAAATTCACAGCTGGACATTTCTGATCCCTCAGTAAATAGCAGAGAATGAAATTAATTTCATTTCTTTGCATCCTTGATCTAGATTTTCTCTTTTCTAAAGATTTGTTTTAAAGTTTATAGTCTACCTACTAAGAATACACATTTATAAAGGATTTTAGTGGAAGGAAAAACTGTGTCATTGTTCTCTGCCTTCCCTGTTCAAGAAGTTATTAATCTGAAATCTGTCCCTTTCTATTTTGCCAAATTCGGTCAGTTCAAGGCACTTTGAGAATTTTCCTTCTTGATTATTCCTAATATTTTGGTAGCTGAAAATACACTCTCTCTGCATGTAGCCTGAAGGTATCCCTACCTACCCCAGACCAGAATATCCTCCTTGAAACAATAAATCCCTCGTGAAAGAACTTCAAACCTAATTCCTGGATGAGGAATCACTTTGTGGGTAAAATCTAGACTTTAACTGTGCATAAGTCAAATAAAGTATGAATTGGCTAATTGACCCCAACACAAAGAACTGCAGAAAACAACCCATGGCTACTGCATCCAGTTGATGGAAAGATTCTCACCCACACAAACAGAAACAGAATTAAGCTCCAAATAGCTCCAGTATTTTAGCAACGGTTTGTTTGGGTTTTGTGATCTTCTTTTCTTTCTTTTCTCTCCTCCTGACAACTTACCTGTCAGGAAACTAACCTGTTATTTAATGTAATGATGTGTTTACATTTATTAATCAATTTGAATATATATTTTCCTTAGTGTGACATTCTTCCCCCTTGTCTCCTCCCCCACATCTAAACCAGCATCATTCAAAGTGATAAGTATCTTCCTTCCTTTTTCACTTGAGAAAGTGGCACAGAAGTTAAAGCACTTCAAAGAGATTGTTATCTCTCCATAGCTATTGTATAATTAAACATCAGCCTCCCCATACCTATGTACATTCTCCTTGATCTTTAAGGAGGAAAACAAAAGGAAAAGGCATCTCCTATGTGTGTCTCCTCCAACAGATGAGCACTAGCTTTTCACCTTTCTGCTGTGAACTGACTTGCATTGTTGGAAAAAAGCTGAATTAGGGCAAAAAGATTTGCAGGTTTCTACAGAAGGCTACTAATAACATCTCTCTACCAATTGATTAAATTGTGAGGATCTGTGATTAATGATAGCTTGGTCAAATGTGACCTTTTAAATATAGGACAGGATGTGTGCAGTGACTTGCAAGATTTAAAATGGAGTTTTAAGCTGTGGACAAGGGGATGCTTTGCTTGTCCGTTTTGCTCAGCATGTCTCAAATAGGTTTTAGCTGTAGCAAATTAGGTAGAGCTAGATGAAATGAAAGCCACCTCCGGCTGAATTATCCAACTTAAAACAGCTTTAGCATACTATTTTTAGATTTAAATATTCCTCTTTCATGGTGGGAGATGCCAAAGTTAATCTGCTTATGAAGATTCAGATTTCTGAAATTTCCACATGGGGTCTGTTCAAGAAAATAAATTTTCTGTTTTAGTGTTTTAAATAAATTTAACTTTGCATTTTTCATTTAGCTAGAGGAGGCAAATTGCTCTCCAGGATCCCATTTTGGTATTGTAGGTAAATCCTTAGTGAGCCAAATTTTCAAACACATAAACTCTGATTTTGCCACCAGCTTTGATAAGTGACAGGATTTCTGCCATCCAAGGAATTTTCTCCTCTGGAATCAGTCAATGCGAGTGGTAGGTGAGGGGAAAGGATGACATGGCACCTAGACACTCCTTATTTTCAGCTATTTCTGCAAAAAGCAAAAAAAGCTTGATCAAAGGTGTTTAAAAATATCTCTCCTATTACTTTAGATGACAGTAGACTGACTGTATAGAACTATAACAGCTCACAGAGACAGGTGACAGCATTCTGCTTGCTTTCAGACACTGCAGCAGGGTCTAATGAACGCATCTGCTAAAAGCTCGTTAATGCTTGAGCTCTAATTCATTGTTATATGTAACATAACCATAACTATTAGTGCTGCTGATCTACGGCAGAGGGCTGAATGTGCAAATAGCTTTTCCTCTAGTCTGGAACTAAATGTTGCTGGCCTGGCTGCAATCCCAGCTGGCTGGTTAAAGAAATGTGTCAAGGGATCACAGGAATATAGACATCAGTGGTGCATTTGGAATTAAAGCTTGCTCTGAGCTCTTGATTCTTTTATTCTCCTTAAAGATTTCCAGCACAGTGCAGTGTGGATAACTCTTTTTAGCACAAAGAACCTGTCCAAGCAATTGTCTGAAGTATGGTTTCAGATGGGTTTTCTCTAAGGAAAATATTTGTCTTTAAATCTTTTCAGCTCTAATTAAGCCTGCATACCTACATTTCATGTCTGTGTGAGCTGTAATTGCTAACATTTGCACAGAGGAGCAAATGAGGAGCTGCCATGGCTGCTTCGTAAAATGCAAGTGAGCAGAATCCAGCAGCCAGGCCCAGTCAATTTTAATGACTGACTGACTGGATCTTGCAAGAAAAGGATAGACCTCTGCAGCATTTGGAGCCTGCTCAAAATAAATGTGCCTTCACTTCAGAACTGGGGATTGCAAGCTCTTCTTCCCTTAAGGGGATTAAACTGCTTTGTGCAGCACTGACAGGGGAAGCTTGGGGAAGGGCTGTGCTTGGGGAGGAACTGCAGCCACAGGGCCAAGATGCCTTCACTTCCCTCCATGATGGAGTTACCAAAACACAAGGCTGGGCTAGCAGCTGAGGGTAACAGCTACAGAAATAAATAAGAGAGGGAGGAGAAGTTGTTGTAGCTGCCTGGCTAGAGCAGAACCAATCCATGTCTTGGCTCCAGTGCTGCTGTGCCCCGGTCCTGCCTGTCTTGCTGGTGCAGCAGGCAGGTGTGGGTGTGGTGGAGTTGTCTTATCCCCCCTTTGCCTCTTCCCTTGAGGCAGTAGGAGCTGCTTGCTAGTAGGCCCGTGGCAGAGGGGATGGACCTTAGTTCAGCTGTGCTGTGGATCCAAGCCTGAAGCAGATTGCTTCATTTCTTCTATTTGTGGGTTTGCTTGTTCTGGGTGAATGGATGAAACGAATCTCTCCGTGGAGCACAGATGTGTGGGAGGTATGTGCCTTTCTGTCTCCAGGCAATAGTAACTTTGCTTCTGGAATTGTCTTTTTGGCCTGATTTTTCACCTTGGCTGGCTATCTGTGTAAGTGAAGGCATAGTTTGAGATGGAATTATACTACTGAAATGTTACTGATGTGTTAAACTGGTGTGAAATCAGACTCTGGCTACTCCTGTCAGCTCTCTGGGAATAAGGAAGGAGCTGAATTGCTTCCATCCAACAGAATCAGTCACTGCATGCAAGTCTGATACCTTGTCTGACTTCAGCAGAGACTTTTCTCTCGTCAGGTGAGATATCAGGTGAGGTACATGAATCTCTACTAGTGAACCAAAACCACAAGTCTATTGCATCAGCTTTTATCTACCATGGTTAAAATGGAATTTATTCTCTGGGGTTATTACTGTCACTCATTATTAAAGGTAGAATTAATGCTTCTGATTCTTTACTATTTGTTTAGAATAACTTTTTTATTTCCCACTTCATGAATTTTAGTGATGTAAAAACAAAGGCTTTAAGTAATTGAATGACTTAACTTTTCCAATATATATCAGGCGTGCTCTTTTCCACACATATATCCAGAAGGGCAGAATAAAAGTGACATATGGTAAAATGAAGCAGAATGCCTATGTTCAGGTCATTAAAGTGGTAATAATAAAGACTTCACTAAAGGGAAAATACCACCAGTCTACTCCAAACTGTCTTGATCCACACTCAATTCATTTTTATTGTTTATAGTGTTAATTATTTGGGGGGGGGGAAGTTTATATCAATTAAATTCATAGCATGGTTGTTAAATTGTAAATAACTAAAACTGCTGAAGCTTTTCCTCTAATAAAATTGTAATTGGCCTTTTAAAGTAACTGCACTAATAAATTTCCCTTTTCCTCCTCCTCATACTTAGCAGAGCAGAGATCCTTGGCTGCCATAAGTCAGTGTCATTCTTTTAGTCCTGTGAAGTTCTCTAGCCTACACCAGCTGGGAATCTGGCCCAAAGCAGGGCTGGGACAAGGGAAGAGAAAAATCACCTCCAAGGTCTCCACATACTGGATTGTTACTCTGGCTGAAGTCAGTGCACTGCTACTTATAGAGGAGCAAATCAGGACATTACAATTATTTGTACTCATTGAGATGTTTATACACCGTGATAGAAATTTGGAGTTAAAAATATGTTTCCGTTTTGCAGCTGCTGCTGGTTCCATGTTAATTGGTTTTGTTAGCAAATAGAACCAATGGAAACTGTAGTGCCCCACCTCTCCTCAGGATGTGTAAGTGCCAGCATGCTGCTGGTTGGAGCAGCTTCTGATCCACAGTGTACCTGATGCCAACAGTGTGCCTGCAAAATGGAGCAAACCCCCCTAGACCCATCTCATTTTAGTCCCGTGATTTGAATGTCCATAACCACACATTTGAACAGCCTGGGCACCTGCTGTGGAAGAACAGGAGCCTCCACAGGATGAACACTTTTAGAAATGATGATACGAAGGATTAAGCCAGTCTTCTCAGGCAGTGTGTGTGATGAAGCAAAGAGGGATGAAGGGAGATCCTCTATATTTTGAATAGCCTGTCCTCTCCTTTGTAGCAACCTTAGACTGTTCTGATGTTTTATTTTTATTCTCTGTGCAATTTCTGATAGCAGCCTTGCCTAAAGATAATTTCTTTCTTAGAATGACCTTATATATAGTAATTTTTTTGTGCACAAGAATGCTTCAGGATTCTCTTCTTCCTACTGTCAATATATTTCTGGGGTTTGGCTGTGAAATGTCTCTCACTGTGGTTAATGTACTTCCAGGCTGCTTCATCTACAGATTCTGCATTAAATATTAAGGCTTGTACGTGTGACCTTTACAGTTTTGCATGTGTACAGAAGATTTTGGACATGAAAATTCACATTCCCAAATGCAGTGATCTCGTTTTGTTGTGTCCGTACCTGCAAATTCCATGTATCTCTGCAGTCTTACAGCAGGTATGGGGTATTCTGGCAGCAGTTTTCCCTGCCTGGGAGTGTGCCAGAAGCCAGAAGGGTGGAGCACAGTCCTGGCACTTGAGTCTGGTGTCAGGTGCTGGATTGTGCAAGTGCATCACCCTGTTCCCCCGCAGGACACAGGGCACGGCTCTTGCCCGTAGAGCCAGCACAACCTCTGTCTCCCTGTGAGAGGTGGCAAGGCACCACCCAAATATGTCACATAATGACCCTGCTGTAGCTGCAGTCTCCCAGCTGTACACACAGAGCTGCTTCTCCCACTGCAGACATGGGAGTGTGTGGACACACTAAAAATTGGCCTTTACATGTCAGATTGCAAGGAACCTGCTCTGATATCTAATTATTCCCAGTTTGCAGGGTGGCTGATTCCCTGGAAAGAGAACTTTGTCTAGTCTCAACCTGTTAAAAGTGGATGACAATTAACATTTATTTTTTCCCCCAAGTATTTCATTTTGACAGCACTATAAACAAAAGCACTTCTATGCATCTTTCTTTGCTGAATTATTTATTTGAATGTAGATATGAATCATCGTTATTGCGGAATACAGTGCAGTCAGGTCCTAGTACTAAAACATCAGTGCTAATTAGCTGGAAATAAAATTGTCAAAAATATTTGATTCTAATTAGGGCCTTTTTACTGTTTATACACTATGGACTTGATCTTCCTCTCAATGACTGTAAATCCAGAATGCTTTCATTTCCTCTAGTATGGTATTCATGCAAATAAGATGATAACTTTATGGTACATTCTAATGGTTATTATATGCTGTTAGCTAAATGAGAAAGCAGCTCAAACTTTAAATTGTTTGATTAAGTAAAATCAGTCCTCATGTTTTCCGCTGCATATCTAAAGCATAGAAATTTTATCAGCAAAGCAATTCCAAAACTATAGATCTGACCATATTCTGGAAAATAACCACATACTCTTACCTATTTTATATACAAATATGTATGTATAATTAACTGACTCCTTTTAATAGCTGGGATTGTTCAGTTTGTGTGGCAAAAGTATTAGAGCTGATCTTCACAAGGAGCAACACTTGCATCACAATTGTTAAAAGTTATCAAGCTTCTCTCAGGTTTCCCCACAGAGTTCATTTTACCATTATGTTTCTCCTTGAACTTATCTATCTGTTTTTTTAAGTGAAGCTCAGCTACTTCTTGATGTAATTCCTCACTTGTTCCCTATCCATTCTCCCAATTTTCCTGTTCATCAGAATACCCAAGCCTGCAGTATTGCCTCTGCTTTGTACTTCTGTCTGAAGAGATTTCTAGAATAACCTTTTGATGGGTGGGCCCAAACCTTACATTTAACTAGATGTGAAATTAGTTTGGATTTAGTACTTTTTGTTTTCACAATTGTGACAAAGTTTAGATTTGTATCTGAACCTTACTGAACTTGAAATAGGTGACATCTAATGAGCATCTCATCCTTGAAAAGCAGGAATTTTTGAATCCTAAATTGACTCTCACCAATTTCCAGTGATCAGCCTGGGACAACCAAGGCATTTCTGCAGTTCCCCCAGTCCAGATTTACATGCTGTAGGCTGTCCTCTGTAAGGTCCGTGCCCTCTACTTTCTAACAGTAAACACAGAAAATAAAGTATATTCTTTTGTTTTCTTGAAATGAAAGTGAATGTAAATCATAAATTCTTTTTGTTAAGAGTTAAATTCAAATGCAGTTGTGCCAAACTGACATGGTTCCAGGCTGTTAAGCTACTTATTTTTGCAGCTACTTAAGTAGAAGCTAAAGTAGAAAACATTTTTTACAGCAAATAATTGACATGTTGTTTTTCTGCTTTATAAATTCCTTAAGGGTGGCTTATGATTTCATTCAGAGATTTATAAATTTGTTATAACTGTTTGGATAATTCTGTGGCTAATCCTTGAGCTGCTAAATAGTTTATAAACTATTTACTTTTTATTTTGAGAATTTTTAATTTAGAATTCAGAGGCTATAAGTAGCTGGTTCCCTGTGTTCCTGACTAGCTCTGGGTTCTTGCTTTTTCAGGGTCTGTAGGATGGGTGTTGGGACTTTTAGGAGCAATTGCTCTTAGTAAGGAAGTAAAAGTGACTTTAGCTGCTTGATTTAGCAACACATGTTTCTGGTATGACCATCCCACTTGGAATCTTGCTGTCTGGGAGTATTCTCTAACTAAAACTGTAAAAGTTTAGCCCTGAACCAAGTCTGAACCGAACCCAGATCAGGGTGAATTACTTCAGATATTGGCTCAGGGGTTTGCTCACCCCAGGATCTCTGAGGTCAGGAAACAATAGAAACTGCTTTCCTGTTTAGCTGAGAATTAAATTAGGAGATCTTCTGAAGAAATTGATCATTTATTTTTCCTCATAGACCCTGAATTAATTGCCAGATGAAACTGTTTCCCTGTGTCAGCATCCCTTGCTGTCCTGAGTTCTGCCTAATGGAGACTTGAGCAGGTTCTGTTGTGCTGCAGCCCCATTAGTGCAATCTGGAGAGGTCATGTAGGGCTCTCACAGATGTACAGTGACACCTACATTTGTGTTCGATGAAATATGACCCAATAAATGGAGAGACTGCATTTATCACCCGTTTGAGTGGGCTGAGTGGGAAACAGGAGATGCTTAGGAAAGGGTTGTTCAGCATCCCTTAGGTTGTACCTCATTTAATTCCAGAAACTCCAACTCAGTCAATTCTGCTGCATTTAAGATGACTGTAATGAGGGATGTAATGTCTCTATGAATTACCTGAAAATCTTTTAAAAGCTCTGTCACTCTTCTTTCCCTTGAGATTGAAGATGAATCTTGGGCATTTGCCATTTAGGAATCTACCTAATTACCTGAGGTCATATGTTGGTCAGTTGGAGAGGTTTTATGAAGGACAAGGGAATTGTTCTAGTGTTTGCAAAGTCAGAAATTAGGCATGTTATTTCCTTGCAGATTGGTTTGGGGACACAAAGCTAGGAAATTCCTAACAGGAAACTCTTATTTCATGAGATGATCCATCTCCTCAGCTGGGTCATCACCTCACCTGTGGGGCTTGGTTGAATGAGGACCTTAGACTGGGCAGTAGAGAAGGCTCAAAGGATGTATTGCTGCATCCCAGAAGGCTGCTGGCAGTTCACAGATCCAAAGGTATTTCCTCTAGTTATTAAGCAAAATTCCCTTCCTAGGGGTCATTTCTAGACCTGAGTAAAAAGTGTAAGGGTGCTATCAGCCCCTCCCTTCACAGACAGCCTCATGTACTACTGTAGCAGCTTTGCAGCCCCATTAGCTTCATCACTTTCCCTGCCTTTCCCAGGCTGCACTGAACTCTACTCTTTCTGAGCATTTTAAATAGCAAAATACAGTTGCTCACATGGAGCAAGTAGTTTCACCATTCCTTGAAGATCTGCACTCCTCATTTGGTTTGTCTCATTGACATTTCTCCCTGGCCAGTTCTTCTGGGTTTTGTGTGATGTGGGCTGCAAGGAAAGGGTCTCGATTGTCCAAAAGCAAGGTGAGGGCTTGTGGCTTGTGTTTGCAGGCTTGAGTGGGTTATTGCACCCATCCTCCTTCCCTTCCTGTTGGAGATGGCTAGATGAGATGTATCCCCTCACTAATTGCTGCAGTGTGCAATCAGGCCTCATTGATATGCTGAGCTTTACAATAATTTGTTATAATTTTTAGAGGCAATGAGTTTATTGTGCTTTAATCTGTCCTAAAAGAACACATCTAGGAAGTATTTTCAAGTACTTTCAAGAAATATTATGACACTTTGTTGACAAGGTAACTCCATCTAGAAGCAACATGAGAAAAAACTGAAAAGGCAGGGATTACATGACTTTGAAAAAAGAGTAAATTACATGTTTTATCATGATTCCATGACAGTTCTTTGAGCTGAAACTAATGAATAAAAAGTTATTAAGGCTGTGGATTTTGATGCTTTTTACACTATATCCTAGGACCATGAGTTCCAATAATGATGTTAATGTTAAGTATGTCTTTTTTGTGTATTGTGCACAAAAGTGATTTATAAAACATTGGGAAAATAGACAGTTGTTTGATGGCTTCTTCTAAGTAACACTTTATATCATGCTTCTACAAGTAGTTTTCTCCTCAGAAAACAGGGAGTTTTCTCCTTTTGCTAAAATACAGCTTATCAAGCCTTGGTTTTATTTTTAAATCATAGAGATCTGTTTTTGAACCATGGTTCATTATTCAAAAACTTACCATGTTGACCTGGCGAGTATGTGTAGCAAAAATGATTTGATTTTCAGACTGAGTTGCCTGAGCTATGTTTCACACATTATAAGGTGCATTAACACATAGTAGTAGAAAAAATTTGGCCTTAAAAATACTCTGCTTATACATATAGAAACCCACAGGCTGAGGTTCTTCACTTACCACATACAATAGAAATTGGAGGCATTTCTTTTTATTAATTAATTAAATTACCTGAGAGATAATGTAGACATTAATTTTAACATTTCATTTAATACTTCCTTGGGCTTTCTATAGCGGGGTAAATCTGAACTGTGATTTGTGTATGGATCAATGAAGCACTTCCATAAATAATAAACTTGTTTATTTTCAGTGGTAACATCACACTCCTTTAGGGTGAAATAGAACCTTCAAGATAATGATTGTGCTTTTAGTCATACCACAGAACATGATGATTTATTTGGCTCTGGCCACCTGGTAAACATCCTAGTGCATAGGAATCAAGCAGAGAAAGACATCTTTATTGTTTATATATACTGTGATATTTACTATATGTGGTTGCCCAAACTAGCAGCATACAATTTGATCTAAGCACAGATATAAGTTCTCGGGCTCAGCCTCAAGCATAAACAAAATGGCAAAACAGAAACTCAAGGAAATGATCACAGACTGAATATTCTGAAGTAGTTCCAACCTGTTTTACTTGCTGGTTGACTTGATCATCAAATCTTCTTTCTCTATCAGAATGGCAATTTTTGTTTTGGAAAACTGCTTGTTGTAGATGAGTTTTGTGAGGGAATAGGAGTCACTACAAAAAAAGTCAGCAGTTTCATGATGTGGTATCTACAACACCGGAATTATTTCCTGATTCCAAACAAAGAAATTTTGAATACCGTTCTTGTGCATTGAGAGCCACGTCAGCAGATCTAAATATGAACTTTGGGTTTGTTTGTGAACTCAGGACTCTGATCAAGTCATATACTAAGGTTGGCCTGAATCAAAGCACAGTGAATGAGGATATTTGATCCTGCTGTAGGTCAAACATGTTGCATATTCCTGTACATCACTGAGCTTTATGAAATACAATACAAAGTCTTACATCTGAGCATTACATCTCCCCAAATGGTGTCATTGCATTGTCACTGCGCTCGTGGCCAGTCTGGTAATTCTGGAGAAACACAGAAGGCAAACATGATTTTATGCCTTTCCTCAGTAGTGGAGTTGAGAGTAAAAGAGAAGAGGCTTCACTCTTTCGAACAGATGAATTTTATATCGAGTCCAGAGAGAGAGAACAAATGTCCTCCTATATTCCATATTACCATTCTGAATCTTGATGAAAGTATTAGTATCTTTGGATCTGAACCCTGAAAATGCCTGATTTTAGACTTTATCCTGCCAGCCAATGTTTTACCAGGGCACCATGTGTTTATTTACAGAGTTTTCCAAAGGGACACCCATGACTTGTGTAGGTCATGTGGTTGTAGCGTTGTATTCCCAAACTGGACAGCTACTTCCCATAAAACCCGTGTCTGTCATCAGCTTGTATCAGATTCCCCCCAGTGTGTCTGGGCTATTCTTTAGTGTACATATCTTTTAAGTAGCTATTGGTAATTCCAAGACCTCCTACAATCTCCACTTCAACCAGGCTTGGATTCCAAGGCCACTGTGCTGTAGGAGCTGGAAGCCATATCCAGCAGCCACTTGTATGGGCAATCACTTCTGCTGGGAACATGCTGCCTTTTAAAAGACCACATGGTGAATTGCTGATAAGTGTTACTTGTGAAAGAGAGAACTGTGACTGTCACATCTCAGGGTCTTACTTTTGATAGGTTCAACTCTTCATTTCCAACCAAGGAATTTCTGTTGTTTAGCCCTTTCTCAAAGAGATTCAAGTGGACAGGAAACAGGCTGAGATGGGCATTGAAGAGTCTCTTCTTGTATAGCTTCTCCTCACCTGCTCTGATGAGGTGAAAGGTGCTGCTGCTATCAGCTCATCTCTGTGTTTTAAGACCCCCATGAATGACATCTGTAACATGTTAAGCTGCTTGGAAAATATTACAACCAAAGTTCAGTCCCAAGAACTGTCTCTTAGTTTATTAGATAAGCTATACTAAATTTTTTTTGTGGGGAGGGGTTGGGGGTTTTGTTCATTTTTTTGCTTTTTGTGTACCTCCTCACTGGCAGAGCACGAGATAAGGAAAAATATCCTCAACTTAAACACAATTTAGCAAAGGACCAAAACATCAAAGTGTTATCAATACCATTCTCATTCCAAATCCAAACCACAGCTTTGTAACAGCTGCTGAGAAGAAATTAACTCCATCGAAGCTGGAACCAGGGCAGTGTCACAGCAAAACAGCTTTTGCATTGCTTTATTAGAAAGCATTGGACTATTCCCATTAAATGTACTGTACTAGGGATTTTACTGTTAACTATGCATTGACACAGTATCTTGTGTGAGTGATCCAAATTTTAATGGTTTTTTACTCTCCGTCAACATGATGTATCATAATTGCTTTCTTGGACGAGTTACAAGCTGAGCCTAAATATTTACTATTAATGAATTCAGGTTTATTATGTGTAAGTGTATCTGCAGTGCAGCAAATATGCATCCATCCATGAAACATCTTACTATGCTCAGGGCAGGACGTCTCCCTCTCTTTCTCACCTTTCTCTTCCTGTTTATCTGGCTTGTGAAAAACAAAATATCTTGTTTTTTCTCCAGTTGTTATTGATCCCTTCAGCCTTGGCACTTCACCATGTTTACTGGACACACTCTTGCATTTCTGTCTATCATGTCTTTTGTTATGAACAGATTGTCCAAATAGTCAAATCTGTTCACAGGTTGCTGGCCAAGGGTTATATCATATTGACAACATGAAGTATTTAATTTTATCTCTTTTTGTATTTATATTGTATTTTACAGACTTGCTTCTGCTAGTGTGCTGGGGAACTTAGGACAGCAAGATGGGAAATAATGAGATGGCAGCTGTAGATAAGCCAAGAACATATTCTGCTTTGCTTTTCAGGTCTGTGGTGTCACTGCAAACCCCTTTTGTGCTCTCAGGGCAAAGACTTGGTCTTCTCCTGAGAAATTACCATTGTCATTTGTGTCAAAAGAGAGAGCACTGGGATGGTCTTCAGAAGATCAACAGCTCCTCCTTGAGTTGGTGTGTGGTGCCTTGTGGAACCCTCCTCTCCGAGGGCTAGGAAGCTGTGTTCAGACCTGTGTTTTTGTGTATTTTAGAGGTGAAACTCTACACAGAAGCATGACAAAGGGTGGTTCTGGGTTTGAGATTGCAGCTTGGGAATGATGGGATGTGAATTCAGGTTTTGGCTCACCTGTATGTTCTGCATCATCTGCCAACCTTTGAAAGGGGGCAGTGGCAGGTATCCAAGAGTAAATGATCAGAACATGCCAAGGTAGTGTAAGTCCCTGAGACCATGTAACTATACAAGACAGCTGCCCATAGCTGGATCCAGCGTTCTCAGATGGTTTTCTGGTGTCCTTGCCCTCCTGCTGACCTACAGCTCCACTTGTGGGCTTAGTTCTGCTTTGTCAAAACAAGCTCTGTAGGCTGGCTTCTGCTTTCCCCTGTGCACCTCATGCCCTCCTTTCCCCGTGTCCCTAGATTAAGATCAAGTGCTGTAAAATGTCAGAGCCAGCACACAGCTGCTGACAGCTGTGGTGGTCCTGAACATTTGCCCAGAAGCTCCCTCAGGGTCTAATATGGAGTGCACAGGATGACTGGTGAGTCTGCAGTAATGGGGCATACAGAAAGGAGGAAAAAGAACTGTGGAAAGATGAGGCTAAAACCACAGGCTGAGAGAAATGAGAAAGAGAGCCATGGATGTTTCTCTCCAAGAACTCCTCATGAATCCTTAGGTTTCCTGCTGCCTTCCCACATTTTATAAATGGACTGAACAGATGATAGTTTATATATATAAACCTAACGAGATGCTGCTAGTCTTCTGTGAAATTGGTTGGATACCTAATGATAAGCTAATATTTCGTAGCAGTTTTCTCTCTCATGACAGTATGAGTCCTAAATATCCAGTTTTATTTGTTGTCTTTTGTAATAAGGCAGATGATATTCTCATTAAGCCATGACTGGGCTAGAGCCAGGCTCCCTCTGCTCAGTCTGGCTGGTCTGACAAGATACTTCTGGGCTGTTACAGCTCTCGTGGAGACCAGAGCCTTCTGGGGGCTGGCTGTGATGGTGCAGCCTGCTGGATATGTGCACACTGGTCCTGCCTCAGGGAATGAGAAAAAATCAATGCAGGGGAACAGGAAAGAGGCTGTTGAGATCACCTTGTTATGGTAGGAGTGGCTGCCAATGGCTTGGGCTGCATCTCTCAGTCCTGAGCCTCTGCTGGCCTGTGGCTTTGAAGTTCCTAGGGTTCTGCAGCACTCTGAAATTGCTCTGTGTGTGCTGACCTGGCCCGTGGTTAATCATTTACACATATTCCACAGACTTGCCCAGAAAGTGGTAGGCATTTTCAGAGAGCAGAATAACTACTTCCCTTATGCCAGCAATAAAATTGCCATTTATATTAAAAGACTCAGAGTGCTTAAAATTTAGTTGGAAGTAGTAGATGAGGCATTGCTTAATTTTCTCCTGCCCTTTCAATATCACAGTCAAATTTTGCTGCTGTTTTTAATAATATATTGGAGAAAATGTGCATACTGTAAACCTTTTAGCTATGATTAAACTCTTAGAATTTTGTTTCTTTTTCCTTTTTATTTAATTTAAGTCTTAGTAAATAAATGATTTTAAAATAAAGTGGAGACAAGTAATAAGGCCTGTTCTGAACAGTTTGGAGGCACAGATGTTACCTGATGGAAGGCCTTTCTCATCTAATATCTTGTAATTTACCTAACACTGCTAATATTTTATAGCCATAACTGCAATGCAGTAAGAACTCTGCAGTCATTCTGTAGGGAACTCAGCCCTAAAATTGCATATAAAAATTCTGTGCTGCTAGAGCTTGCTCACTGACCCACACAGTGGTTTTATTAGCAACTTAAACTAAAAACACCTGTTTGGAAATTTCAAAGCTATTGTGGAGAATTCCAAAGTGGGTTTCCATTGTGAAAGAGTCATCCAAACAAGCTTGCATTGCTAATTGCCATAAATCCCTCTCCTATGACTAACAAGGAATTGCCTTAAATTGTTTTGCCCATTGACCTACTAGTCACTTTAAGCCCCAGTGGAGGCAAGCTTCTTTGAGGGGCTAGATTTACTTATTTTTTGTTCAGCCTTCCAAGTATAAAGTTAAAACTTTATGGATGAATTTCCCTTTGCCTAAATACAACAAAATATGGAATCTATCAAACACATCACTGCAAGCTCACCTTAATAATCTGAGCTTTTAGACTCATTCAGCCTGAAAATAAATTGAAATATACTAGAATTAGGTTCTTGCAGGAACAGTTTCTACCACAAGAGTTCTAATGAGCGGGTAACAGACAGATGGGCAAGGACCTGAATAATAATAAAACACGTTAGGGATGGAAACTAGCAAAATGGCAGAAAGTGCAGCAAAACAAAAAGGAACAACAATGTTCATTATTCTCAAAGAATACCAAGGAATGATTAAATCACATATTGGAACGTTGTCATTGGAAACTGCACTAGCTGAGACTGAAGCTTTCTGCATGACGTGTTGTGTGAGTGGTGCATGTGTGTATAACTATCTCTAAAGGAAGTTTCAGGGAGCTTGAATCCAAAGAACTTTGGTTTTTGGGTGATTTATGCTCTGTTTTGACTCTCAACTGCACTTTGCAGTTAATAAGCAGGACAGAGACTTGTCTGGCTCACATTCTTCCTGCCACAAGAAGCACAGGGCACAGAGTGCACCTCTCCAGGGACAGTCTTAGACATTTGTCCAGCCATTCATATTCACTGTAGTCACTGAGTGACTTGACTTGGGAGGAAAAAAGCTGACTTTTGTTTATTTCCATAGAAAACAGAGCAGTTTGTTTATCCTCCTCTCTGGCTCTGTAGTCCTCACAAAGCACAATGGGATGGCTCTGAACCTGGCTTTGACAAAGGATGTGAGGAGTCTGTCTGTGGAAATGGGACACAGGGGACTGGGGAGTCCTGCTCAGATTTCTCAATTTTGTAGTGGTTTCTTTCAAACTTGATATGTAATGGTTTGAGTCTCTGGTTTCAAAACCAAAATGCAACCAATTTGATCAGCTTTGATGTTTTCTTCCTACTAGTCTGTATCTTTAACAGTTTTGTGACTTGGCAATCAGACTCTTCCCAGCTGAAATAGGTTTGGTTCATATTCTTACAACCAAGATAAACCTTTTGTGGAAGTAATATCAATGTCTTTTTAAAAGGGATCTTTAGCTGCTCTCATTGTACATCAGTATTAATACAGGAATCCAGCCTTTAATTTCCTGTCTGTATTCCTGTTTCATTTAATCATTTAAAAAATATTAATCCATAGACTTTCCTTTTTGTTTTCAGTTCATTAGCCAAATTTAATGTTTATCTCATAAGAGAGAAAAATGTAGGGAAATAGTTAATTTCTAGTTGTTATGGTACTTCTGGTATATAAAAATGGAAATATATAACAGACTTAGGAATGCATCTGGCTTTCCTTTTTCTGCTCTGCACTATTCAATTCTGCTGAAAGTGAGGAATAAAATCAGTGCTGTTCGTTTTTCTATAATTTAAAGCAATCCATTTTCTCCTAGCCTGAAATTCAGGATGTTTCCCAATCCCACTGTGTTCAGAACATGAAGAAAACACTCATCTCTTCGGTCCTAAAAAAGAAAATTCAAATGTGGCTTTAACATGTCTCTTTGCTGATGTGGGCTTTCTCTGACACACGCTGATTGCCTGTCATACTCTTTAAATCAAAGCTATAGATCTGCATGTTCCATACTACCCCTTCTACAAAGGGATCTAATTGTTTCTATATGCAGCTTGAAGGGCAGTAAACACAGATAAGTAAGTATATGCATAAGTAACTCCAATGTATTATGAAAGTTTATAGTTTGGATTTATTTTTGTCTGCATTTTATCTGCATTTTAAGAATTATAGATGCCAGCATCTAGGAGATGACCCAGTTTTGTCACTGTCACAGGAGGGAATCTCTCCTTAGGAGATATTTCTTTCCTTGATGCTACTCTTTTGTAAGTCCTCTTGAAGCTACTCTGTGTCTTGAATCAAAGCTATCCTAATTTTAGTGGATACACCTATGAAATATCCCTTTTTAAATATCTGAGAGTGGATTAAAAGTGTCAGCTTGGATCACTTGCAAACATCTGTGAAACTCCATAGTTTTGATTTCCCAAGTTTTTTCCAGTGTCCTGCAACCTTAGATGGCATTTAGTTTTCCATTCCAGAATCCAATAGCAGGACTATAAAACAGCCTTGGCTGTCATTTTAAGTTTATTGTGGATATAAGGCAAAACTTGAAAATATGACAACAGATAAATGTTTAACTCAAAACCCATCATGGGAAATAAGCTGATTTTACCCTTTACCTCCACAAAGTTTCTAGAAGGCACTTTAGACCTGCAATAATGTAATTGTGCTTCATCTATATTTTCTTTCCTCTAATCATCTACGTTTTTTGCAAAACAGTGTATCCACTGGCAAAATAACTAGGTGCTGATAGCTTTTATTTAACAATTGTTATCTTTCAGTTCTTACCGAGTTAAAAATAAAATAGAGATTCTAGATACCAGAATAAGGAGCTGGTCATCACCAGGAACATTAACACTTCTATGTATCATTCTAAGTAGATTACAAAAACATTTCACATGCAAATTCACAGAAGTGTGTGTGCAAAGCCCAGCAAGGTTCACCCTTCCTAGCACTGAGGGCATGGTTTAGTGGTTAACATGATGGTGGTGCTGGGCTGATGGTTGGATTTGATGGTCTCAAAGATCTTTTCCAACTTTAATGATTCTGTGATTGTATTCCTTAAAGCTCACTAGCCCATTACTACAGTTATTAAGTGGGTGAAAGTGCCTATTAAAAGATACGTTGTCATGAGCTCTCTGTAGGACTTGAAAGCCTACTGTTCTAGTCCTATACATAATGCCTCAAACTGTTTGAATTGAGGCTTCTCTGGTTTAAGATTTTTATCATGAGGCCATCTTGAAGGAAGTTTTTTGTCTTAACATCTCAAAACTGAAAACTCTGGCGTAACTGATGCAGTAAGGACAGAGCAAGAAGGCTCCTGACTCCTGTGTGGGCACTGGGACACAAGGGATATCATGAATTCTGGAGCAGAGAACAGCATTTTCCTGGATTTAAAAATAAATAAATAAATAAATAAAAAGCATAGCTGAATTGCTTTTCTGAGGGACAGAGATATCCCCTGTGTGCTGCCTGGGGTGCAGATAACTGATTTGGGCTGCAGTGCTTGGAGCTCACACACAAGTTATCTCTGAGCTTCTTCCCCTTTGAGTTGTTTTAAAGTAGGCTGCTGTCTGCAATGTAGCTTTGGGAGAGGGAAATCCAGTTCATATTATGTCAGGGTTATTGTTCCTAGGTAAAAGGCTTTTCAAAGGGGTTTAAGCAGCCTGCAAAGGTACATGCACTACAACTTATTATGAGCAGCTTTGCAGATTTTAGCAATAATTCTTAGAGCAAAGGAAAGCAAACAGCACATTATTTTTGGTTTGTCATCTTTATGTAAAATTAGGTCCAGACTTTGCATGACCCTGGCTGCCACAGCTCACCACCTCAGTGCACACAGAGCATTATTTCTTCAAGCTGAGACACTTCAAACGACACTCAATAAATGACACTTCTGAAGAGTTGCCTGAGGAATAAAGGGAATTTATACACTTTCAGAATAGCACAGAGCTGATCACTTCTCATGCAGGGAACTAAAGTAGTTCACTCCCCACTTAATTTACCATTACACCATTGAGTGCAGGTTACAAGGGCGTTTGCTCTTTGTTTTAGTATTTTAGCTCTCTAACAAATCCTCACACAGACTTTCACAGCTTGGAAAACAAGCTGTTGCTTTAGCAAAATTCCATTTCGCTGCAGCTTCATAGGGTGTAGTGATGACCCTCTGGGCTATGTAAGTACATGTCCCTAAAGGAACATTTAAGTACCATCTTCCTTCACTGTCAGAGCTTGTTGGACATAGTTTCTGCTCAAACATTTGGCAAAAAAGCTACTTTTGCAGAAAGAAAAAAGCACAACACAGCAGTGCCCCAAATTATCTGAACATCCCCACTTGCAAAAGTAATTCTGAGAGTGATGAACATCAGCATGTGCTGATTTTTGGCAGCTTTGGAAGTGTATTGGCAGTTTTTATTGTAGCCAGTTGTCTCTGATGTTAAATTCCTGTATACATAAAGACCTTTTAGTAGTCTGCTGGAGTTCCTGGGTCTGGCCCATTATCTCTGTGCATGGATACAGAGGAGAAAAGAATTTCTGTACTTTGCATTTGGACGATTCACCTTGATTTCTAAAGGGAATGCATGGAGATGCAATGAATGTTTTGGAAGACCTCAGTGTGGAAAGGGTTCAGGGTCATGGTGGGTACATGCATGAGTGAGGAAAGAGGAGTGTTTGCTGCCTGGCCTCTTTCAGTGTCCTGACTCTAATCACTAAATCCTGATCCCCTATATGCCCACTACACTTGCTTTTCATATGCTCTGACAAGCAATATTAAATTAACTGTGTTTCTGAAAATGAAATGTCCTTTATACTTTATTTCTCTGAACAAATAAGTGGCTTCTGACAATTCTGGCTAAGAAACTGACATCCATCAAGACAAAGAAAGAGTTTTTTATATTATTATTTCTAAATTTAGATGTGAAGCACATTAATATTCTGTTGTGGCAATGATCACTTTATTACACCTAGAAAAGTGACATAAGTAGGGAGATCTTCACAAGAACTTTGTGTCTTAGTGAGCAGACCTCTCCAGGTGCTGACAATAAGAACTGTTGATACTGATACACAGGATTTAATGTAGCTTTATTAGCAGATTGTGACTGTCCAGGGAGGAAGGAGGGAGTGACTCCACATCTGTGGAGTGATTCACTTTCTGTTTTCTGGGTTTATTGCACCAGTCAAAAATATTTCACTTAGTTTTTTGAGTATTTCATTTTGCAAAGCAAAGATACTCACTGCTGTCCACTTAAAATACAGAGTGGTGATTGGCAAAAGAGCTGAAACCTTTCCTCCAGACATCAGAAGGAACAGTGAGATGGTGATACCTAACAGCACAAGGGTAATTCTAACTGTAAAGTCAAGACAGTGGGCTCAGGCAAGGCTCTTCCAGGTAAAAAAGGATTTTCTGGTGAAGGCTTCTATGGGTTCCAGAACCTATGACAGCAAAGTGATGTATCCAGCAGAACATTTATGGTTTAGGCAGTTACGCTGAGTAAAGTGCAGTAAAGTTAATTTTTTTGTTTCCTGTGCAAAGACCAGTCCAGCACACAGAGTCCTTGTAAGTGGGGAAAATACCCAGGTAAGCCTTGCACTGTTTGTAAAATCTTGCACTGTGCTTTCCCTGTTAAGATACAATTTGTAGGTGAAATTTGATTTAGTCCTATTTAATTTGCTAATGTGAACATGTCAATGAAAGCAGTGCCTGAAATTGTACCCAAAGTATTTGAATATATGCCTGATCATAAGAATGTAAACTCCCAAATTTTGTCATGTGCTGAGATGTCTGGAAGCAAAATTGCCCTACATGAATATAACAGATCTGGAGTGGTGAGCTGCCACAAGTAGGCTGTTGCATAGCCCTGTCCCTTCAGTGGAACCTGCATCCCTGTCACATTCCTACTGCTACTGTGCTGCTGATACCTTCTCCCAGAATACCAGGAAGTGCCTCCCTTTCTTACCTACTCACAGGGGACTTATAAAAGAAAATGAAGAGGCAGATCAGCTCAGGGAATGTATTTTGAACTGAAAATTGTGAATGACCATATTACTAGAAGAATACTGTGAATAACTGGACCTTCAGGTCACTAGTTGTGTAAAAAATAATCTGGGTGTTTTACTGTGGATCATGCTAAAGTGAAATTCATCAGGGATTTTCCTCCAAACTGAAATGATGCTCTTCCTGTTCACTGCCACTCAGGATTGAAGAATCCTTTCAGAGTCCTTTCTCTTTGGAACTGGATACCATAGGAAGCATTTATTTTAAACCATAATTTCTTTGTCAATCCAATTTGAGCTTGGAGTTTAAAAAATGTAGTGTCATGTTTGAGGAACTGGGAAGAGCATCTGTACAATTAGTGAGTTTGCAAAGGCTAGACTCAGTGTAACATCTCAGCCCACACAGAGCACTTGGTTTACAGGTCTCTGTCTTAGAGTTTCAGCACATTTCATTCATTTCTTCAGGTTTTAACTTTTCACAGCATCTAATCCACAAAAAGGGTTTTTGTGTTTTGTACAGATTTCTTTTTTCCATTAAAATTTTGAGTCAAAACTGAAAAAACATTTTCTTACAGAAATGCCCAAGAATTATTTTGTATGTTAATTTATTCCCATATCTCATTGCAATATTTACTTAGCCACAGTTGCTCAGGCAGAGTGGAGCCTGCGCCATGTGGTTTTCCAGTGAATGTGATAAAAACACAGCCTTGTTTGAGCTCCACCCATTTTTGACAGGATGCAAAACCCCACTCCATTAATGTGAACATGCATTTGCACTCAGTTTAAACATTGCATATGCTCCATGTCTAATTCTAGGTGACTCTGAGCATATGAGCTTTCATTTGCTGGCTTTTAGCTGTGCATCCCCCAATGCAAAATTAAAAATAACTGTAGCCACATAACAGCAGAGCACTTTTCACTCCAGCCTCTTCCGTGCCATGTATTCACAACCCACAGACGTTCCCATGTGCATCAGCTGGTCACCAGGCACACGTGGGGCTGCAGCACTGGAGTCCCTGTGCCCCAGAGACGGCAGTGAGAGCTGGTCCTTCTGCAGAGAGCAGCATCAGGCCTTTGTGGATGCTCAGCCCAGTGCAGGCATCCTTAGTCCCTGGTTTAAGAGACAGCCTGCTATAAATAGAAGCAGCGCCAGTGGAAAATAGAACTAGTTACCTGCACTGCTGTTCAGACTCATGAAACAGTTTTGTTGAGTTCTCTGTGGATCAGAAAGGTCCTTACTCCTCAGTTACTCCTTTCCAAGCTGTCTACCTTATGGTAGATTTGTTACAAAAATAGCAAACTGAGTTTTTAATTTATCAGCGTTTCTCATAAAGTGTTTTGGGTTTGTTTTGATTTTGCTTTTTTTCCCCTTTTTCCTCAAAACTCCAACTCTTGCTAGCATTTTCACTGTTTTGCATTATAGAAGTAGTTGACTGCAGAGCATACCAGATCATCATTTGAAATCAGATTTTCTGGCATCATATGAAAAACCTGCTGTGGAGAGTCTTGGTTATTTTTCCTTTTATTATCCATTGTTCACTGCAGAGGGATTACAGCTGTCTTGTGGTTGGACCCCAGGGACTCAGTTAATCTTACAGTGCAGCCACAACATGTGCTGTGGCAGTTCAGTTTCTTCTGGAGAATCTTCTGTGAGTCCTGTTGGGGATGGCAGACTCTCAAGAGTAGCACAGAGGGCTTAAAGAAAAAACCCAGTGTCAAAATGGGCAATGGATACACATCTGCAAGTTGTGTTGCTTGCCACAGATTCATAAGGCACAAGCAATTTCCACAAAGCTTCCTGTGTTTCAGTGCAATAATGCAGGTACTCAAAGAGGGATTGTCAGCCCATTGCATGTCTGCAGGATCAAACCCTGGGCCTGTGGGTTTGACAGGTGGGATAAAAGGATAAATTTTATTTTGTAGCACTAATGTATTCTGTATATCCTGACTTCTTAAGCAGCACCTGATCTCCTGCCTCAAAAGCACTATGGTAGAGAGAAGTTTGATGTGCATAGACATGTTGGCTGCTCATTTTAGGCAGTCCTCTAGGTGCACAAAATGGCTCTAAATCTAACCTTTGTCACAACTCACTTAGGCTTTAGCCTATATCTAAAAGGATGGTAGTATTACCCTCTGGATCCTGATTTAAGATCATGGTGAGTCATTCGAAGTATTTCAGACAAGTAATGCAGAAAAAAAAAGTATGTATGATCTTATGGAATAAGAAGAGGGATCTCTGAAGCATTATTAAAAAAATAGAAATAAATGTGTATAATTTGCATGTTTAAGTCTTGTGATAAAAATAGTATAGATTTGTGTAAAACCATATCTATAGTGTAGTTCCTATATCCATGATTGTGGTCCTGTCCTTATTTCTCCAGTATTCATTTCATGGTCTGTTGAAATCATGTTTAGGGGGATAAAAATAGTATATCTTCTGTTGTTTTGGCATCCAACCTCTAATTTACAAATATAATTTATGCTAATCTTGAAAGTGCTTCTCAGATACAAAGTAAAATGTGTCATCCTTAGTATATGTGTGTATAATTTATTCTGATGTGGAATAGACATTTCAAAGCCATTTCAGCCCTTCATATGCAGAACATTTGATATGAGCAGGACAGCTGGATGTTCACTGCTGTAAGAGTAAGGAAATGGTTAAAACAGCAGTAGCTACTCTCTTAACCCAAAAACATAAATGCACCATGGGATAAACTGCTGTTTGCACAGTCAAGCCAGCTTGTACAAAATCCTTGAGTTAGGTATTTTTATTCCTTTTGTGTTGCTGATCATTAGTCATTTCTACAGAAAATTCTTCCTACATTTTCAGCTAATTTTTAGTGGCTTTTCTTCTGTCTCTGACTCAGATGGCTTCCCTGGTGGATTGGGGTGTCATGGGGGGTTAGTTCTGTGTGGGCTTGCAGCTGCCCAGAGGGAAGGAGCCTGGCCATCCATGTGCTTCACTTGTCCTGTAATTCATAGTTCTGCCCACTTCCAGAGAGGAGCCTGCAGAGACTCCCAGCTCAGTTTCTGCCAGCAAATGCACCAGTATCTATGATGAGTTTTCTTCAAGCACAAGAGGAGCGAGCAGCTGCTCTTGAAACAGCTTCTCTTGGCTACCTGGGATTTCAACACTTAGGAGGATGATGACCTTCTGTGGTCCCTGACTGGAATGTATCATAGCAAAGAAATGGTAAAGTACCTTCAAAGATGCCACATCCCCAGCAGAGTACATCCCCATTCCTCCTGCTTAGGAGGTCAAATCTCATAGTCAGGTGTAGCTCCCTTTTTAAACTTGTGTCTAAAAAGCAGAAAACCTCATGTAAATCTGCACAGGAAGAAAAACCAAAGCCATACAAAGATGAGGAGAACTATGAAGTGGTTCTTGGTGTCTGAGGCATGAAAATAATCCAGACTAAATATAAACTGATAGGAGGATTTTTGCAGGAAAACCAAGAACAAGAGTAGATAGATGGCTGGGAAGAAAATGCATCTCCAGGGTATTCTGACTTTATGGTCTTAGTCCAAGATTTCTACTCTTTACAGCTGCACTGAGGAATTTAATATTCCATTTTGTTTATAGTTAAACAGTGACACCAAGTAAAACAAAAGTTTCATACAACTACTAATTTGTTTTCCAGTAATTAATTCAAGTTCTGCCTGGACCAAGTAATGAAACTGCACAGCAAATTAAAATTGTTCTTTGCAATATTAAATAGAAACAATGCAAACTAAAAAGACCACACTGATTGATGCAGAAAGTCTCTGGATACTTTTTGTTTGCCATGTATTTTTCTTAAATGTGGTGAAAATTTATTTGTCTTAGTTTTCTAACTTAATGGCTTGAAAATATTTTCACAGTCAACAGGAATGTTATGACTCATGGCAAAGCAAGGTGGACATGACCTTTCCCATGCAGTTTGCATTTAGAGTGCTTACTGTGTTCATTTTCAATGTTTCAATGTCTTCCTCTTTCACTCTTGTGACATGAAATGAATAATATAAAAGACTTTCTCCGCTGTAGTTCTTCAAAGACAACGTAAACGCTTCCATTATTCTGTGCTGCAGTTACATCGACACTCCAGCATCTGCTTGGTAGAAAAGAGCAGGCAGAACACCAGAAGTGAGTTGTGATGTGTCCAGGACTGCCATGACCACAGCCTGTGTGCCAGCAGGCTGACACTGCTGTAGGAGCAGCAAGGCCAGTGTGGTTTAATGCTAGCCCAGTTCTGACCTCAGCTGACAGACAAAACCTGTATGGAGATATAATAAGACTCATTGGGTCCATCAGTCAGATCTCTTGTTCATATTTTAGAAATGAAAACTGAAATCTGCTGTTACTGGTTTAAGATTGATCTGACTCTTTTGGTATTTGTTGTAATGATTTCATTCCATCACTCTGTGGAAGAGAGAGAGGGATGGGATCTTGCTTCCCCTGCAGTGCACCCAAGGAGGGAGCACATAACCCGGTAGCACTTGATGGTCTGCATTGGCCTGGTTCGCTGGGCTTTGGAGAAGTCCTGTAACGTGGTTCTGAAAGGAAAGATGGTTCACAACAATCTTCTTAAGGGTGTCTGACACCAACCTTGTGGCATTGCCCTTTTCTACGCCCATGGCAGCACTAGACCTGGGCAAACACTGAAGTTCACAGCACAAAGTCAGCTTTGAAGTGTTTAATGTGAGTGATCATATGATTAATTTTGTTGTTATATAATCATGGCTCTCTTTGCAGACAAATGTCTTGCATTTTTAATTGTTATTTAATGTTATACATGCTTTGTCAGAGAAGCATTTGATCCTGGCCAAGTTCAAACTGAACCTTCTCAGAGGAATAATCCAAATCTGCATTTCCATATATATTAATAAACTATGTAATACTTGCAGAAACTCATATAATACCGTTTTGAAATGAGATAGAACTCATTATCAGCACAATGAGGAGCAGAGTCTTTCCTGTCAGAAATAATGGAGTGAGACCTACAAGTTACTTTCTCTCACTGTCCCTGTAGTCATTGCTGCACAGCAAGGTATGTGTAAATCTTTGTCAGCTTGCTGTGCTGTAGTGGGACACACTCTAGCCCCAGCCAATTCCTGTGCTTGTAAGCAGAGGAGTATATAAATAAATCCTTTCATTCTGTCTGGGTTCATGATCTAACAACATCAACACTGCACATTGTACAAGTCCAAATGGACCTTCAGGATGCTCCTGCCTGAGGGCAGAGGATGCCATGTTTGAAACCTGCCATGCTGCTTTTGAATTTGTGCTCTGGGTGTGAGTCTGGAGTCATGCCTTTCTCTTTATACTTGGAGGAGTTTGGTCTGGAGTGCTGAGGTGTGAACTTGGCCCCCCACCATGCGTTGTGCTGCTGTGTGCTGCTCAGGCTCAGCTAGGAAACACCCCCTGCCCTATTCTGGGAATCACTACCAGCATATGGAACAAGCCTAAGCCTTTTGTGATCCTGCTCAATGACCAGGGCCCAGGTCCAAGCAGTAGAGGCTACTCTTCTTCAGCTTGTGGTTTACAGTGCTTAACCAGCAGCTGAGCATTGGCTCCTATGCTCAAAGACAAATGGATTCTCTTTTAAATGTGGCCAAAAATGGGAAAACGGTGTCCTGCTGGTTTTGCCTGGTAGCTAAGCAGAGGATGCAGGAAAGCAAGACCAGATCTACTCCAGCTGCAATGCTGTACAGAAAGTTCTGTTCCCATCTATACCTGCAACCTCTCTCTGACCTGGCTATAGGATCTTTGTTCTGGAGAAAGTGTAGAAAGCAGATTTCATCTATGTTGACATTCAATAAAGAATGAAAAAATTAAGGGGGATAGGGAAGGAAAAGGAAGCATGTGATTTAATTGTTTAATGAGGCAGTGCATTTAGACATCAATTTTCTAAATTTTAATTTCTGGAATACAAGATGCAGCAGTTTGGGAAAAAAAAAAAAACATGCTTCATATAAATGCAGTTTTGTGTATTCTTAGGAAAAGGGTGAAATATATCACTCCAGAGATCTGGAACAGAACCTGACTTACAGGGGATGGTTTGAACACTTCACACAGCAGTGAGGTAAATGCAGTAATTAAAGAGTGTAAATTGTTAAGAATTGTAACATTAGAGACATGGCAAACTGAAATTTTCTTTGCTAAACATTCTCCAATGGACTTAAGAAAGGAAGCAGACTCCCCACCTGCATTCTTCAGCATGTTTGGATAGTAATCTTCTTTAAATAATATGACAGGCCCTTTCTGTAGTCCAGTGTCAGACGATTATATTATTTTCAGAACAATTTATGAAAGATTAGTAGAGGCATAGTTAATCATTTGAACTAGCTACAGGTTTTTTAGAAATAATCAAATTAATGACTTCTACCTTTTGATCTTTCTGGCTGCAAATCTCTCTGGAATTGATGCCAATTAGGATTTAGCAATAACTTGGGTATGAACATGGACTGGTGTGTGCATATGTGTGGCATGCGTCTGTGCACATGTTTGCATATTGGGGTAGGTGTCAGTGCCCCCTGCTCTGTCAACCAGTTTTGAAAGTGGACATCTCCACTTGGAGAGGAAATGGAATAAAAATGCAGGGGGAGTAATAAGCAAACAAAGGTTCTGCTTTATCACCCACAAAGATGTATATTGCTCATTGCCAGTCTGATGCTTTTAGGACAATGAGATACAGCTTGTGTTTTACCTATAGTGAAGATGGGGACAGTTTCAGGAAATGAGGTGACCTTACTTACTCTTCACACTTTTGAGAAATGGTCTTATCTTTTAAAAAAGGAATTGTGTTCCAGCACCAAATAAACTGCACCAGCCCAAGGTCACATTGAGTAAGAAACTTTCAGAGAAGGACACTGACCCAGCTTAGAGCTTCACTCTGTGTGGAGGGGAAACAGGAGCTAATTAGAGCTTTCTGATTCTTCACAGTTCTTGTACTGACATTTCTATGTGCCCACAGTGGTACCGTTTCAAGCCTCCTTGCAAAGAGGCCCACGTTGACCCCTGCGTGTTGCTGAGTTTCTTTGCGTAGTCACTGACTTGCCTGAATTGAAATGTGCTGCTAGTTTGCAGTATAAACACCAGTAAGGGCTGTTTTTCAGAACTGATAATCATGAGTAGAACAGGAATACCAAGTTCTCAGTCATGCCACCCACAGGAAAATGCAGTGTCTCGTATGGTAACACTTGTTTCGACTGAACTTTCCTTCTTCTTTACCTGTTCTTCTGAATGGCTGGAGGTTATTTTCTTCCTGGTGTCCCACAGTCCATAGCCTTTTCATCTCCTACACTTGTAATTTACTAGTCTGTAGCTGCTTGTGTTGCAGATTTATGTGGATTTGATGAGATGCTGAGTTTCCTATATCTGAGTAATTTTTAGAACATTTCTTCTTTACCATTCTTTGATCTCAAGGGAGAAGATTGATTGGACCCCATGAGCCTTGTTTCCCAAGCTACATGAACATCTGTAGTCAAAGATGAGTGTCAGGGAGTGTGGATCAATACACCATGTATTTCTAAAGTATTATTCTTTGCCCTAATCACAGTCTCCTGTTTTCCTGAAAACTCAGCTCTGACTTTCAATGTTTGAAATTTGTTCTGTAGAAAATTTCTAGTTACAATACTATGAAACCTGACAAAAGCTTTTTGTGATTTCTTCTTGTAAAATTCTGAGTGCATAGTAGTGTATCTATGTCTCAGTTGTTGGCATCTTATGTTGAAAAATAGACTTTTCTAGTAGTCATCTTTCAGAGAAGAGCATCGATTGTTTTCAAATTCAAATCATGATCTTCTTGTCACAGGCAGAACTGAGACCCTCATTCCAGATACGGTTCAGGCAAAGGCGGACCTTTTACTTATATTTGTATTTTCTCTTACAGCATAGGTGGAGAAGTAGCAAGAGGAAATGAAGGCAGCTACGTGGGGAAACATTTCCGCATGGGATTTATGACAATGCCTGCTCCTCAGGACAGACTGCCACACCCCTGCTCCAGTGGCTTTACCGTCAGATCCCAGTCTCTTCATTCAGTTGGAGGAACCGATGATGAAAGCAGCAGCTCTCGAAAGCAGCCGCCTCCAAAACCGAAGCGAGACCCCAACACCAAACTGAGCACCTCGTCTGAAACAGTCAACACTGGAACAACAAGCAAAAGTGGGAAACTACCGGACAGGACTGAAGGTAAAAACTAATTCTTAGGGGGGAAAGGGGGTTGGTGAACCAGTCTTAAGACTATCCAGTTGCATTTAAGAATTACCTGTATGTTTCCTCATTTGTGTAACAGTGCCACATAGGTATCCTAGACCACTCATGTACAAATGTTGGAACAACTGTCCAACTCTTCTGGATAGTTTTGCCTTTGACCTTTGTCACAGAACTGTACCATTTACCTGGTCTGGATGTATACTGGAGAATGAGTTGAGTTTATTCAAAGGGAAGGGAAAAAGAGATTGCTGTCAGTTGGAATGTAGGCCTATATTATCTGCTCACCAGCCAAGCACCACTGACCATATCATTGGCATGGTGCAAACCACAGCTCTGGAAAGGCTTCTCCTCAACAAAAGAGTGAAGAACAGAAATTCATAAAAAAGAATACTGGATGGCCCTGAAACTCCACAGCAAGGAAATATCATCCAACAGTAAAAATTTTAGCCAGGATGATATAATGGATTGCCCAAAGCTTCTGTTTGTGTCTGAATCTACATTTTCTTTTCCCATTCCTCTCAGTTACATTTCAGTCAGTGCAGCATTCAGAAGAGAATTAACAAATAGTTTTAGTAAGGATATTGCTTCCTTACTCTGCATTGCTAAAGATGAGCTAACACTGTAGGGATCATCTCCTTCCTTTATTCCATGCTGGAAATACATTCTGTGCAGCAGTAGGACCAGCTGTACTCACTCCTAGGAGAGATCAGGACGAGTCTGCTTCACAGTGTGAACTGCAGGAAGGAACCCTTAAGGACAAATGGGTTTGATTGGAGCTGGTGTCTCCCACTGCTCTGTTACATATCAGTTTTGACATCCTGTGCAGTATGTTGTCCTCCTTGTGTATATCCCTTTGCTTGCTCTTGTGGCCAGGAATATTTGTTTGCTTTGAAAATACTTGTTACATTCATGTTATGACCTCCTTTAAGTAAATGTGATTAAAAAAGTTGTCAATGATAACAAGACACCAATGAATGTGTAAATCACGGTGACACATATGTCTATGATTGTGGAGTTGAACACAAGTGCTGAACAAAGCTGTGGATTTATTTATGCTCTTGGTAGTTATTGTGCATATGACATTTTTCATTACTTCCATAGCTTGTCCTCTTCAGCTACCATGGCATCAACTCCATGCAGACTAACATGACAAATGCAAGCATTAAGTAGCTGTCCTTAACAAATGCAGTCTTCCACAATTTTACTGGACCAAAGCCTACACAGAAACCATTTAACTTTGAGATTTAAATGCTCATATCATAAAGTCTTTCAGATTTTAATTTAATATCAAAACAGAATGCATGGCACAAACTTTTTCATCTCATATGCTCTGGGTCGAAAGATAGGAGGTCTTATGTTGCTCAACACTTATTTTAAAAAATACTGCATTTAAAAGTAATTTTTATCATTCTTTAATATATTTCTTAGTATTCTTTCTCCCTGAATCTGCCCAACCAGAATCACGAAGACTAGATGAAGTTTGTTTTTCAGACAGGGCAGTAGGAAAGTATTTAATGTTTTCTAACTCCTTTAATGACTATTCCTGCAAGTGTGCATTGAGTCACACTGTACATTGTGCTGTTCAGAAGAGCTGACCTTGGCACTATTGCTGGGAGGATTAGGAATGGAGTCTGTTTTGCATCCATATCCCAGCCCTTTTCCTCATTTGCTAAGAAGCAAGAGAACTTGACAGACTTGAAGTATCAATAATAACAATGATGATAATCAAAATACAACCAAATATTTTGCCAGCTTCACAGAAGTTGTGACAGACCCCTTTAAGCACCCTTCTTCCTCACAGAACTAGGTTTTCTTCAGCATTCTTGTCATTCTGGAAGGTTCTGAAAATTTTGTTCCCTTTCCCTCATCTTCTTCTGCCATCTGATATTTAAGTCCAAGGAAGGAATATGTAGTCATGTCCCTTCTGACAGATTTCAAAGTTTGAAATTGGTTGACATTTATGTTTCCAAAGACACTTTTCCTCCTCCACTCTGTGCAGGTTGAGCTTGATCTATCCTACCACATGAGGTTATGAGTGACATGTGTGGTACTGTAGCCTGGTTCACTCTGGTTCATCTGTATGACAATGGTACTATATCAGAGTCTAAGTATTCTAGAGCACCTTGAATATTCATAGCAAGATCTCTGGAAAGAACTGATGAATGAGTAATACTCCATCACTAGCAGAAAAGATAATACCTAAATGTTACCTTTCAGTATGAATAAATGCCTCCATGGAACATTAAGAATCTCTATGATGTTTAATTTATGACAAGTATTATGTTCACTCTTCTGCTTTGCATGTAGAGCAGCAATGAGCACTTTCAGGCTAAAATGAAGAAGTTCCTGGAGGTTTTGAATTGACAGAACCCTTTAATCACACTGTTAGTTTTGTGTGTTCAGAATTGTCTGCCCTGCTTCTATGTATACTGGGGTTTCACCAAAGAGTTTAATACCTAGAAAGATCAAATTATAGGGATTTTTTGGTTTGGTTTGTGTTTTTTTATAAGGGAGCAGTCATATTTTTAACACAGATATACTCAAGGGTGGTACAATATGGTGTTTAGATGAACAGGCTGGATTTCTAAAATGTTTTGCTCTCACTAGGAGAGGCTTTGTTATCACCTGTGCACTCCAAGGTAAAGTTTCTTTTGATGAATTTTCACAGTAATCTGGCTAATATATGAATGTTTATATAAAAACTATAGTCATACATTGATGAGAGCCTCTAAAGATGAGCAGAACAGATGGAAGTCAAAGTTCATTACCTGCAGTATTGATTGATACAAATATTAGACAAGCTTTGTCATTGAATGTGAAATTATTACTGTTGCTCTAAAATCAATTCCCAGAAAATTTAGTATCTGAAATTTTGCTTAGAGAACCCTGTGAAACTCTGGTTCTACTAGTCTGTTTTTCTGTGTGCCATTGGTTATGTTTTTACCTATGTAGCAGTTCTCACTGTAGAAGCAAACTTTGAATTCAAGATCTTGTGAGTCTGCATCTTTCCAATTTCAGGTGAGAAAGCCCCTAGGATACAATACTTATGTTTTCCTTTGGAGGTCTTTGAAAGCTCAGAATAGGCAGTTTTAACTTTCAGACATGTTGTCCATATTGTATCCAAATATTTGTATATGCATGTGTCTCACACATTTGCATGTACTTGTGCTATTTGCAGGCTGAATGACTACAGCCTTTTCCAGGAACTATGGAAAAAAACGATGAAAAACCCTATTGTTTCTCCATCAACTACTGTGGAATCTCTACAAAGGAGTTGTCACAAAATTGTTCCCAGCTCAAATTCTTTTATGGTAGTGCAGAAAAATTCAGACTATAATGTCTATTGTCTGACCCTGTGGCTACTTTGAAAAAGAATTTGCTACATTTTCTAGACAACCAGGGACAACCTCATCACTCATTTTTATTAAACATGTTTACTTTTTTGCTTTTTGATAGTGATCCTGTATATACAAACAAAAGCAGTAACTGATACTCTGATACTCTTTTTGATCATGGTGAAATCAAAATATTGAATTTATCTCATCATAGTATCTACCATAACATTAGATTGGTTTGAATATGTCTGACTTTACTGCAGAAGGGGCAGAAGAAATTGGTCATGAGCTTGAAAGACCTTTTCCTCCTGAAGCACAAATAGCAGCAGTAACACCCACACTAGTTCTGTGCACTTTCCTGTAAGTACTCTGGCTTCCATGTTTGTGGGAGTGTGAGAATCTTCCCTTAAGTTGCAGTGACACATATTGGCCCTGTCTCGTTGTGTAGCAGCATGGCAACACTTGGGTTTGTTTGGTTCATGCCAGCCTACCTTGGCTCTCCCTGAAAGAGCAGCCTGAAGGCATCATTCTCCTTCACTTGACTTTAGCTTTGTTGCTGTGTTTCCACATTTTATGTCCCTTCTTGTGCTTTAATATTCCATTTTTTACTCTTGTGGCTGCCTATCATATGCACCCACTGAACGCCTTCCACCCAATGCATTTCTCCTCCTTGACAGATTTCTAGAAAGTGGTTTTTAAAAATATGGGCTGTCTTTTCTTCAGAGTTTTCAAACTCTGGTAGGAACAGCAAACAAATGGAGCTGTACCCCATGCATCACACATTGAAAGTGAGAAGTGAACTGAAAAGGGTAATTTAAAATAACATTTCAGCATGGAAGGCATACCTAATCTTTATCCTGAAAGGCTCTTTATTGAGAAAATGCAGGACTGTAATTAATTGATTTGTTTTCAGTGCCCAATCTTACAGAAAAAGGAAGTAATAAACCAGTATAATTAACTGATGTAACCAGCCTCAAGCAGTGTTTTTTGATATGATTACTGCATGTCTACAGGAGGGGTTTACAGATCTGCTGCAGTGCAAACAAAAATGAAGAGATATAAGTGAACTGCATTTTGGAAGTTATTTTTTTGTTTAAATTCTGTTTAGTAATATTGAGTACTACATTATATAAAGAAATACACATAAAATATAATTTAATTATACAATTTAATTTATATTTGCATAATAGACACATATGTAATGAAAACACAGGTTCTGTATACCTGCATGTACATATAAACATATGCGCACACACACAGAAGTTAAAACTCAGAGTAGCATTTGGAAAATGCTATTCATGGTCATAATTCTGCTGCTGCCAGAGCCAAAGGAAAATTTACCTCTGATGTGGGAAAATACTTGCAGGGGACCCACCTCTTGAACCCACTCAATTTGTTTAGTGTTTTTTTTCCAAGTGTCTTGGGAAAGAAGATATCCTTCTTGCTGCTGCCTTCTAAGCCCCTGCAGTGAGCTCAGCAATTTCTAAAGGTGGGCAGCTTATAAGGAAAGTTTTTCTCTGGAGAAAAGCAATTACAGTAACTGTAACTGGGGTTGCAGCCCAGCTGGTCTCTCTCATAAATCTAGTGTTCTGTCAGCTAGACTGGTGGCTCTTCATTGTAAATTTGAACTTTTGCTACTCTCATTAAGCAGAGTCTGGATTAAAGGGATTTAGCACTTTTCCTGGTTTTACATAGAGCTGGTTTCCTTTTATTTCCTACCTTGGTGAATAATGTATTTAACCTGAACTTTGAAATAGTGTCCTCTGCAGTAACCATGACATGTCCTTCCTTACGGCCAGATCTTATTCCCAGATCTTTTCATCTATGCTTACCAAAGGAAGGAATATCATTAACGAGCCCTATTCAGACCTAGCAAGTCTAAAGGGACTGACAGATGGGTTCTGGTGGGCTGACCTGTGGGCAGTTTGAGATGCTGCTGCCCTGGGCTATGTGCTTGGCCTCCTGCTGACATGGCAGCCCAGCGCTGGCGCAGCGCAGTGTGCGTTGTAGGGACGCGTCCTCAAGCATGCTGCACCCTGCGTTGGGAGCTGTGGCAGAGGAGGGGGGAGGCAGCTCTGGGGAGCAGCACCCTGCAGTGCAGCCTGTCAGAGCCCTGAGTAGGCAGACTTGTGCCACAGCCCCTGCAGTGGGCTCCCTCACAGCCAGGGCCCCTTGTCACTGTGCAGTGCCGCTGCTGCAGTGCCGGGCCCTGGGAGCAGGACGGGCAGCATGGCAGGGTTTGAGCTCCAGCTCCAAGGCACCCTCCCAGGGCACGGGCTCCTCAGCCGCGTGCTTGGTCTGAGCTGCAGTGGGTCATTGTGCCTGAGAGGCCTCAGTGTTTGCATACTGTGCACTGTATATTTTACAGCTCATTTTCCTCTTTCCTACAGCCTGCACTGTGTTTTGAGCACAGCGTTTTTCCCTGTGGGAAGCTGCAGCTTGGTTCACATTAGCTATATGGGTATAATGTGAGCTGGTATTGAGCCATGTGTAAAGCAATGTATTTATTTTCCTTCACATACCTTAGTCTGATTCTTGATCTCAGTGCTGCCTTACCCATAATTGCTTGTATGCTGCACTGTATCCTTTGCAGCCTGTGAGGCTCGAGAGCTTAACTTGAAACTGCATGCTGGGAGAAGGGCTGGCACTGATGAAGGGAAAAGTCAAAGCCAGAAAAGTCAGAAGTCATAGGCCTTGCTGACAGTACAGTGAGGTGGAGTTGGCTCTCAAATACCATGCCTGACTCCAGAGAAGTGTATGTCCTGTATATCCAGGTGGCATGGGGATGGATTTGGTGCCTTCAGCAGTGTTAGGGCCTGGCAGCTCCTAATGGAACCCTGGCATGTCTTTCCCTTTGCACAACCCTTCCCCTCACAGCCTCCTTGCTGCCACCGAGATCAGAAGGGTGGAGGGCAGTGCTAGCCTGACTTTGCCTCAGGACTCTGCCCAGCAGTACCTCTCTTTGTGTTTGGCCCCTTTGATTGCTGGAGCAGCCTGCTCCCACTGACCTGCATTCAAGCAAGTAGCACATGGCAAAGCTTTTGGTCTGTTCTTAGTATTTAATAGCTTAGAGACTTTCAATGGTTTTGGTTTTTGGGGTGTTGGGGGTGGGAGTAGCTTTTCAGTGTTTCAGGATTTGATTTTCTTTGCTTTTGCTAAGATTTCAGTTTGCCTCTCCCTTCAGTGAGCTGGTTTTCAGATTGCAACTTCCAGAGCTGGTTTCCTTCCCTGCACCACCTCCATCAGCCCTTCTCTTTTGAGGTGTGTTTCCTCATGCCTCAGATAAGAGAGGGCAAGAGGAAAGGAAGGAACAAATGTAGCAGTTCTTATAGCTGTTATAATAGCTTTCTGTGCAGAGCAATGAACACAATGTGATTTTTGGAGGGATTTATAAACAAGTTTTGAAGCCACAGAGGGAATATATGCTTACCCTGAAGGCACATATGCATACTCATTACTGTTAATGGAAGCTGCAAGCATTGAACAGAAAATAGACCAGGCACTGGTAAGAGACTAAGAGACACAAAGCTCTGTTACCCACCTGGGAATCACACAGTGCCCAGGACTTGGCAGTTGGTACTTTAGCTGTATTCTGCTAGTCTATCCTGTGTACTTAGCAACTTTTTTTTAATTCTTCTTAATTTAACAAAGTTGCTTTATATATATTCCTCCTCGCTCTTTTCACGATAGGATGTTGTTCATTTGCTGAGACTGCACCTGGGTTTAAAAAGCCCAAAATTAAATGTGCAGCTCCCCTCCAGAACAGCTATTACTCTACTCTCAAGGGTGATGGAAGCTGTGATGTTCTTGATAATGGAAAAACCTTAATAATGTGAGTTCAGGGAGTGTTTTGCTGATTTACCAGATTAACTGCAAATACAGTCAGTCCAGGAGGAGCTGCCTGGCCTGAGATGAGGCCAGCAAGCCCTGCTAAACATTTGGGACTCCTACTCTGAGCATACGGGCTTTTCTGCACTCTGTGCCCCAGTGCTCCAGGGCTCAGGAGAGTTTATAAGACTGGTCACAACCTCAGGTCCAAACTGCTGGTGAATTCACATCATTCTGCCCTGGAATTAGCAAAACCATCTCAGCCCTAAGAGCAGTGTTGGGCATAATGCAGACGTACTGTATGGGAGATTTTCTCAGGCTGCTGTCCTCTGACTGTACAGGTCACTGTAGCCCCTGGACATGCCAGCAAGGCAAGGAAATGTGAGCCACTTATTCATGCTGTTACCTGGGATCTAGGACATAGTATTAGCACAGGTTTCACATCATATGAAAGTCACTAGGCTGCTTTTAGAGCCAACCTAGCCCTGGAAGTACTTCAGATGTGCTCCTTGAGGTGTCTGAATCAATAATCTCTGCCAGAAAGATCAGAATGAAGAGGGAGTCTCTGAAGAAAGCTAAAGTGTGGGTGGTCTTCACTGCATGGTTAATTTGCAGCCTCGATAGACAGACCCTATGAACCTGTAAGGTTATAATATCAATAAACCCATTCATTGTCAGCAGATCACTGAAAACCATTGTATTTGTGAATTTATTTCATTTTTTATTTTGTTTATACTGCAGGGGACCACAATATAGAAATATTATGAGCTGAAATACTATGAAATACTAGATTCTTGCATTATTTTGCTTCACTGAATGGCTCTGAAGTCAAGGCCAAGAGAGGAGGGGAAAAGAAATCCAGGTTAATTCTCTTGCCTTGTTTTGACAGCACATCACGAATTGTTAAGTAAAATGAAATGCCTCTGAAACTGCAAAAATAACAATCTGAGAATACTCCTACTACACTTCTGTTTTGCATACTGTCTTTGGCATGTTTATCTGTTAAAGACATTGTGGACAAATGAGTAAGGGCTTGAGGGATCAGACTGAAATCCTAAAGCCCCTGTTTACTCTCAGAGCTGGTCTGTGATAATAGATATGTCTGGAAAATTTCATTTGGAATTAAAGAAAAAAACAATCACAAAATAGCTGCACTTTTTATTCCACAGCAAATACATTGGATTTCCACCTCTTTGTCTTACCTTATTTTTAACTGGTGCCCTAATTCTGTTCTCACTTTAACAACCAAATGAGACAAATCCTCATGGAGTGAAGCATGACTGAGCCCTCAAAGCATTTTGTGCCCTGCACTCACACTGGCTTTACTGGGAATGCACAGTGCTTAGGGAATCACATCCCAAGAGATTCAAGTCTAGCTCCAGGTGAGATCCTGTCATGGCCAGCCTCTGTCTCATTGGTAATTTCTTTCTAATGATTGTTTGAATGTCAGAGTCTTGGTTGGTGCTTTCATCTCTTTCACTTGGCTTAATGCTGGATGACATCAGGCAACACATGCCTGACACGCTACAACTGTGTTTGGCACTTCCTGATTTTCTGTCTGTGCGTGTGCAAGCAGTGCTGTGCTGGGGTAATGTGCAGGCACTGACAGCTCCACAGAGCACAGCCTCCTTCTTGCAGTGCCATCCACTTGCCTGGAGGTCACAGTGTACCAGCCTGGGCTTTTCATAGATGCAAGAAGGGAAAAAATAAAACTATGCACACATAATTTTGGTGCTAATTTTAGTGGCTGTAACTCTAAACCACTGGCATGTTAAACAAGAAGCTCATACCCCAAGTCTGATGTGATTTGTAGCTGGCTACTATTTCAGGGTGAGGAAAGGCTTAGAAGTGGGTAGTAAAAAGCTGGAGCGTTGTGTACTTGACATCAGCAAGAGCTTAACCTCCATTTCCAGTGCAGTGGTATAATATCTGACATGGCTTCCATAATTTATCTGTGATAATCATAAGTAATTTTCTACCTTCAAATTCACAGCCCTCTTGCATATAACAATTGAAGAATTATAGCTCCCCTTTGTGCTTAGTGGTAAAACCAATACAACAAGTACAGGATGTTCTGAGCATAAACATGCCTGGAAAAACCCAACTCTATCTTGGGAGCAGTATTACCTTTGGGTTGTTAGCCCTAACAGTGCTTTGTGGGATTAAGGAGATTGCTGGTATTCTCCCCTCCATGCATGACTGCAAATGGAGCTCTCTCCTATTTCCTCCTAGTAGAATACCAAAGGAAAGACTGGCTATAAACCTTGCCTTAGAATCACTGGGGTGATGCCAGAGGTTTCAATGGGATTAGGATTTTGCTTATGACAATGGAAGTCTCTTAATATTTGAATTTTGGTGAATAGGATGGTAAGTAACCTTTTGATTAAAAGAAAAAAAATCCACAACCAAAAAGGCAAACATACCAAAGTGTGCCAAGCACAAACTTGAAGCTATAGGACTACTGTAGATGCAAAAGCTTGGTAATGTCTAGCCTACTTATTTTCTTAATTATGAGTGTCTACAAGCAAAGGCATGAAAACTCAAAATGTTCTGATTCTGAATTTGTTATTTTCTGTTAAAGGTGAAATAATTGTTACTGGTGGTGTGGCCAAATATCTGCAGTGACTCATTGCCATATGATCCCAGTTCTGCAAATGCATGCTTGCATGTCAGTAAGTGTTATGCCAAATGGAGACTTCTGTAAAATAATACTAAGCATCATCTCCCAGGGGTGTAAGAGGAGGAACAGCCACTGGCTCAGATGACCTTGAGCATTTCACTTGTCCCTCAGTGTCACCAATTTCTCCTTTGTAACATAGAGATGGTGACAAAAGCTTTGTTTAGTGAGGTAATTTGCAATCAGCTTATGATGAGAATGTTTCTGCTCACATTGAAAACTTGAGCTGATGGGACACTGCTTTTGTGGGCAGCACTGTAGAAACAGGTTTTTGAGTGGAGAAGGGATATGTGAAAAACACTGTCCTTGCTAATGTGAAATTCCACACACCTGGCAGAGTTTCATTTGTAAACTCAGGGCAGTCACTGTGGAAACCAAGACTTCAAGCAGCTACTCAGTGTAGGAACTGCTCAAGTTCCCTTTCCCAACCTCCTGTTGGTATCACTGATGCTGCAGAGTGTGAATAAGGATGGCAAAGTCTGAGCTGCCATTTTGGTGCAGCTCTGAAATGCTGAATGCCATGGGTTTACAGAACAGACAGTCCCAGGAGATGGTGTGTAACAACCCCCACAGAGCTCAGGCTGTTCTGAGCTGTGCTTTGCCACAGACTGTGCTTCGGTGGTGGGGATGAATTCCTGCAAAGAGCTTTGCTGCTGAAAAACAGCAAAATGAAACAGCCTATAAACACTAGGTTATAGCAATAACTTCTGCTTTCCCCTTTCTTTTTCTGCTCTATCTTTGCCTTTTCCTCCTCCATCTTGCTTTTCAGGTGGAACAATAAAGTCAAGCCTGACATTTGAAACAGGAGATGCTTCTCCTAAAGGTTGTTTAGAACTACATATGACACTGTCAAAATGGCACTGTCCACTGCAGTCATGCCAGCTGAATTTATGGGGATTAGGCCCAGCTGCTTGACCCTTGTAGATCAACACTATTACAGGCCCTACTAGTTTCACTACAGTATCTGCAAATAAATGAAGGATGAAATGATAGATGCCAGGCACACAGAGGAGCTCTGAGTGTGAGGCAGCTGATAAAGTGAGACCTGACTATAATTTTGTCAATGCTTTATTTAGAGTTAAGGAGGAGAGAGGAGTCACCCCTATGGAGATGGAAGTAAAATTAATAGCTGGGAGGCATTTTTCCTAAAGCTGATTACAGTGAGTATTTCATACCACTCAGCCTCTGACCATAGTGCTGTTGCTGTTACATCTCCAGGCACTGCTGCCTGCCTGTGAGCTCTGGCAGTGTTCTGTCCACATCAGCTGTCATCATATTCACCTAAAAATGTTCAGGGACAACCTTCAGGAGCTGCTTCTGCAGGGTCACCCTGTGGCCTTTTGGTAAAGGAAAGAGTGCCCCTTTCTCTGAATTCTTGTTCATTGTGGCTCATTTGCTTTCTGCTGCTCCTGCTGTGGTGACTTGTCTGACCCTGGCCATCAGCCTTGTGCTTTGTTTGGAAAGGAGAGCTCAGTGGTGGCAGAAGGACTTGCTGAATGTGTCAGTCAGTGGCAGCTTTGTACAGCTGCCTCAAGGAAAGAACTGTACAGAGCCCACTGAACTTCTGGGGGAGAGAAGGTTGCTGAAATCTGTTAGTGCTGGTGACAAGGAAGCACAGGAGCCTCTGTGGGTCTGACGTGCCTTTGGAATAGTTGGACACAGCACATCTTGTGTTAAAGTCCCCATGAGCTCAGTATTCTGCACAATACCACCTTAGTAGGCCTGCCAGTTTGATTTAATGGGCTGCAATTATTTTAGAAGCTCAGCAAACAGATTGTTACTTATATAAGCAAATAATGTATTTGACCTACTTATGGTAGCTGTAAATAGAAGATAGGCATTGCTGTGGATCTGAAAAATGAAGAGTCTCATATCTATAGATAAATTATTCAAGTCTTTGCATATAGTAATTGCTAGTGTTCTGGTCTAGTTGTTTGTGAACCAAAACAACAAATCAAGTGAGCAAATATAGAGTATTTTTCTAGATAAATAAAGTAGGTGAGTTAAACTTACTGTTTCATTTAGCATTTGTTCTTTCTCCAGCTTGATTTCCTTCTTTACCATTTCTCCAGTAAACAGTTTTGGAGTCCACTGTTTGGGTGCATGTCTTGGTTTTAGAAATCCCCCAGAGCCAGCAAGTCTTGCAGAGATTTGTTTCATTCAGTGCCTCCGTGAGCACTGGGTCAGAAAGCCTGTGTGCTGTACCTTCTCCAAGAAGCTCATGAAAGTTCACCAAATGATTTCCCACATTGTTGCCTGCAGCTGTCACAGCCAGTAATCGATAGCAGTGTTGTTTCTGTGAAGCCAGGAGCTGCATTCAGACTGGGGCCTGCCTCTGTTTCCAGGAGCATCGACAGATGATGCTGCAGGGGCCTTCAGTGCCTTTGGGCAGCAGTTAACTCAGGAATAAGCAACTCAGCCCTCAAAGGCTCACTGGTATCAGTGGTGTCCTCTACACACCAGGTTCATGTGGTGTAGGTGTCCAAGGCATGTATTGATGGGACTCAGCTCTTCACACACCCCCAGAAGCTTCCCTTTCCGAGCAGAGGAGAGGTCTTTTCTTTCTACAGGCCAACAGAAATGCTGCTGCACTTGCAGCCATGCCATGGCACAGCCCGTAGAAACTCAGAGCAAATACAGAGCCTCACCACCTCCTGTGATAGTCAGGGAATAGCTACAGGGCAGCTGCAGAGAGGGAGAAGGGGAAGCTACTGCTGGGTGACAGCTCCATGAGAACTGCACCACAGCAAAAATGCTGATTTGGGGGGGATGGCTGGTGTCACCCATTGTTCTCTGTGTGAAATGCAGTTTGTGGGGAGTTATAAGAATATAGCAATAGCAGTTCATTCACAGTAAACCAGCAAACTCTTCAGGTTTCATTTTCACAATGACAGTCAAGACTCCATAAATAGTGCTATAAACTGGAAGGGCTTTACTGGTGTTTCTGCTCTGTGGCTGGTTTACTGTACTCTGCTGTGAACATGCTTAACCCCTCAGTACTCCAGCTCTATATGAGTTCCTGCACGAGGGACACCAACAAACAAGCACATAGACGTCGTAAATTACTTTGTCTGCATGCATGATTCAGTAGTTCTGTTTGCACACTCTTCACTAATGATGCTTGTGATAGAGAAATGTCCATACCAATTGCCTTTCACTAGAATTCCTTCAGAGTATACAGAGTTACAGAAATTTTTATTGTCACTGTAACGCTGGTTGCAAAACCTGTTTTGCATATTGCAGACTTCAGAATGAACCAGAACTTCAAAAATACTCATTGCATGTGTGGGCAGCATGAGGATCTTTCCTCAGCAATCCTCCCACCTCTCTGTCCTCAGAGCCTCTTCCACTGGAACTTCTATAATTTAAACACATGTAATACCAGAGATCTGGCCCTTTGTGTCTGGTCATATTGGTTCAAGGATGTTTTTCTAGATGGGTATTCAGAGAGTATCTATCAGAAGGTACTCAGAGAGTAATCTAAAAGCAGTTACTGTGAGATTTTCATTTGCCTCCATTTGCACTCACCACATCAGTTTTCCTGTAAAAGAGGATGATTCAAATTGACTATTCTTTCCTTAATTGTCCAAAGCCTTGCTTTTTCAGCCTTACCAGGCCTGTGCCAACTGACAATAACTTTTAGCTGCTGTGAATAGTACAGAACAGCTTGATTGCAAATAATTAGTAATTATTTCCCAAATACCCTTTTCTTTTTTTTTTTTTT
>VZRX01016436.1:77113-108207 GCA_013398075.1 Notiomystis cincta
TTTTTTTTTTTTTTTTTTTCTTTTCTATTCAATGTTATCTGGAAAAATCAGAGACATCAATTTCTCATTCTTTCAAAAGGCAAGGATATGAAGTTCAAAATATAGGAGAGCATGAGGCTGGGCATTCAGAAAGAGACATTCACTTTGAATTTTTTTTTTAGTTTTGGGAGGCCTTTTCACTGTAGGAAAGGGTAATAGGCCAGGTGGATATATAGAGAAGTGAGGGCTGTGGAGGAGAAAACCTGGAACTCAGTCTGCTTTGGAATGTGGCAGTTTGAGTAGGGACTCTGCACCATGCTGATACTCCAAAGGTTTTGATATATCCTGGCACTTCTGGGCCTGCCCTTGTCTTGATGCTGCAGAGCAAAGCACTGGCAGCCCCTGCTGTTCTGGGAGGAGGCTCTGGCAGCACAGCACTGGTGCCCTAGGCTGGCTCTTGTGAGACCAGAAGGTAGGGCAACCTTGGCATACACACAGTGTAAGGGGCTGTGGTGTTGGGGCTGGGGGTTCAGTTTTGTGGCCCAGATACAGAGCCCTGAGCTGGACCTGGGAGCAGAACGTCTCCAACCACGGTGCCTGTCAGCTGCAAGGGTTGTACTGCTGGACTGGGTTTAACTGCAGCCCCTGATTCTGCTCTCTGTTGTACTGATATTTAATTCTGGAGTACCACTGCCAGAGCCACAAGCTCTCCACCACTTTGAATTAGAGCAGAAATCAATCATTTTAAAAGCCAACAGAAGTCGTAGCCAAAATAAAGGGACCTGAATACTTTTGAGGAAGTATCCTTAATCATAGCCTTGAGACATACAAGAAGCACATCAGTATTATTTTATGACACTGACTTTTACTCCTTTCATTTTCAGTATAGTTTTGTCCTCTTTGAATGCCCAAATAATTTCCAGTAAGAGCTAATAGATTCAAGAGGGGGAAGAAATATGCTTGAAACTATTGTGCTGAAACCAGCTATTGCTGTTTGAATTAATCAGATGGTCCTTTCATTCCTCCCATGTGCTTCCCTTCTTTTAGATCGTATTTTAGGAAAGGAGGAGGTAACCTGCAGGGAAAGGCCTTGAGTCTATGAGGACAATGCTATTTTGAGAGCCAATTCTTATCTTGAGAGAAATACATTCTCTGATGTTACTTCAAACTATTGATGATGTTTCAATAATCACTTGCTAAGATGCATGTGTGTACATTTTAGGGCTGTTCACAGTATAGGAACATTTGCCTTCAAATATTTCTTGGAGAAGAAAAGATGCATGTTCAACACTGCATGTCTCAAATAACTACATGTAATTTTTTTGTTTTCTACTGTTGCTTTTCAATGATAGGAAACCCTGTGCAAGTTTTGATATTAAAAAAATAAATTAAAATGAAACCTTGTGTAAAAAACCTTAGAGGCTAACCTGGCAAAAGAGGAATATTGAAAGTTGGCATTAAGAGGCAAAATGACAGATGAGGCCCTGTGGCCTGTGAAAAGAGATGGATTAAACTCAGATCTCCTGAGTGCCAATCTTTTGCACAGTTCAGAGGACTATGCTTTGAAATTCAGTTTCACTAAGAATATTCAAACTTCATCTACAGGGATAATGAAATCTAACCCAATATAAGCACTGGTGCACAAATGCACTTAAGATCCTGTGCAGGTAACGCCACTGGCTTTAATAAAATGAACTGCTTGCTCATAGTCTTGAACTTGCACATCTATGTATAGGCTCTGTACTACCCTAGAGCTGGATGTTCTCTTTAGAATTATGTGATGTAAATCAGAATCTGCACATCTGTGATTCAGTATCCAGCACATTCAGGGTGTAATTAAAGAAATTCCATTTCCTTTCACTCCTGGAGGCTCTTTTTGATAGAGGTATCCCCCAAAATACAGCAAGATTAATTTCTTCTGCATTTGAAGTCACGTTTTTAAGATTTTAAAAAAAGTTTAGGCACTAAATCATTCCTTTACTGAGCCTATAGCCTGTTGTAGAAATTGAAAGGGAAGAATTTTCCTGTTATATGTGGTTTTAGTCTGTTTGTTACAGTGAACAGAACAATTCACTGGATTGGTCTGTGGAATGCAAAAGCTGGAAAACACCCAAAGGACAATATAAGATGACAAAATTAATTTTAATTTTTAGATGTTTTCACTCATTCCTTATACAGTGAGCAAATAATAAACAACAATCTGACAACACATTTTCATATTTCAGTCTCTCCTTAAAAAATAAAAAAAATACTTCAGAAGGATAATACCAGAAGCATTCTCTATTTCTAAAATTAACTATGAAAGGGAAATTATCTGGGCATGTCTGAAAGCTATGCATAACCTTTGCACTACAAATATCTCATTTCAAAAATGTCATATTCTCCTTATTCAGTAGGGCTTCCAGGAGCCTATTTAAAGAACTGTGCTTCTTGCTTCAAGATGAGTTACTAGAGCTACATCTCTTGTTCCCTTAAAGTTTGTTAGAGCCAGATAGTTGCTTGGAAGGAGTGCCCTCTAAACGTGGAGAGTTCCTGCCCAAGAAGTGGGAGCTCTGGGGAGTTCACTTTTGTTTGCAAGGCTTGTTGTAGCTCCAGTTTATCAGCTGTGGTAGTTTGGGTGGTTCTGATGCAAACAAGGAGGTGCTGGCGCAGCATTCGGGGCTCCCGCAGCCAGGGCAGCTCCTGTGGGGACAGAGGACCATGGAGCAGGTGCTGAGCATCCTCCCCTGAGCACCTCCCACGTGCTCAGACTCCTCACAGGCCTGCTGCTGTCTTGTGTCTGTGTGTGTCTGTAAGAGAGGCACTCACAGGACGTTGTGGTGCACTTTGATGGATATTTGAGGAAAGCTGCAGCTGGTGGGGCAGAGACAGTTCTCTCTTTCAATTCTTCCGTTTAGCTTTGGATCAGGACCCGTGTGCTCTGATGTACAAGTGGCAGAGTCTCAACACAAGTTTCATCAAGTAATTCATGTTGAAAAGCACTTAATTACTCCATGTTTAGAGCAGACAACCCAGCAGTGTGTGTATCACCAATATGCCAGCATGCTTTTCTTTTCATAGAAGTTTATGTTCCCAGCAGGCACTGAAAGCTTTTTCTGCCTGATAAATGTCAAGCACTTTAAGCAATCTTGCCTGTTCTTCTCTGGAGATTGCCAAATAATTTCCTTTCATTGGGTGTGGGATCTTGCCAGGGCTTCTGCATTCATGCACATCTATCCCTGCCAAATGTTGGTAACACAGGAACTGCACAAATACTCACTGCTCCTTTCATTAGCCTTGCTCAGCTCTATTTAGCTGCAGGACTCCTGTTACTTTTCTCTGTTGTTCTGGGCTGCAGTAGCAGTTCATGATCCATATTCCATTAACAGATGTGCTGTAGAGTTCAGCCCTTGCCATGGAGCTGTGTTTCAGAGTAGAAACCTTTGTTAAATAACTTTAAGTGTCTTGCACCATAGCCTTCTTAAAGATAATTCAGTTTGCCTCCTGAATGTTCTCCTGCAGCTGAGGGAGTTCCCAGTGGGTGTGAACAGTTCCTCTGTTCCCAGTAATGATAAAAAGTGTTCTTTGTTATTTACTCTTTCCATTTACCTGTGTATTTTCTCTAGGGAGCCTTATAGCAGCAAATGTTCATGCTCTGTGCAGCACAAACCTTACAAAGTTTGTAAAATATTTAAACAATTTAGTTCAAAATTTTAGTTTGAAAAGTCCAATTTGTCAAGAAGAGAAAAAGATCTCAAACACAACACCTCCTGGAAATAGATGGTTCAGTAAAATAAGTTACAGCTGAGGAAAAATGCTTTAAATAGCAGATGGAAAGTAAATCACTTTGCCATGTTTTACCCTGTCTCATACAACAAAACAGGGTCAGTTGACCTTTTTGTTGATAATGTCACCAATATATTCTAGGCTAATGCAACATATCATGCAATGGCAGATGAGGCTCTGTGTGTCATTGTGGTACTTAATTTCAACCCATGCACAAATACAAAACGAGGTGGTAGAATGTCAATCGTTTTCCCTTGACATTTCTTATTTCCTCATTTGTAATGTAATAAACTGTGGATGTTGTATATGGGAACTCCAACACCCAAGGACACATTTAGACCATGTAGCAGAACCTCTTCAGTTGGATAAAAATTGTAAAAATGGAATGAGAGAAGAGGAGAAGATGCTTTTTCTAGCAGTTTAAAAACATAGTGCTTTTGAGCACTTCTGGCTGTTTTTACAAAAAACATCGGTTAACATTAGCCTTGAATGACCACAGCACAAGAGCAACTCAGCTTTTGGTTATTTTGTCCATCATTAACATCCACCCAGATAAGGACATCAAAGAGTGGGGTTGTGGCTGTAAGAGCACATTCTCAGTGTGACACCTGTGGCACAGAAGATGTAAAAGGCAACACTGGGAACAGAGATCTGAGGAAGCAGAGGAGCAGGAAATGTTCCTTTCTCAGGTTTCCATTAGTGATGGCAGTGAGATGCTCAGGGAACTGAACACTGAGAAGTCTGTGTTTACAAAATACAGGATTTTCAAATGTAGCTGAAGTAGAGTTCAGGTCATGTACAACATGTTCACAAATGATCAGGCAGTTTGTGCCAGTTTCATTGACTGTCTCTTCATTTTAATGACAGCAATCTGAATCAGATTGCTTTTGACAGGGTTGTAAATCAGATTAACAGAGGTTGGAGAGAGGACTGAGCTCAAGTTTATGCTAGTGGAATATATACAAACATAATATACAAATAAGACTCTAAACAGAAATGAAATAGTGATTTAGCTGGAAGCAGGCAAGAAAAATCTGCCAGTATTGTCAAACACATCACAAGTAATATTTTCTGCAAAGCCCAAATGATTCTGGTAGCCTACATCTTATTCCCAAAAGTCTAGCCTAATACATTCAAGAAAATTAATTTGGGTTAATTAAAAAGACAAATTTAAAATGCATTAGGATATATCCACATAGCGAAAAACTATCAAGCTACCAAACACTCTTATCTGTGGTAGCTTTTGCATGTCCCTAGCCTGCTGCAAAGTGGAACACATTAATTGGAACCATCATGAAAGTATAATTTTTTGAGTCTTTTTTTTTTTCCCTTTTAATTCTGGCAAGATTTCTTTTGGTTTTTGCTTTGTTGCACCTCAGTTTTGCATTAAGCTAAAACAAATGCTGTCAACAAAGAGTAGCCTCATTACTTGGTATATACACATTCACAGCTCCTTATTCCTGAACAAAACTTGTTTATCATCTGCCTTTGCTGCTATGCCTTGTGGGAATTGAACAGAAGTTATTTAGCAGATCAAAGCAGAAGTGTGACAAAGTGATAACACTGTTTGAATCCTCTTCTGATAGTGACCAAATCACGTTAGTAAGGTGCTTTAATGCAGGTATCTACGAGCTCTGAGCCAGCATCCTCCCAGACTCAAAATGCTGTCTTTGAGCTGGCAGAGCACTACCTCTCTCTTGGCTTTAGGAATATGTTTATGGGTGTTTCTAAAAGAGGGATTTCAATTCCATGAGTGCTGCCTGCCTGGTTTAGCATCAGACATTAGCTGGCTGTTTGCTGATGGGTCAGCAGAAGGTGTCTGGAAATTTCTCTGAGCATTGAGTTCGAAGTGGCAGATATGCAGCACTGAATTACAAGGAGCAACAAAATTTGGAAAGGCAGGAAAGCTGCCATTCCAACCTGGCCACAAGTTTAGTTCTGTGTGTTTGTTTGTTTGTTTGTTTGTTTGTTTGTGCTGGGGAACTTACCAATGAGGTATCAATTACCTTCTAGAAATATAAGCTGGGCTTAGTGTATGTGATAAATTTTGTTTCTGAACAAGTTCGTTGAGTCTGCTTAGGATAAAAACTGACTTCACTTAAACATTTAATGAGGCATTTTATTAACCCTAACATTTAATGAGATGTTTTATTAGCTCTTTATGCAAAGTGAACAAAATGCAATTTGCATGAGTTTCTTTATTGTTTAATTCATAAAGGATAATTTCCAAGAAACCCTCGACCTCTCATTTCAAATGAATTTCATCACAATGTTTTGATTTATAATTTCAAAGACAAAGGCTTCTATAAGTAACCTGTATGGAAAGGATCTGAATCTGTGAGATACTTTGTTATTCCTTGACTTCACAGAAACTGGTGAAGAGATTCACGAGATTCTAATAATGGAATAGAGTCCAGATAAATCACTAGGATTATCTCAACAGCAGATTTTACAGTTTGTAAATGAGTATTTTCTTTCTCAGTTAGTGCTGAGACAATTGTTGTGCTTTATGCAAGTTACTATAAATAAAAAGGTCTTGATTCATCAGTTTGTCACTGCAGAGTTACATCACTGTCATTCCAGGATGACTGTCCAGGATCTTAACTGCTCTCTTGGAGCCAAAAGGAGTTCATTTTGATACTTAATGTTAGGTCGTTGGCAACTCTTTGGATCTCTAAAATCCCACAGTGATATTTGAAAAGCATAATATTTAAAAATGGAAAGTCCCCTGTCCCAAAGAGTTTGGGAAAGAACAGATGTCTCGGAGGAAGGGAAGTGCTCACTAGTTACTTAATCCTGGAGTGTCAGAGCATGCTGGGGGAAGTCTAGGAGTGTTTTGAATTGAGTGTTATTTTTATAGTGTTCTATTGATGTAATACCAGAGAAAACCAGCAACAAGCTGGTCCCCGGAAATACATTCCAGAATTATGACACCCTATGGTTGACAAAGTGTGTTACAGGCTTCTGACTAGTTTATGTTTTGTTCTGTTTTCAGTGTCAGCCAAGCCAAGACCTCACAGTGATGAGTACACAAAGAAGATTCCACCTCCTAAGCCGAAACGAAACCCAAACACTCAGCTAAGCACATCTTTTGATGAAACCTATATCAAAAAGCATGGCCCGATGAAGACAACACTCACTAGGGATGCCTCACTCTCGCAGGTCAGCAGTCCTGCTCCAGACACAGAGGAGGAAGAGCCTGTTTATATTGAAATGGTTGGGAATATTCTCAGAGACTTCAAAAAAGATGAGGATGACCAAAGTGAAGCAGTCTATGAGGAGATGAAATACCCTATATTTGATGATGTAGGCCAAGATTCAAAATGTCAATGTGAATATGACCATCACACTTGTTCTTCTCAGTGTGCTACTCCCACAGTGCCTGACCTAGATTTCACCAAGTCTTCAGTGCCATCTACTCCCAAGGGCTTGCTTTGTGACATACCCCCGCCATTTCCAAACCTGCTTTCTCACAGACCTCCACTGCTGGTGTTCCCACCAGCACCAGTGCAGTGTTCCCCGAATTCTGACGAGTCTCCTCTAACTCCACTAGAGGTCACAAAGCTTCCCGTTTTAGAAAATGTGTCTTACATCAAACAGCAAGCTGGAGCTTCTCCATCTTCACTGCCACCTCATACACCAGGCCATCAAAAACTGGAGAAAGACCAGACAGTATCTCATGGAACTAGCACCCCTGGGCACACCTCCTCACCTCCTCATCCTTCTACCTTATACAGAACACAGTCTCCACACGGTTATCCTAAAAGTCACTCTGCCTCACCCTCTCCTGTCAGTATGGGTAGGTCTCTTACCCCCTTAAGCCTCAAAAGACCTCCACCTTATGACTCTGTACATTCAGGAAGTCTCTCAAGAAGCTCTCCATCAGTGCCTCATTCTACAGCCAGAAACACATTGCAAGAAGGAGGAAAGATGGTCAGTGTCTCGGTCAGCACCTACGGGTCATCGTCTCAGAGCAGTTCCCGCTCTCGGACACCCACCAGTCCCCTGGAGGAACTAACCAGCCTCTTCACCTCAGGACGAAGTCTCCTGAGGAAGTCCTCCAGTGGCAGAAGATCAAAGGAACCTGCAGAAAGTAAGTCCTTGATGTAATTTTTTTTCATTCTTCTTTGTATAATAATATCTGCTACTGTATTTTACTAAATCAAATGCTTGCAAACATGAATCATCTCACAAGTCTGAATTCCTTATAGAAATTTCTAGCAATGAAAAGAAAAATTATTATTGCTAAAATTGCTTTAGTCTTCATATTGTTATATTTCTAAGGTTTTTAAGTATGCATACTGCACTTAGCAGAGCAATTCATGACTTGGTCTTGCAAAAGGAGTCAGTTCTCATTAATTTTTCCACATGTGTAAAGGTTCCATGTAAGTTGGGATCTTCCCACTGTGTCAAATCCTTCCTTTCTTGATGGATGCTAAGACTCTTAGCAGCTTGTAGCAAAATAATGAAGTGTTATTTGTATAGATCCAGTGATCCCCCTTAACTTGGCCAGAAATCCTGGAAAATATGATGGCAACCAGAGGTACCAGCTTAACCTTGGTTAAGCCTGGGGCAAAGATTAAGGTTGATGATCTTGGAGGTCTTTTCCAACCTAAATGATTCTGTGATTCTATGTAAACCATTCCTCTCCTTCCACACTGTGCCATGGAATATCTCTTTCATCTGGACTGGTGTGACTGGTTGAGAGGTTGTGCTGTGAATTGATCTGAAAACCAACATAACCTATAATGCACATAACCTATAAACCCACACAGGAAGAAAAGCACAGAAGGAGGCTGTGTAGGAAAACCTTAAGCCAATATTGACTTGTCATATGCTGTGTCATAAAATCGATGTTCCATATGCATTCAGGTTTACACCATGTACACCATGTACTTCTGAGCTAGTGAAATATGGAAACTCCTTTTGAAATCAACAGGAGTCACATGTGTGAAAGCAGAACCTGGCACAAGTATTTCTGCTGCAAAAATGTTCCTGTTCAGTGGGTGTCCTGCAGTGGAAGGTCGTTCTAACACCTCCTGTCACAGTGCAAAGCAGACTTGGGATGCTTTCTCCTCCACTTCAGTAAAATGTGTTTATGACTTTGAATTCTTGACACCTGCCTAATGAAAAAGCTGTCTGGAGAGCAGCTGATCTCATGTTTGTGTAGGTACTATATTATGGCTATTGACAGCTCTAACATATTCAATATGGTATGTTAAACTGCACTGGTTTATACCTGATAAAAGAGACTGTTCTGGTTTCCAGGCTACTGTATCACTACAGAAGGGAAGTGAATTCCACCCTGCATTTCTGGTTGTGTTTGTGCCACTCTGTTACATCCCTCATCGCAGTGTGGTCACAGCACTTTGGGGCGTGCTCAGGGTTCTCTGAGCAGCACACCCACTCTGGGTTTCCAGGGCACAGTTGTCTGCCTCACACCTCAGCAGCTGAGTGGGGACATGCCTGTGTGTAACAATGGGGAAGCTTGGTGGCAATGACTTGGGTTGGCCTACAACACATCCCTCCTGACTCATGGACTCCACTTCTACAGCCTCAGTATTATTCTTATTTATCTCTGTGCACATCAGGAATAACAACTCTGCAATCAGAAGGGGAAGGTGAGAATAGAGTTAGCAAGATACGGAGAATACTTGTTGGTGCAGCAGTTTGCCTAATTTGCCTTTAGTATTTTCACATTAATCCTGTTTTATGAATGTTTCAGCTCCATGATTCAGTAGGGTTTCATTAATTGATTGCAGTAGTAAAAATACAGTAACACCGGATTTGTGTGCTGGATGGAAGCAAGTTTGTAACTAAAAGGCAAGATAATTCTTGTAATTGAGAACAATTATGAGGGATGTGGTGTGACATTTATAAATAATTTCAGTGAAGTGCTAGGAAGATTTTGGCAGGTAATTCTGAACATTATTAAATATGCTTTGTACTCATAAGTGAGCAGAAATCCCCTGTAAACCCTATGCTACACCCAGATCTACCCAGTGAGGTTTGTATGCTCTACCAATGTAAGCAAGTTCAGAACCTGAAGAAATTCCTGCCATGAATATTACAAGTCCTGGGAAATGTCAGCAGATCTGTGGTTCTGTCTCATCTCCAGAATAGGTTTGCTATATTCTACTCAACTGAAACTGAATGCAAAACTTTCAAAGGACTTTTCACTGATCAATTTAAACTAAATCTTGCCCTGCAGATCTGTACCAAGAACAGCCTTGTTGGCCTCTCAAGGAGCACTCTCTTTGCTCCTTAGGAAGCCACAAATGGTAAGAACAAGAGAGATATGGAATTGAAATTGTATTCATTTACTTTAAGAAAAATATTCATGTTATAAATAGACACCAGTGGTGAAAAGACTCTGGAGTGCAGCTGTGTTGAGTAAATGAACAGACTGCCCATCTAATCCGATTGTAATTTGTCTGGTATTTACAGTATGACTTAATCCTGTGGGATTACTGCCCTGAGCAAGAATCAGGTTTGTGTTCAGATATTGCAGAGGTAGAAGACACTCTAAGATTTATAGACAACACATACAGGTCTGGCATTTTATGCTTTTCAATTCTATGTTGAAATGATCCACCATAAAGAATCTAAATTGGGAGGTTTGAACATGGCATTTGAGCAGACTGTCACATTTACATGTCATGATTTACATGGTGATAGGCAGGGGAGGCTGGGCTACTCATCTGATATGTTAAAGGAAACGTGCTCCTGCAAATCCTGGAAGCCTGAGGCACTCACACCATTCTGGTTTTTTTGTTTGAAGCAGTGGGAGAGCAAATGCAGAGTGGGACTAACTGGGTCTGCCTCATCAGGGTGATTCCAGAATCTAGAGGATAATGAACATACAAAAAATAAGGTATATGACTCTTAAAAAGTCATTCTTGGAAATTAAGAATATTTGCTTCTAAAATATAAAATTATTCTGACCACATCCCAAGCAACTTTCTCACTGAATCTGCCAAGACTCTGCCCCCTGTGACTTCTCTTGTCTGAAGTCCTCACTACCATATGCTAGTATGAACAAAAAGCACAATACTATATTTTGTGTTCAGCTGAGTCTATTTGGAAAATATTTCAGCAATTACAGAAATAAGTGTCTCATCTTTATGGTTACTGCAACTGACTTTGTGGAAATTTAGCATCTAAATCCAAACTCCAAATGTATTTGCTGGATTTTAATTTGTGTCATTTTTAAATGGGTTTTTTTGGTGGTTGTGTTTGGGTTTGGTTTGGTTTTGGTTTGTTTTGGGTTTTTTGCTTGTTTGCTTGTTTATTGGAAGCAAAGCTGCCATTTTAGCCATTCTATATTATTTTCATCAATTTTATGCCATTTTTCCATTTTTATTTCCTTCCATTTTATTTCTTTAGGGTTCATTTACATTTTTGAGATATTGGGATAAATCAGTGATACTAAGGAGCCTGTCACCTCAAGGCCACGTTTTTTGAGGATATGAGCTTCCATTGAAGCTCCAAACATTGTGGAACAGACTCAGCATCCACTGGCTGCAGCTGTGATGTGACAATCTGGATTTTATAAGCATCTCACTTATTGTCTTGTTTTCTAAAAACCCTCTTGTATGGTTTTAACATCTTAAATATGCACTAAAGCATAATTATGAAAGTGGGGGAAAAAGAATAAAGAAAATTAAATTGTAAGGTCTAATCAGAAATGAAAAAAAAGGTGGAACTTTATGGGAAAAAAATGCAAAAAGATGGAGACAACCCTACAGTGAACTGAAGAAACATGAAAACTGAAGTGGAACATGAAAAATGTGAAAGAGTGGTAAAAGTAGATATTACTAATTTTTGCTGTTCCTTAATCCTTACTGCTTTTGTGTGGGATAACACGGCCATGTGCCCTATCACACAGACCCCTGTGAAATACAATGTCAGCCCTCAGAGGTTAGAGGGAAACTCTCTAAAGTGTACCCACACAGCCAGGGGTCCTTGTGCTGCTGCACTGTGCCCTTTTCTGAAGCAGCTGGAAGGTGTTTCAGTACGGCCACTGGATCCAGCTGTGTGGAACCACACAGTCCCTTTGCTGTCACTGTGCACACTGAGTGTCTGTGCTACCCATGCCCTGCAGTAAAGTGGGATTTATAGAGGGGGGGAAGGGAATGCTCTTAAGCTTTTCTGGAGCTGCATTTGCTGCTTCTGTCATTTCTGTACCATAGAAACACTCTGTACTCTATGAGAAACCAGCTCTGGAGTCATGTGCCTCAAGGCATCCCCACATCCCCCAGCACAGAACAGAGGCTGCAGTGCAGATGCACTGCCCTGGTTTTCAGGCTGTGTGTAGCTCCAAGGCTTTCTTTGAGAGAAGGTCCTGTAAATCCTTGTCAGGACCAGCCTTTGTCTCTGTATATTGATTGTTTCCATTTGTTAAGGCTTCCGTTTCCTCACAGTTTCCTTGGAGCTTCTTGCCCGTTTCGAATGGTTATTGCAAACATTGGCCCTAATGGACTGCACAAGAGAGCAGTGACCTCAGCTGTGTGTCCTGACACAGAATGAGCACAGGCTGTGACTTCAGAACAAGTGATGCACAGCAGCTCAGGGTTTTTTTTTTCCTAAGCTACTCTGCAGGGTTTCAGAGCTGCTTTGGCTTTTGCCTATGCAGAGTTTCACTCTTCAGCTTCTAGTCACATATAGGGAGGAAATTTGTGAACGTACTACTTTGAAAAATGAGTTATAGTGATTGAAAATTGGGATAATTATTAACATTTCCTGTTCCTGGCTGGTACCCACTGAATTAAGAATCTAAACATATCAGATAGTGTGAGGAGAGGAGCAGAAGTAGCTCAGTTATAAAGGATTTCAGGTTGATTTCAGGCAACAGGGACTTAGAGTAGAGGTACTTCTTTCTCATTTGTTTTATTCTGCTGCTTTCTGGGAAGCTAGAAATCCTAAAGAAGTATTGGATGTCCCATCCCTGGCAGTGTTCAAGGCCAGATTGGATGGGGCCCTGAGCAACCTGATCTAGTGAATTATATCCCTGCCTGTGGCAGGGAGGTTGAAACTAGATGATCCTTAAGGTCCCTTCTAACCCAGGCCATTCTCTGTTTCTCAGTCAGCTTTGGGTTCCTTGTTAGAGAGAACAGTGTGATGGAGAGCAGAGTTTGGGAGGTGCATCAAATGAAAATTCACCCCATGAGGGCCCATTTAACCTCGGTCTTCATGCATTAAGTCCAGAACGAGGGACATAGGGCAGGATTTCAGTTGATGTATTTCTTACAGAGTAAGAATGAGAAACTTTGGCCTAAGGAGGGTGGGATTGGGATGGCATTGTGTGCATATCTTCTCATTTCTATACCTGCTCAGCCTCTGGTGTCCTGAAGAGGAAAAGCTTGCCTGCAAGATGAGGCTGGCCAAAAAAACCATTATAGATTCTTCATTACATCCATTGCTCAACTACCGCAGTCAGCCTTAGAGACTAAAATTTGAATGCCTACCTCATTTTTAACCTCTAGGTTAATATTTTTTCCATACTTTTATCTAAAGGGATGTCAGCCTAATTGTCTGTCCCTTTTCTGCATCGTAGCAATTGATTCTATGCAGTATGAATGTTATATTCAGACAGCTACTTCTTTTCAGAAATAATACTGCATAACTGAAATTATTCCTGAACCTTTGAGCCAGAGGTGTACTGATTCCTCCATCACTGAAGAAGCATCCATTTCCCTAATAGTAAGCTTTTGTAATCTGATGAGCCATGATATGTGTGGGATTAAATGAGGTGATCAAAACAGTCACATCTCATTTGACAGTCCCGAAAGTAGGTCTGAAAGCAAACACTTAGTGGGAGCAGGGGAAAGTGCCAGAGGAAAAAAGTAAAGAGAACACCAGCTTTGAAGAGAAAGACACTTGTCCACCCCTGGAAGGATATGATCTTAGCACAGTTAATTCCATTTAGTCAAACCCCAAGAGGGCTATGTTGCTACATCTATTCTGATCTACCAAGATATCAGCAAGCCAAGGAGCTGCAGCGTCAGAAATACTTTCTTCAGGTGCTCACTTGTACTCACAAGTGAGTATTTGCACTCACAGGTGCATATTTGGGGCAAGAGCTGTATTCACCTGAGCCCACAAAGGTCATCATCTTCTTGGCCTGCCAGGATCATTTGTGTCTGTACAGCTCTGTCCTTCCCTAAGGGACAAGTCTGCTGGGGGCTGTGCCGTGTTGGGGAACAGCACTGAAATGTCTGAAGTGTACACGTGGGGATGACCGGATATGGTCAGCATCCTTCAGGAGCCAGATTTCTGGGAAAAAACAAGATTCACTTTGCAGTTCAGTGCTCTTGAGTGCTGCTTCAGCCATGCCTGCTGTTGTCCTTCCCCAGTAGTCCTTATATCTCTGCAAAGGAAGATGTGCACTGGACTAAGTATTTTGGGCTGAATCAGCTAATCCAGCCAGCTGGAGACTCTTGTTGAAGCTGATGTGTTCCCCAGTTAGCAATCTCAGACAATAATTGGAAAGAAAAGTCATAATGTGTCAGTAAGTTCTTTAAGCTAAGCCCACAAAAGGCAGGAAAACAACATTTCACCTGGGCTTGTTTAGTCTGAAGGGGAAGCAGTGAGCTGCAAAGCAAAGGGACGAAGGGGAAATGTGTGGAAGCACTCTCGGCAGCCTTGTGTGACAATTCCATGCCACAGCTCCAACATCACTGCCCCATTTTGAGGGACAGTAATTCCATTCTTTCTCAGCATCAGGGGTCATGTCAAGTTTAAGAACTTGTTTCCAATGGACAAATCACTGGACACCTGTTCCTTAACTGAAATGCATGCTGTGTGTATGTTGTCTTGCTGCTTTCACACAAAAGTGAGTACGGCCATTTTAGGGCATTTAGTCATTCAAGTTATTGATGGTGGGATGTCCCTCCATGTTTAGGGTGAAGGAATGTCTTTGTTAGTCACAGCTATTAAATCAGAAAACAAGTATTTTGAGATGATATGCAATGCTTTTGCTAATTGGTACCATGGCATTGTCTCCTCTTCTAATTCAGCAATTTAGGCTCATCAGGAAATCAGGCCCTCCTGGGATTCTGAGGGTATGCAGAAGCATTCAAGGAGACATAATTTCATAAATAATTGCTCAGGTTTTTCTGGAAACAGCTGCTGTCTCTGATTGATGTATACGGATTTATTTATTCCGTCTGTTTATATTACTTGACTGCTTGATAAAATTTCTTTTTCTGAAGAAGAAATAAACTTGTAAGGGGTGAAAAAGAAAAAGCAATAAAGCTATTCCTTCTTTGTTATATTTAAAGCAAAATATGCTTTCAGGTAAAGAAATGAAAAATACCTATTCTCCTTAGGTTTAATGTACAGTAAGATGTGAGATGTCTGAAAGTTGTTAAAAATAGAGGGTGAAAAATGCCTTAAATTCACTTACTGGCACCCACTTCACTGTGTTGTAAATAAGCAAAGGAACATGTGCTACACTTAAGGACGTGGATAATGGTAATAGGTTCTCAGTTTTAAGTGCCATTGATTTTCCCCACTCCCCTGAACAGAGCTTTCTAAGCCAGAGAAATATCTTGACCTTTAGACCAAATCCTCAACATTTATAAATCACTGCTTTTTATTTGAAATCGGGAGAGGTACTCCAGTTTATACCATCTGTGTCTCTGGCTTCAAGAAAATGAATGTGTCCTTTGTGACTAGAACAGCTTGTATTCAAAATGGTGCAGTGATACAGCAGGATGCTGAACTGGAGAGTTTATTGCCTTTCTGTTTCAAGCAGGACCACACAATTTATGACCAACTTATGGGTGCTTAGTCTTAATGGCAAGAAATGCTTAATCTAGTAGGCATATATTGGCTTCAACAAAACTGCTAAATATATTTTCTTTAAATTTCCCACTGCGTTTTTTTCAGGGGATGTGGTGTCAGTGTAGGGTATCAGGTCCTATTGTGAAAGAACTAAGGAAAAGAAAAAGAGGATCAGGGTGGAACTACTTTGATTTAATAGAATGGTGCAGGGTTATTTATGTTGCCTCCACTCAGGAAGTTGGCTCAGACACATTGGCTGAAGCTGGCTGGGCTGGCAGTGCCAGTGGCTTGATAGGACAAGCTGCCAGCTCTTTCAGAACTTCTCTTTATAACCAAGCACTGGACCTGGAAATGTATCTTCTTCTGAATTAAGAGTCTAATTTTCTTTTCATTAGGACTCAAGAGCATTGTTGTTTGTTAAGTCCTTAAGTAAGACTAGAGATTATTAGTAGGAAGGCCTTGTTTATTGTTAAGCACAGTATTCAGAAAGCACTGTGAACCCTATTTTCCATGGGCAAGTGTATAGAGACAGTATTTAAGTCTCTTTGCTTAAAGCAAATCACAAAGAAGGAGCTCCCACTGTTGTTTAGGAAAAATAATCAAAACCACACAGACCACACCACCACTACCACCAAACCAAGGACTATGAACTTCAGGATGATGAAATACTGCCCAAGTTTCAAACAGATCATAACAGTTTCTTCAATATTAATCATGAGAGAAAAAAACAGTTTTGTAAACAAAACTTGTATTTTTTTCTTCAGTAACTGGAATATCTACATCATAGCTAGAGGTCACTCACTGTTAAATTAAATACTTTTGCAGACCAGCTTATGATCTGAGAACCTATCCAAAGATTTCTTGAGCTGCTGTTATTGCATATTTACAAGCGAAAAGGTTTAATTAAAGGCCTTATCTGTCTTACAGTGACACAGCTCCAGAAACTCTGTGATTTATGAAAAGATAGTGGGAACTTTGTGGGGAATAAAGGGAAGAACAAGGTTTATTCCCTCAGTTCCAAAAACATCCAGTATTTCTGAATGCTATTTCTCCTCTTTTATATTTCTTTAAATGCTTTTACCTTACTGATCTGTGTAACAAGCACTGGCAATATCTCGGACTAAGTGGTTTATATATCTATTTTTAAAGAGCACCCTTTTTTTTTTTTCATGATCAATTTGATTCCTGTCTGAGCAAGATCATTTTTTTAAACTCCATCATTAAAGACCCAATCCAATGGTCCTTGAAGATATAGATAAGATTTACTTTAGGGGATCCCATTATAAATTACGACAAGAGGGTCCTCTCCTTGTCTTAGGCTGCTGTTCCTTTCAAAACCACTCTGTACTTTGGTTTCTAGAATGTTTCAGTGAATAATATAAACTCTGAGTAGTGAATGAACACATGATAATGCTCCACATTTTTGGCAGTGTATTTTCAAATCTACCCATAGAATCACTGAGGTTGGAAAAGACCTTCAAGATGGGATTCAACCTGTGACCCAACACGACCTTGTCAACCAAACCATAGACTGTCATTTCCTGAACCCTTCCAGGGGTGATGACTCCATCCCTTCTCTGGGCAGTCTGTTCCAATGCTTAGCAACTCTCCCAGAGAAGAAGTTCTTCCTGATGTCCAACCTGATGTTCCCCTGGTCCAGTTTGAAGCCATCTCCTCATTTGCTTTCATTAGTTGCCTGGGAGTAGAGATAATATTCTGATAGGCTCTTAATGGAGGAAAGGTAGATATGCTTCCCCTGAAATTTTTTCTGAACCTTCCAAGACTGTATCAGTAACAAGAAAAATCAAAGTGGTAGAAATAGTTTTATTTAGGTTATACATGTAAATGATTCAAATATCAAACTATGAAACTGCTGGGGTGTACAAACATGCTAGGTATAGATAAGGTGAAAAGTAAAGAAACACTGAGGAAATAATGGTAAGGATAATCATGCATATTAAAAAATCACGTTCCTTTACATTCAATTTGATGTGAAGGTTCACATTCCTTTCACTCCTCTGAACAGAATTATCTATCCCTAATAATTATTTTATTGTTAAAACGGTAACATGCAATTAGCACTTTATCTGGCATTTAAGAATGAGTAAGGAGAACCATTGTTCTTGTAACTACTCATCTGAAAGAGAGAAGCTGTGTGTTTAATTCTGCTGAAGATGGCAATTACTTTATTTTTGTGTGTGAATTTGAATTCATTACTCAAAAAGTACCTTCTTCCAGGAAATCTGTAGCTAATTTACTGCTCCAGCAGTGCTTGTGTAATTTGTATGTAGTTTGTATGTGCTGTAGCACAGACAGAGAGCCTCGTGCCAGCCACAGTAGCTGCTCTGCCCACGTGGGAAGGCAATAACAGCAAGGCCTTGCAAGCACAGACATCAGCCAGAGCTTTTACAAGACCATCTGCAGCTCTACTTATTTCCTCAATATCTGAAGTCTGTGCTGGCATGGCTTCACAGTTGCTTTTCTAGCAAGAATAAAACCAATTCACAAAATGAAACCTCTAATTAGAAAGTGGGAAGGGCCTAAAATAATTAATTCTGTTAAAATGCCTAGAAAGCCAAAATGACACAAAGGTTTTATCCTGTAACAGGGAGGAATCTTAAGTATTTACTTGCAAAGCGAAAACTTCTTGGGATCCTGACCTAGAGCCAGGCACAGAGGCTGCACAGCAACGTCAGGTGCTTGTAGCTGGCTCTGTAAAACGGCAAAATTCAGATGAGGCAGTGTTGAGGAAGTGTCAGGATTCCCTTTTACAGGTAACATACTGCATGAAAGGAGAGCTGTGAAATTGGCATGTGTGTTCTAATAAAAGGCAAATTTTCTAATTCATTAATGAAGCCAATACAGAGAAATGCATTAATACAAATGTTTTTCATAAAGCTAGTTAAACCATAGACAAAATAGGCAGGGAAGAATTAATTTTCACTTCAACTTTTAAATTGATATTTTTATGTGCACATATAAAAGGGAGGGTTTCTGTCCCCAGTTTCCACAATCCATACCTTTTACTATATCTTCATTTTCTGACTATTATTTATGACTGAATTGGGATAAAAACATACTCTTTAGAAGAAATTAAAGTGTTTAGACAATGGAAAAACCTTACATTCAGACTCCTGAAAGAGTTCAAAGGCCGGTTTTCAGCAGAAAATTTGACAAAAGAGTGTTGACAAGTTTAATATAGTCAGGCATTCCATGAAAGATTGATGTTTTTGAAGTGAAACTTTGAAACATAAGGTTATGAACTTTGTACAAAAACATTTTTCTTGAAATGTCTCTATACTTCAGCTCTTTTGGCTCACTCTTGCCTTCTGATTTCCTGTTGTACTGTGCTAGGATGTGTGCAGAACCCACCAAACCATTGTGTCCTCATCCAAAGATCAAGGGTGTATTTTAAGAATCTGGATAACAGAATGAGTGAGAGCTGAAATGAATGGGACTGGGAAGGAAAGCCTTTAAGTAAGAGTAGGTACCAGCCCTTCAAATCAAATGCCAGGTAACAGTTGGGCCACCTTTACAGAGACTGATTTCCACAGTTTGATTACAGGTTTCATTAACAGTGTTTTCTTTGATCATTATAGAGTTTAGGGTGGGCATGGCAGTCTGTGCTTCTGTGCAATGCGTGTTGCTAAGTAGTCCAAGGCTAATGGCAGTGAAACCAGTTTCAGAAGCCTGCCTCACTCAGACTTTTCAAACTAGGCCTTTTCCTTCTCCTACTTACATCCTATTTGCTGCAAACAGTCATAGACCTGGTTCATACCTACCTATGGGTATGAAATGTATGTGCACACATTTAGTTTTTTAATTGAAAGCACAGCCTGGATTTTCAGCTGATCTGGGTGCACAAACTATGTAAGAAATGTTTGCAGCTCCCCATGCTCAGCTATTCCATACATTCATATGAATCAGCATGGCTGGCTAGCCCCAGCTAAGAACTGCTGAAAGGAAAACCCTTGCTCTGTTGAAGTCAATAACAGAATTCCCTTTGACTTGCTGTAATTAAGTTTTTGCCTCAAAAGGCACCAGAGGACACAGGCTTCTGTTGAGGTTTCCTAAGTGTAAGTCACCAATTTCCAGCATTCCCAGGTCTGAAAGGAAAATTGTAAAAAAAATAAAATGCAGTGTCAGGTATTAAACTGTTCCGCTTAATTATGTAATTGTGATTACTCTGAATTAAGCAGAAAACTTGTTAATAGGGTGCTATTTGATGTAACGTTGAGAGTCCCAGTCACTGCTTTTATTTGCTTTAGTAGTACATCTGTCCAGTGCATATCTTCCAGATGTGGCTTCTTCAGTCAGGTGATGGGGCTGTGATGTGATTTGCAGCAGAATAGGAACACTTAAAAGGTCAAGCACAGAGTAAATAATTAAGAAATAATGATGGCCTTGTTGGAAACAGGTGATTGTCTTCTGTAATATATGCCAAAATATGATCATCTTGGGTCAATCATAGAATCATAGAATAAAGGTTGGAACAGACCTTTAAGATCATTAGTGACAACTGTCAGCCCAGTACCACCACTGTGTTCACCACTAAACCATGTCCTCAAGTGCCATACACACACATTTTTGGAACACTTCCAGGGATGGAAAATGTCTCTCCTTATTTAATAGAAAAACAGGTTTTCCTTTATTTCAATCAATATACAAGAGGATTTCTCCTCTCACCATAGGACATCAAACAATATTGAATATGTCTTACAATGGTGAATTTTAAAAACCAGAATTTTGAAAATTTTGAATTTTTTCAACCAGAGCATAACTTTCATAATTTTCATTCAATATTTTTATTCTAAAGCCTTGGTTGATAAATCTGTGGTATAAATCTTTTGGTATAAATCCATCCCTTGTTTTATTAATCTTCACTTAGTTGTATTGTGGCTTTTTCTTTTCCTGTCATGTTTTCTGAACCAGGATTGCACACTTAGCAGGTTTGGGACAGCCACAGAAAATCAACTAAATGCATTTTCTTGAGCAAACCCTCTTCTCCTCCCTTTGCTGTCTGTAGCAGGCCAATGTGGTCTCCACTGGATTTCACCACATAAAACAAAATAAAGCCCTACCCTGCTCACAGAAACATGCTCCATGTACACCAAGAAGCAGTTCAGTCATGTCTTCCTAAATATTAGATGGTTTGTGAGACTCTTTCATGGAACTAGGTCAGAACTGTTTTTAATTGCACAAGCTGGCTGCTGCAACTCTCACTTAACTGTAAAAAAGGGGTATTAAAAATTGATATGCAAAGCAAACTTCTGCTTAATTAGCAAGCGGATGAAGTCAGAATAGACAAACCACTATAGTTAATAAAGATGAGGATATGGGTTTCACTGATGGTATAATATACTGGTGTTTGGGTTTTTTTAATGGCTGAAACACTGAGCATTAGCCATGTTTCTTGCATGTGGTTATTTTTCTTTGGGAGAGGTTGGAATAAATTTACAGCTGTGCAGATCAGACAAGTACCACACATCAGGAAATCCATTAAAAGGTAGCTCTAATTTTTAAATATGTAGTAAAGGTGAATGAAAAGGCCTGGGGTGCAGAAAGCAGAAACTGGGATTCTCTGGAAGGTTTAGTATTGCCCTGCATGCAGAGCCTGGGGAAGGGTCAGTCAGACAGGCACAGGCTGCCGTGCTGCCTGCAGCGGCAGAAGGACCCTGGTGGAGCCGTGCCTGGGGCTGATCATCACCCACACGTGCTGGCTGCAGTCTACTCCTGCATCTGCACCCCTGCAGGTGTGCCCTTGGGGTGCTCTGTGCTCCTGCTCCCTCAGCCAGGGCCGTGCCTGCCCTGGGCTGGAGGAGATGAGGTCTCATGTCGAGGCTGGAGGAGATCAGGAGTTCTGGCTCACCTTTAAACCCCATCCCAAATGACTTTGTTTGCACCTGTATGTGAGTGCTGAATTTTAGACCATTTGCTTCATCCACTATGCAAGTTCTGCCTAGATTGATATATTATTTATTTAGGTTTATAACAAACACAAACTAAAAAAAAGGAATAAATTAATAACGAATGGGTTAGCTTACAGATTTGAGCTCACGGCTAAGAGAGATGGCAGAGAGTAATCCTCATTTTAAGTTCCTTAAGACAATTGCTTTCCTTTCTTCCCTTAAAACCCCAAGCAGTAATAAAGGTTCTGGCATTTGTCACTTAGCATTGTGCTAAGAAGCCACCTGGACGTGAAATTAATTTGTGTTTAAGAGCAGAGTGGCAGACTGGCCACAGTTACACCCATTTGAATGATGGCTTTTTAGGTAAGACTTTTCTGTAGCTGTAATTTCAATTTTCTCTGGTCCAAGTTACATTTCTGTAGCTGTAATTTCAGTTTTCTCTGGTCCAAGTTACAACTGACTCAGTTTGTTTCTCATTTCCTTTGATATTTCTAGGTTTCTTAGTACCACAGCTCATGCACCAGCCTCGCCTAGTGCACAGCTATTAGGAGACCTGTCCTGGAGGGGAGATTATACATGCCAATTATTTGTAAAATATGTACTTTGTAAGAGTTTTTAACTGTTTTATACTTTAAATGAAAAAGTCTGAGATTCAGGTGAAATAAATAAGAAAAGTGCACATCTATAAGTATTGAAATACCATGACAGCTGAAAGTGCTTGAAACATTTGAGTGCTTTTATGGCAGTTTAACCGTGTCCATAAATATTGAAAGCAGTGAATTATTTCTTGAAATTTACATTTTTATGTACCATTTTGGTGGAAGAAGTATTGAACAATAAAGATGCTTTCCATAACAATTTCAGCCTTTCAAAAAGTAGCACTTGACTGTGAAAAGATTTTCTGGTGGTCACCATATGATTCGGTGAGCTCCCAGCACAATATCAAACTTTGGTATACATTAACTCCAAATTAAGGTTTTTAACAGCACAAGATAACCTAGATACAATCTATGTTTCTGCACTTCCCAAATAATAATAATAATAATAATAAAAAAATACAAGAGCTGTGCAGCAGCTGTTACCTTTCAGCTGTGTGTCTGTATACATAGATATATCTGACTGGTAAGAGTCCCTGTTTTCAGTTTGGGGTCAATAGGGATAAAGTGGCCATTTAAATCCTGCTGGAGCTTTTATAAAGGGCTACTCTGTGTAAAGTATCCTGGTTTGCTTTTCAGTGGATGATAAGGTCTCCACCCCACAGGTAACCACAGCCAGCAGCTACAGGTGTGTTCTGCTCTCTGCCAATGCCTTGTGCCCTTGGCTGCAGGAGCCAAAAGGTGGAGCAGGGAATGTGCTCTTATGAGACACAAACATTTGTGCCACTTAGTGCCATTTGCTCCGTGGAGCTACATTTGCAGCAGGGAGTAGCTGACAAGATAAAAACATCCAAGTGGCCTGGCCACTCAATGAATGTGCCCGTGATGGGCTGAGACCTAGCAGGGGAGCATTCTGCATTTCTGGAGCAGTCCTGGGCACATTGGAACTGAAGTTCTCTTTCAGTCAACCAAGAAGTAGTAGAGTGATTTTATAATTTTTTTTAATTGAGTTTGAGTGTGATTCCCACTGACATTTATTAAAGAAGCTGAAATTATTCTGAAATTCTCCCGAAAATATTTCAAAAGTCAGGCAATAATTTTCTTTTTCATTTTTTCTGTATTTAAAAGTGAGCTGGAAAGTAATATTACAGAAAACTACATAAAACACTGACATGTTGTTTTCTGTCTGTGTATCAGTGTTACTGATAATGATCACCAAATAATAATGATTCAGGCTCTGTGATGGGTTACACAACATTATAATCTGATTCAATCTGCTTTTCATTTTTAGGATATATTACTTTTCAGATAAACTGTGAACTGAAAATCCCCAAGAAAGCATAGTGGAATGTAAATTTACTAAGTCTAGACAGCCAGCTGAAAACTGATTTCCTGCACCTTATAAAGAACTAGACTATAAACCAAATCTTTATTTAGTCTGAATATTTCCACAGTTTCCAACTGGTTGCAGAGAACTGCTGTGCTTTGATTCAGCTGACAATAAAACTAAGAACACACAAATCTTTTTTATCAGGCAACAAGTACAAATGCTTCTCTGTTAAGTAAACTGAAGTAGATAAATCCTAAGCTCCACACTCAGCCAGAGCATTTCCACTGTGACGAGGGCTGACTGTGTGTGTGTGAAATTTCAAGGGGTGTTGTTCAAGTGGTGTCAATGAGGCACACACAGAGAAGGTTTTCACTGAGGTAGTCACTGCATTTCCAGGAGCAGCTGGATGACATAGGAAATTAACTCTATTGAATGATGTATTAATTTGGTAGGGCACTGGCAGGGCCCAATTCTTACTTTTAAAAAACACACTCTATTCTTCTGGTTTTCTCTTCATTTTGCTTGTGAAGAATAAACTGCAATCTAGACACCATCCTGTACTAGTAGGAAAGAGGACTGTGTGCATTTCCAAAGAAATTTGAAACTTTGTTTGTATCTTTCCTTTTCCCAGATAAGTAGTATCTTAAAGAAGTGAATGTTATTGGTGTGAAGAAAATAATCACAGATAATTGCATGCATCTGTTATGTGAAAAAGTACATCAGTATTTTTGATAGCTCGATGCTGTCAACTGAAACAGTTCAATCCTGGTAATAATGCGGGCTCTCCCTCTCTTTGCACAGCTCTTTGTGTCAGCAGTCACAGATAGATCTGTGTCACAGACATCTCGTAGCAAAGGCCCCTGAAAGGCAGATGTCATGTTACATTGATACAGACTGTTATTCAACCTTGTACTCTGCTGGGGTTACCATCTAGGAAAAACAAACACTTGGGGTTTTCACTGCAGTGTCTTTTTGCATACTCTAAAGTAGGTAAATGACCTTGAAGTTCATGGAAGAGGTTTGAGTTTTGAAGGTCTGTGTCACATAAAGTGCCACTGAATCCTATTTACAACTCCCAGCCAGGGGTGCTTTGATCATTTTCTCATGCAGTTACTGCTTGAAGGCTGTGGTAAGATATCTTTAACATTAAATTTTACTATTAACCAATAGTAATTAACAAAATACACTAATGATTACATCTTGCATGCACACCAGTTAGATATTTTTACATGTTTCCTGTGTGATGTTCCATTGAGGAAACCTCAGGCTGACTGTGTTGCTACTCATTAAGTTCATCTGCAGACTGGAATGTCAAAGAACCCAAAACAATGTGAGATTTTGTCACTGTTGTGCACAGGTGGGGTCTCTACCCACCACAGATGTCTGACAGTGTGTGTTACCCTGCTTGCTGTAGTGCAGGTCACAGTGTGTGGGGTTTGAGCCACAGGCAAATCAAAGTGATTTGAATGTGGTCCTTTCTCTGGGCCTGTATCCTCCGAGTGGGGATCCCAGTTCTGGCCACGGGGATAACTGGGAGAGGAAGTGGCTGCTCAGCCTGTCGGTCCTGCTCAGCCAGGCCCCTGCCTTTCAGCACGGTCCCGCAGGGAGCTGCTGGCACCTCCTGCCGCTGGATGGCTCCCGGCGTTTTCTCTTTGCTTGGATCTCTCAAGCCTTCTAAAGTCCCTTGAAGCCACTAAAAGTTTTTGAGATAGAGCTCGAGGGAAGATTGTTATCTCTATCAAATATGGATTCCAAGACTGTAGATACATACAGAAATTAAGGCACATCAGGGGGTTGATGAATAAACTGCATGACTAGAACTGAGAGTGTCACGTAAGGATACTCACTGGGTTTGATATATAAAATTCCAAACTGAGATCTGATATTTTTTTTCAAAAGGAGGTAACCAGCAGCTTTGAATAACTGATTAGCACACTAATTAGCTCTTACAACTAAAGAACAATCTAATGTTTCTTCTGAATCTAGTTTTCCATGTGAATTTTTCACAGCTACAGATAGAAAAGAGCAGGAATGAATTCTTTCTCCATGCATTGCTCAACCTGCAAAAAAAAGAAATTAGGGTCTTGAGAAAAGAACAGAAAATTACCAGCCATGAAGAAAGCAGACATCACTGCTTCACTTGAAAAAATCATTCAACTGTGTTTTGAATTGCTCCTCTTTTCATTGACTTGTGGTGTTGCAAGCAGAAAGCAATTTTCTGACTCCAAGGAATTTTCAACCAAGTGCAATTTCATTCCCTAGGTTATGGTGCTGGGTACACCCAAAATGGATTTGTGCTCTTGTTTTGTGGATTGTGTGCTTTTATTAGAGCTTATAAGCAGTACAGATATGTTTCTTGCATAATATTGCCTTAGGAGAGAGCTTCCTTAGAAAGTGCCTGAAGAAGAACTTGTTCCCAATGAAATGGCAGCTGAAAAGATTTCAAGTATTTCTATAAATTTTTAATAAACCACAATTTGGTGGGAAACCATTTTCAAAATTATTTTCCTGGCATATAAAAGTTGTAACAGAAAAGTTACGTTTTATCCATCTGCTTCATGCTGTATGCTTTTAATAATTAAAAAGTGTATTGAAACCTATCTAAACTACAGGGTTTTGGCCTAGATGGTAAAACCATGCTATAAATTGCTCTTAAAGGATTTATGATTGATATGTATAGAGTATTTCACAAAAGATGTGATCACATGATGTGGATGATTGGCAGTCACTCTATAACAAAATGTGCACTCGTGTATTTTGTAGAACCACTAGATGAGCTGAAGATCAGAAGTCACAGCACTGAACCACTACCAAAGCTGGAAAACAAAGAGAGAGGACATCATGGGACAGCTTCCTCTAGGGAGCCAGGGAAAGCTCAGGAATGGGATGGAACACCGGGCCCCCCTATGGTGTCCAGCAGGCTGGGGAGATCCTCTGTCAGCCCAACCATGCTGGCTGGAAGCAACAGCTCAGGTAGGTCAAGTAGCAGAGCAGATCTAATGAATCTCCTTGTGAGATGAAGAATCTCTGAAGATACACAGATGTAGGTAAGCATCCAGATTCTTTAGACTTCCAAATATCTTCTAGAATTGGCCCCACCTATTGACTGCTGCACTAATAGGCTTGTGCTGTCTGCTTGTGCTCTGTGCTGGAACAGCTGAGATGGTGGCATGGAATAGAAGCATGTACACATGCTGGTCATCTACTTCAAAAGAAGTAAGGAATTCCACCTGACAGTGAAAAGGGACACCATGGCAAAGGCACCCCTAGGATGGCACCTCAGGAAGAAGTTCATAAATTCAAGTATCACATAGAGTAACAAAAATACACTGTGCAAAAGCCAGGCTGTCTTACTGAGGGGCACAGTGACAGGACACAGGCAGCTTTTGCCTTCTGCTTGTACAGAAATTGCTAGAAAAGTGACCATGGATTTTAGAAGTCTCAGATTCACACCTATTCGTTTTATTAATCAAAAATATTTACATATTAAATAGAAAATTTCCATAAACTATGGCATTATAATACAGTCTTTTTTATAAATTGACTAAGACAAAGAGAACTGATAAATGAATAGACAACTATGAACAGGTATCTGGCCCTTGCATGAATACAGTATTGGTACTTTTGAGATTTGACAGCTCTCATAAAAGAGTGACTTCATTGATTATTAGTTGCACTGTGAGAAATATCCACTTTGAGGACAGTTGGCCTAGTTCTGATGCCTCATGGTCAATGTTCAGTAAGTACAAGAGCACAAATGAGCTGCTCAGACAAGAAATCATTCCTGCCTGAGAGATCTGCTGGGCAGTGAGTTGCAGCAAGGAGTGTTTAAACTGCTGAGCAGAGGTGCTCACGCCTCACCCAGAACATTGCTTCCCCGTGTGATAATGGGACTCACATTGTCTCTGAATTGCTGAAAATGACACCTGAAACTCAGTGTATAAGTTGAAGAGTTTTTGCTGATGTGACATGTCTTTTGCAGCAATCATGTAGTCCAGATTTATTTTCTAGAGATCCTTCAGTCTTTCCTGGTGCAGTGAAAGTGACTTTTCTGCAAATCTTATTACTCTGGCACAGTTTTTTTGTGTGTTACTGCCATTTGCTTATTTGTCTGTTCTCACAAATCTTCCTGGAGGGTGGGAGTGTTCCAGATTAGTTCATAGGTTTTCATAAAAATTCCATTCCCTGTGTATTAGAGCATCATCTGTACTAATGCAGGTAAAAGGATGGGTTTAAAGCTACCACATCAAAATATTGGAACATCCAATAATTAGATCAAAGGTGTGTACCCACCTCTTCATTCTGCAAGATGACACTATGGAGCAGAGTAGTAAAGAAGTTAAAATTAAAGAGTAAGCTCTTAGGAAAATATAACACTGCTGTCCAACATTTCTGCAGCAGTTTTATTTCAAAGAGTTGGTTGATCTCCAAAAGCAGACAAAACATGTTGGCCTCAATCTCCATTTGGCATCAGCAAACTGTAATATTTGTTGAATCATGCCTTGATTTAGTTAACTGTGACTTTGTCTTACATTGCTAGGACTGTCAAAGAAAAATTTTATTTTCTTGGCTGAATTTTGACTCCTTTCTATGATTAAAATCTGAGAGCTGATTATGAGTTTTCTTTCCCTGCAGATTTGTGATATTTCATTTGATGAATATTGCCTCTCATCTGCCCTGAATATTTTTTCCCCTGTGTCTCTTGCTGTTACCTGAGCAACACATTTTACCTTTACTCGGTGGGGCACTGCATTGAGAATGCTGTACACAGTTCTCTTCAATGAACTTGTACATGAACTGTAACAGCTCATTCTCTGCAATTAAATTAGAGCTGTAACAGAATGTAAGAAGAGGGATTTAATACTTTCATATGAATACAAATCATTTCTGGAGTCAATGAAATAAAGTAATTCTGCACTAGGAATTAGAACTTAGATTTATCACAGGACCAAACAAAATCAAGGCAGTCCCCAGTACAGTTGTCACTGCCCTTGCTCTCTGCAATACCATGGATAACAGGAAAAAAAAAGCTACTCTTTTTTTTTTTTTTTTTTTTTTTTTACCTAGAAACACGGAGATTTTAAAATCCTAGGTANATGTCCTTGAAACACAGTTTGGTACCTGCCTCCTAGTTCACACTGGTAGAGGCACTTATTAGGGCAATATATTGAATTTTTTTTTTTAATGGGCTTAAATTGCTCTGCTGTAAACCAGAAAGGGTGCAAATGGACTTCCCACGTGTGTTCATCAGGCAGCTCTGCTCCAGAACTGATGAGCTGGGAACTGGGGTGGCTTGAGCAAATACCTGAGTGATAATACTGATTTTTGGTGGGTTCTCCCCAGCTCTGAAATTGCTAGCAAGATCAGAGGGAGAATGAGCCATCTCCAAACAGAATCTTGAACTTTCTGTCCATTTTGTTCAGAGTCTGGGCTGTCAGCTGCACACAGCTATCACTGTCTCTAATGCCTGATTGTTCTGTGACAGAATTTGTCAAGGGTACTTTCTGTTTCTTGGCATCCTATAATTTCTTATGGAAAGCAGTGTGATTTGAGGGCATGCTGACTTTCAGGAAAGTCAGTGCAATTGTAATGAACAGCCAAATAAAATGTGTAACACAAAATCTGTATAACTTCACTCCAGGAGACTTGAAGAGTATTTTCTGGAATGTTGCTGCGCTTTTCCTAACTGCAATGAAGAAGCATTTTGCATTGCCACCTGCTGCTGGAGACAGGCACTGCCTGGCCTTTTAAATCTCAGAAATTTCAATGTGTCTTGCTTTTGAATTGCTACCAGCTCGTTACTCAGCCAGCCATACCTATTCCATCTGAAAACATTGTAGGTAATCAGGAAGGGAGTAAATCCCATCCTTCATTGGAATTACTGGCCATCATTGTTGATTTCCAAAAGTAATGAATATTTTATGTTCATCTCTTTGGGAATGAAGCCTGGGAAGCCCAAGGTGCAAGATGCATCCATTTGGTGTTAAGAAAGGAATAGAAGCAAAATATCAGTTCATGCCAGCCAGGTCTGCTTCACACAAAGGCAACTCAGGACTCCTACCAACCCTACATTTTCTCCTCACAGGCAGTATCACCATGCTCCTAAATCCACAAGGATTCTCCAAGTGAAGGCTACTGCCCTGTGAGGCCCAGACCTCGCCTGCACTGGTCATTCATGTTCTCTGCACACGAGCTCCTCCTAAGCAATGCCTGTCACCTAAAATAAAATGAGCAGTACTGGGAGCTGTACACTGAGGGCATCCCAACAATGCCCATGGTCCTGCTGTGTGACCTCCAGGATGTGGGGTCACACCAATTCTGCCTGGAGTAAAAATATTGCTTAGGTGTAAGAAAAAACACACACACAAAACCTGAACAAAGATACAAAACACTTACTTGTATTTCAAAGAACCCAGGAAACAGCAAACAAACACAGCCAAATCCTACAGCAGAAGTTTTACAAAGAAAATAAACACTCATATTTCAGGATACAAAGTATATTCCACTAACAGCTTTTCCTGTTAGGCAGCTATCCCCTCAACCTAAACAGAGGGTTCCTTTTCAGACATGGTTTTACTCATCACCTGACTTGGGTTTGAGGCTTGCTAAACTTTTGACCTATGGATATCTGGTAACACTGAGTTCCACAGGTTCAGTGCTCCCCCTGTGAAAACTGTTCAGTTTGATGTGCTGCTGTGATATTTTAGCACTAATTGGCTTCTGCCAATAGCAACCTACTAAATACTTTGTTTTAGATAACAGTATGCTATATAGTTTATTCCACCTTAATGTTTCATAATTTCAAGTTATTTTTCAGCTTACTCATCTCTTTTTAGGCCAGTATGAAGATACTTGGTGTGATGTATTTTTCCAATATGCATGCTTTCTTTTTCTTCTTTTTCTTCTTTTTTTTTTTTATGTGATTGCTCTCAGCCTGTCACATTGCCTTGTTTAATTCAAAACGCGTTTCTTGGCAGCTGTAGCAAATAAGCAATATTTTTCTTTTCATGTGCAAAGAAGAGACTGTGACAGGGTAAGAAGCTTCTCCAATGTAAGTGACAGCCAGAGTATTTTTTTGAATTAAGATTAGGATGGGCAGAATGAAGGCTTCCTTGGATGAATAAAGAACTCTTCCCATTAAGATCCAAAAATAAAAATCATGAAGACTTGTTGTACTTCTGGAGAATATAGAAAGCCATAGCACATCAGTATAAAACTGATTGAAAATATTTCCATAAAATCTTGTGGCATTTCAGCACTGTGCTTTATTAAGGAAAATGCTACAACCCCTTGTCCCAAATGCAATCAGCCAAGCCTCTACATCTTTAGTCATGATGGCAGCCCTTGCAGTTTTGGAAAACAAGCCATTTATATGAGTGCTTAGATACATAATTAAATACACAACCTTAAAGCAATCTTATTTGTGTGATGGAAAGCCTGTGTTTCTGTGTTGCACAGTCTCTCCTAAAATTCTCACCCTTAATGCTGCCCTTTGGAATGACATGCTTGCCTGTGTCCATGTGTAATCCTCCTGGTGCTGTCAGGACTGAGTTTAAACCTGAGAGCGGGGTGATGCTTGGCCCATTGCAGCTGATTTTGTGTGGGTTTGCTTGGTGTGAGTGGGCTGGGCTCCCACCCCACTGTCTGAGTGTTGTGGCCACTGTGGGTGCCATAAGAGGGAGCTGAGGCCTGCTGGCCCACCATGCCCTCCTACACCATCCCCTCCTA
>VZRX01016446.1:0-57178 GCA_013398075.1 Notiomystis cincta
GTGTGTGTGTGTGTGTGTGCTCATGCCCTCTGCTGGGTACGCAGGCCCTGTTGTGTTCAGACACTGCTCACAGCCGACTGACACACATCGACTTCATTCACCATCGGAGCCTTGGTGATCAGCAGCCTTGTCACATGAACCTCTGACTAGCACCTTGTCTGACTTTGACCAAGCACCTCTCCTTTTTCTCGCTCCCCAGCAAAGCCTACAGAAAAACCAAAACCCAATTAATTGATAGCACTAGCACAATGCAGGGCCTGACTTGCAGAAGAGCAATTAGCAGTGTACAGTGTCGGTGGCCTGCCCTGGGGGATTCATTCTGCTAGCCTGGCTCAGGCCATGCCCTCCCACGCTAGGCTGCTGTGGCCACTGCCTGTCTGAGCACTCGGGACCTCTCGCCTCCTGCCCGTCCCAGGGTTTGAGAGCCCTGGTGCTGTTTCCCTGCAGTGTTTCTGGCTGGGGTGACAATCTCATACAGGCGGACAGCTCCCTCTTGTGATAATGCTGCTCCCGCAGAAGTCACAGTAGCTCCTGAACCCCAACCCACTTCAAGACCTGCCCTTTCCATCTCTGAACACCTCTGAGTCTCCTGTGTGCTTGTCATAACGATTTTTAGCTGTGTGGGTATCCTTGTTTCCCTTTCACGTAGTGCAAACCACCAGCAGCTCTGCCATATGCATCACTGACACCACGTAGGCAAAGCAGACAGATCTTTTAATACCAGTTAGAGTTTTCATCCCCAATCCTCTTGCCTCATTGTTTTCAAGCTGATCATCTCCACAAGCTTCATGGACCAAATAGCTTTCTTTCCTAACCATATCCTATTTGCTGCATCATATTTCAATACTAGAACTTCCAGTCATTTCTTTGAGCATTTTGTCTCAGATTCTGTCTTTCAGTGGACCTCCAAATGCTCCCATCCACTCTCCACCTACATCAACCATAGACTTACATTATCATTTCCCTCCCTCTTTATATGACACGGTTAAATCCCATTCAGTGACAACTTCATAGCTAGCTTTCATTGCCTCAATTCACTAAGCACCTATTGAAAACACGAAGTACTTCAGAAACAGCTAACACCAGAAGAAATGGCGATTTCAGTTTGTCTTTTTTAATGGCACCTCTGCTTGAAGTTATAGTCACCTTCAAATTCAGAGAGAATTTCCATTAGATCAGGGTTGTAACTGCTCCATGCTTCTTGCTCATCTGAATTTGTTTTATTCCTGGTACCATGCATTATTGAGAAATGTGTTTCATTCAGTGTCTGAGCTCAAACCAAGACTGTTCACCAAGAGTAGCATCAAGCAAGGAGTTTAAATTTTCTTCAAAAGTCTCTGACAGGTATTGCACCTCTACCTCACCTCAGTGCTAAGAGAAATTTTGCTTCATGAAAAGCAATTGTACTTGTAAAAGATCCTTCTTACCACCTTCTCTAGAAACCTTTGAATGGGCTTGGATTCCTCAGTGGCAAGTGAGATCTGCCTCACCATCATGTGCTTGTTAATACCCTTGAAACTGCATCAGCTTGCAATTTTACCTCATCACATCAGTGTAATTTAAGATCTCTGAATAAATACACAGTTAATTCAAGTCTTACGTAAATCAAGCACTGGGGATTACTTGAGCAAATAAATGAGAATGAGATTGCAAATAGTGTTGGCCCGGAGTTTTCTACCAAATCTTTTTTCTTTCTCAAATCGAACTCTTTGTGGAAAAATGCAGCATCCTCAAAGCTCCTCTTTTGAGCATTATTTGGGACCCAGAAGGAACCTATGGCCTCTGCTGTGCTGGCCCCAAGACTTGCCAATGAGGACATTCACTTTACTGGGGACAGGGATTGAAAACCTGGATTACTAAACTGTTTCTCACCTGCTCTAGAATCTGTGCTCTCCCTCTCACATTCACCCTTCCTTTCTTCCATGTGTTTTCTCTTTCCTTCAAGCAGCCTTCCTCTTTTCCTCCTTCAAAATAGACTTCCTCTTCCTTTTCTCTTGCAGAACACATACCCTCTTTTCTTTTCAGTGCCATTTCCAGCATTCAGAAATAGAACAGGCTACAGAGAAATTATGTGAATGTGTTCTCACTTCTGTAGCATGACCTGGGACCTCAAAAAGCTTTTCACACTTGAATAGGCTGTCTCAAAAAACTTCTGGATAGCAAGTGAGTGTTAATACCATCATCCCAAGACTGGCAAAACAGTACTGCAGTAGCTATGAGGAACAACTGGCCCAAGATACCAAGGGACAAAGACCAGGCAACTGATGACCTGATGCTCAGAGCATTTCATTTAGGTGCTGTAAACTGGTGGAGGGAATTAATTGGAGCAAGATCCAGAAATAAGATGGAGCCTGAGATACATCATCTTAGAATATTTCACTGCAGTTGGTAATTAGAGCATGATGCAAAATGAGCTAAATTCATCCCTCATTTCATGGAAATTGTACCCAGTTTTTTAAAATTTAAAAGTAGGCTCCAGAAAGACCTCCCTTTTCTGTACTTAGCACTGCAGCAGCTGTAGCTCAAAGCTTCATGTGGCATAGGACTTCACCAGGAGCAAAACCACTGACTGGAAGTGCTCTATTTTCTCCATCTGGTGGCTGCAGTTTCTGCTTCATATTATTACAGTATCTTCTAAGCTGTTCAAGGGTCCTTTGTGCCTTGTGTTGCAGAAACCTGGTCCTGGCCTATGAAACAGTCTGTCTGCACAGATAAGAATGACAGAGCAAGGAAATGAGCTGCTTACATGGAGAGAATCACTCAGTGGCAGACCAAGGATCCTGCTGTGCCATCCTCCTCCCTCTCCTTCACTGGCTTTGCACTCAGCTGTGCCCTTCCCATTGAAAGCTGAATCCTGGCCAAGATTTCTCCCTTTTCCTTTGTCTGTACTCTTTCTCTGTGGGGCCTCAATTCCCAGGTCTGCACTGGCCCAGGTAAGAAGGAGCCCAGAGAAGCACCAAACCTACTTTCACATTAATCTGGACCTCATTTTCATTGGGTTTGTGATATCCTAGCATACTCAGCTGCTTCACTGCTCTTCAGATCCTTCCACGAGCAGTCCCTAGCCTGGTTCTGTAGCAAGGAATTTTGGGACATCCGGACAGAAGTGGAATGTCACAGAATGCCATGATGTCTTCAAAGCACTCCTTGTGCTTCTTTGCATCAGGTCTTCCTCTCCTTCTCATGCCAGAAACTTTGCCTGTATTTCACATACCCCCAAAATACCTTCAAACCAGCACTTACAGGTAGAAGTCTTCACTCTCCCTCCACAGGGCTGGATCTACAAAGGCTGGGTTTAGTGCAGACTCAGGGCACACAGAATCTTTCAGATGAAGTCTGGACTCATGATGTCTCCCTGGCTCTGCTAGTCAAGTTACACATTTCAAAGGGGCAAGACTTGAAGAAACTGCAGACACAGAGCCCCATCACAGCACTCCCAGACTCTGGAGATCTGGAACTGGCAACCAACTGGGCTCCTGTTTTGTATTGAGGATTCCCTCTTGATTTCCCCCATTTTTAGGGTAAAATCAGCTCAATTCTGACCCATGAACTCTTAATTTCACCACCTGGTGCTGTCTTCATATGGGACATATGTAGTCACAACTATTAAACTTGCCAGCCAAACCAGCATGGATTATACTCATCTGTGTCCCTCTCCAAACACCTGCTGTCCTCCAGATGTCTCCTAGAGACAATGACAAGCTCTGCTCCCTCCTTACTCCCTCTCCAGGCACCATAGATTTTGTGTCTGTAGCTAAAAATCTGGATGATTTAAGGCACAATCTCAATATGGCAAGGATTATGTCAGACCAATAGCATCCAGCACAGACCACAATCTTCAGACAGTTTTAAAAAGGTATTGACAGACTTAAACTTCTTCTCCAGATTAAAAAAAAAAATAATAAAAAAGTCTTCCCCTGTGAAGATCTGCATCCTCTCAGTAGAACAGAGCATCGAGCCATCCACATGGCAGTGGAGCTGTGCTCATTAAAATTTTTTGAAACAATAACATTGCATCTGTCATAGCCAGCCTCAAAGTACCCATACTCAGCATGCTTAAAACATTTTCTAAAAGAAGAGCAGATGCTTTTAAGTAAGGTTCTAAGAAACAGACTCCTGATTCTTAACCAGCTTCAGACAACAACTATTGAAAGTCCCCAGGTGGATCATTTACAATTCTTGCCTCAGTGTCTTTTTATTTTTCTTTCTTTTTTTTTTTTTGTCTTTTTTTTTTTTTTTTTTTTTTGTGTATGTGTGAAAATATAGTGGTGATCTGTTTACTCATTATTGTAAAGTGTCATTACATTGTAATCAGATACCTTTGAAGTTGATCTGATAAACTTTTAGTCTCTAAGTGGGCTGGCTCAGAGCCTCTGTAAGCAATGTTTGTATAGATTTCTGCTGCTCATTTCCTGGATTTATGTTAATTTTCTGTCATTAGTTTTATTTTTAAATTGGGATTTTCTCAAGTAGTAAAATTTGGATTCATCTCTGAGCAGTGTTGAGCATTTCAGTGCTGCACTGGAGCTAATGCTTTGGGACAGAGGTATGGCCAGAATATTAAATCCTTCATCCATCTGCAAATTTCTCCTACATGGAGACAATACAGATGTGGTGTTTGGGTTTGGTTCCATATGTAATAAATAAATTTTGGTGGGGCAGTTTGGGGAACACCAACAGCATGGCATGCTCCCTTATACATCTATATGCATTATGTATAGCTTGTCTACTCATCGCTGTTGTTCATTTGTAGATAATTACTTCTATTACAATAATATCAAAAGCCACAAATTATAATCAGGGCCCTATTGTACTGGAAGCCAGATATAAACATAATGAAGAAGTGGTCATTAGCACTTCTATTTCATTTCCTTGTATGCTCAGAGACCTCACTCAGCGACTCTCTCCCCACCCAGGAGCTTAGAAATGTTACCAGTGGGTCTGTGCCTGCAGTGATGTACAGACCTAGAAGACCCAATTACACCATTTCTCTTCTGCTCACAAGGTGACTGCCAGAAGCAGTTTAACTTTCACATCATATTCTGCAGCTCTCAAGCAGATTTCAACACAGCACTTTACATGCAAACTCAGTAAAAGAGCAACTGTGATTTAGACATACCTGCTACCTCTTTGGAGCCTCGTAATGTATCAGTCTCAGCACCATTTCATACTTCAAATCCCACACTGAGCTCACAGGTGACTCAGTTCTCCAGGCCATTGTGCAGTGGGCACAGCTGTAAAATGGCTGCAGCTGTAAAAGATGGATATTTTTCCGGGTTTGAAAACAAGAAACACTCCAACACTCTTTCCTATGAAGAACACACTTCTTACTAGTTGTCATAGGGTGTGGGAAAATGGAGGTTTGCAGGAAATGCTATGATTCCCTGTGGCAGCATCTACACAAAGAGGAAACAGTCCCTTGTTCACATGTTTAAAGCCAATAGTGTCTTTCATCTGCCTTTCCCCACATTCTGCTTCCCTTTAGAATACCCCAATCTGTAAATGATTGTCAAACCACACTGACTTAGATGTCAATTTTCCTTTCATTTGCATGAAGATCTAAGAGATTTCTTCATATCTTTATACATATACATTTATCAAATGTTTATCAAATACATTAACATAAAATGAAATCCAGGAGGCCTGAGCTCTGTACTGCATTTAACTGCCCTTCAGTAAAAACCTCTCTGCATCTGGCCACTGCTGACAGATTTTTAAGAGCTAGTTTTTTGTATTGCTGAGAAGCAGCTTTCAGCACAGGTTTGGCTGGTGCATGGGTTGATATCTGTGGCAGGAGGTGTCCTCCCCCTCTCTACCACAGGTGGTTGGTGCATGTGGAAGAGATGACCCAGGCGGGTGAAAGGCAAAGGGTCATCACTGGTGCCTAAAGGGCTCAGGCCTCAGCTAAGAATCAGCATCTTAGAGAGAGTAAATGTGGGAAGAGATAAAAGACAGATATTCTTGACTGAGAGACACCATTTTGCAAAGACTATAAAAGACACACAAATTATCACAGAGGCAGAAGCCTCCTACACACACACCCTTAAAGTGTGAGGGACTTCCACGTTACTTTCCTGGGAACTGAGGGAAAGGATTTTCATATGTGCTCCGTCACAAATTGGTTGATAGGACACATTGGATCCCAAGTCATATTATTTCTTCACTGACTAAAATTAATGGTACCTTTAAGCTCACGCTGTATATCCCTACTAATAGTCTCTTTCTGTCCTTACTCCTGTGTAGTATACAGTTTAAGTCTTATGTCTGTTAGGCTTTTGTCTAATAAACAAATAATTCATTCTATAATAGACTAAATCAGCCATCATTAAAGAACTTGCAAATAAGAGAATGTTTTGGGGTGCTGGCCACCTCAATAAAACTACTGCCTGCTGCCAGAGGCCTGGGCAAAGGCAGGAACTTATCTAAACCCCCACATCTATTCATAACAATATCTGAGAAAGGGAGAATCTGAGATGGATAAACAAAAGGCAGGGACAATCTAGAATAACAAAAAATTCTTCTGTAATTCTTGTGACAGCCTGAAAATGTGTCAGATAAAACATTTCAGAGATCTGTAATAATGAGTAGGAGTTTGTGTCCTGAACACAGGACTTGTGTGTCTGCCAAAACAGACAATTGCAAATGAAAAATAAGGAAAAAATTGGAGGGGAGGGAAGGAAGGCAAGTTATGGAAAATCAAAGTAATTGTGTTTTTCATGAAAGGTATTAGTGAGCCAGGACTTGATAAGAACTGCAATACACATGAATGTTTTTTCTAGCTTTGGTTCAACTTATGAATCTAATAACTAAAATAATTTTTCTCCACTTCCAGTACTGAGCATGCTGTTTTCTGCTTCCTGGAATGGTCTGTATTTTCTCTTAAGTGTTTTGTGTTAGCAGCTGGCATATGAATATCTGCAATATAAATGGGTCCCTGGGGAATGAAAACCACCTTTTAGTCTGAGATTATCAAACACCTTTTGTCATGTGCATGGGTATGCACACCTTTCAAGGCATGGATATGCAAAGTTGGAATAGCTTTGTAATATTTTCCTAATTTAGTTTTTCTCAAAAATCCCCCTCAGTATCCTTCAGTTCTAGAATCCCTTTGTGACTCCTGTGTGAAAGCTTAGCATGTTGTCACCTGGAAAGTCATATAAAGTCACTGTATTTCCTCTTCTATCCTCACCTCTTTTGCAGAAACGAGCAAATCTTGAAGATGCTGCTGACAACTTTCTTCCATTTTCCTTGCTGGGCACTTTTAAAGGGTGATTAAGGATAAATGCCTAGACTTTTTCTGTGACTTCTCTTGTTCCCAGCTCTGCAAACACTTGCATCTGGCAGCCTTGGCTGTACTGCTTCAACCCAGGGTTGAACTGCTTCATCTCCAGCAGCATGCCCTGGAGTCAGGCACTGTTCAGTGTCCCCCATCAGGTGGTGAAATAAAAAATCTGTTGTAAAACACACAACTGCACTCAGCAAGGTCTTTTCCTTCAAGGTTGCATAAGAAGAGAGAAAAAGAAGAGAAAAGAAGAAGGAGCAGAAATGCCCATCATAAATGGAAAACTCCCAAAGCAGGTATTGTGTAACCCTTGCTGCTGACTGGGGGGATGGAAGAGGAGCTTGGTATCACTCCTAAATACACAAAGCACTGACAGTGCCCCACCACATTGCAATTGCAAGTATTCTTTGGATGCTTAAGCATGTTAACAGTGAGACCAGATCTGTGTAGCAAACCACTGCACAACTAACACACAGTTTTCCCTAGGTGATAGCATTGATGTCTGTGAGGTGGAAGTGAGGGTGCAGAACAGGGTTAAGGAAGTCCTTTTCTGACAGTGCAACAAGTACTAGGGGAGGAAGAAACAGGCTATGTACAGCAGCCTGCTCAGGAGGGAGCTGTGATTGCAGCTGAAAGACACAGTGGCTGCGCAGCTGAAGGAAGTAAACAAGGAATTGATCATTTATTGCTGTATTACACATGCAATCATAGATTCTTGCATGCAAGCTTCCAGGGTATGATCAAATTCCACTATCAACTTACTGTGTTAGTTTATGGAGCTGTAATCCAAAGTAAAGCTCTTTGCAGCTCCCTAAAGCTGCAGAGTTTAGGTGGGAACAGGGTCTGCCAGCAGTAACTCCATGCAGGATGAAAACCTCAGCTTTTTTCTGCCTTCCTTGGCTGTGTGATGCATTTTTTCACAGGGTTACAAAGATGGTCTCCTGTGATTTCATGCTGTCCTTTTTCCCAGAAACCAGATCACTGGTCTTTGCTGTCTGTTTTTGTTTTTCTTACTCTAATGAGTGTGCATTGTAAACAAAGGTGAACAGCATAATAGAAGCCCCTGGAAATATTTGTAAATAAAAGGCTTTTAGGAACCTTTTATAGGGAAGCCCTATAGACATTAATAGATAGCAAACACTTTTCTAGATCCATTGTTATTCCACTAGTCTATACAATTCAATAGCGAATTATATTCCTGCTATCAAATCCCAAAGGATGATTCAGAAAACCATTAGAAAGGATCTAATTCTCTGTAATTTTCTGCAGTAATTAAGATAAAAGCCTTTCAGGGTCTCCTCTATTACAGTGCATGGTATTTTTGCACAGGAAAACAAATGATCAGTTTAAATTCCCCCTGGTTACTTAAGCAAAGTAAAACCAGTAAATACTGAAGGTTTATTAAGATAAAATTTCCTTGCATTTCTGTGGGAAATTCACTTAATTTTAGGAGACAATGAGGGCCAAGGATTAGGCTCCCTGTATGTGATATTATAACAGGACATCAAACCCCACCTTTTGCTAGAATCGAAGCGTTTCAGTGATTTTGCCACGTCTTCCCTTTGGGCTGGCAGGGAATGTGTGCTCTGTGGAGGCTTTGCACACAGCAGGAGGTGCTGTTCCATTAACATCGGGAGGCTCAGTGCAGCAGTGAACTCAGGGCTCTGAGAACCCTGGCACATCTGGGGAGCTGCAGAGTGCTAATTGAAACACGACTCGTGTTTTCCCCATCATGTGCTTGGAAAGCTATCTGAGGACAGAGATGGTGTTTCTAGAATGTAGTACTGAGCTCCTATGAAACCCATGTATTTTTTAGCCCTTGTCTCCACATTTGCTGCCCCAGGAGAGGCACTAATGACCTCTGCAGGGAACTCAATGCAGAGCCTTAGGAAGAGGTCACACATATGAGAGAAGAATGAGACATAAAAGCCATGGTGACATATTGAAGAGCTTAAAGGCAAATACTACTCCTGTGCCATGCTTTGTTGGAGCTCCCTCTGTGAGGCTGTGACCTATACTTTGGACTACATAAAGCTGAGGTCAGATCTCTGTGAAATCCTGACCTTGCTGACAACAATAAGAGCCTTTTCACTAACTTTTCTAGGTTTCTGGTGTGAGAGATTTGTCCATAGCCCTATCATAAGTCTGCTCCGTGTAGTGCCTTCTCTTTCCATCCTAGTGGCTTTTCCTCCAGCTTCCTCCACTCCACCCTTCTCCTCACTTCTCTTTGAGGCCAACAGTGAACCAGCCACAGTAAAATGACAGTAATAGCTTCTACTGTGTGGCATTTCTCATTCCCAGATCCTTTCAGAGCCAAGTGCTTTAATATCACTTGTCTTTTACATGCAGCTTATAGCTAGCTCTTCCCTGGAGAAACCAGAGCCAAAGCTGGGTACAGAATATAGCACTTTGGAGATAGTTGTCTTCACGAAGTCTTGTACCTGTATCTTTCCCTATTCATTACTTGCCTCCCAGACACTGTGTGAAAGAAAGCTATTTCTGCCTCCAGGAGTGATGGCAGGCCCCAGCTGATGATACGGAAAGGTCATTAGGGGCCAGTAGGGCTGTGAGAAATCAGTCCATACCTTAGCAAAGAATGAAAGCCCAACGAAAATGGCTTATCAAAGATGTTCATCACCTCTGCTTCCCAGGGGGTGTTTGGAGGTGCTGCATACACTCATCAGTTACAAGACTTCCTGCTGGAATTGCTGCATCAATTAGCCACATGAAAATTGTCATCCTGCTCTCTCCACTTCAAACAGATCTTTCCTTTCAGTATGTGGTGCCCTCTTCATCTTTATTTCAGAGTTATTTATTTTATCTGGTGGCACTTTGCAAAATTTCCTGGCCTTGATACTTATTTTGCCTCCATGTACCAAAGTGTGACTTTGATTACGTCACTGTCCCAACCACTCTAAATCCCAGCCACTTATCAGTAAACTTAAAGTAGGTCACAATGAGTTCAGAAACAAATAACTTACAAAGATAAATCTTCACTCCAACACATCAGTGCCAGTACTGTGTAAGCAAGTAAACCATATATCTTGAGAGTACCACAACAGAATGTCACTGTACTACTCCAGAGACCAAAGGAAAGAGACTACTCTACTTTGAATTAGCTGATTCTGCTTTTGATAAATTTAATGGCTTTTGCTTGATATTTTATAAAATTACTGTAATTCATGAAAGGTGCTTCTTCTTCATTTGACACTGTGACAGTGGGGAAAAGGATAAGACCGAAGGGGTTTTCATTTCCTTCAGACTAAGTGGTTCTCTGACCATAAGTGAGCATGTACACCGTGGGGGCCTAATCCCCCACTTGCCAAGCAGGAACATTTGAGATGAATCTGAGTTAAGAGTCACTGACCTTCATTCATAAAGTCCTTTAACTGTCTGCCTACCTTTAGAGTTCTTGTGGAAGTCCTTTGGGGAATCTTGATGTGGCTTTTGACCACAATGGACTTAAGGGTGCTCTGAACTTCCCTGCTAAACTGTGGGATTCAGACCATCAGAGAATTCACTGAGGCCAAAAGCTACCACTACTAATTTCTTCTCTACATTAATTTTGATTAGGAGCTTGCACAAGGCTACAAAGTCCTCATTTCACAATTAATATTTTTCCATGTTCAGAGTGACAGAAGTCAAACTGCACTAGTGTCTTTTTCTGGAGTTTTCAGGGAAGTTGTTTTATCTAGTTGTACAGATACCCATTCAGCTGTAGCCAAACCATCATAAATCATTTTCTGCTACTTTTACAGACAGGTATTTTGTTCCTATGTGACAGTGAGCCTCCACGTTTTCAAAAGCCTTCTGCCCGTAAGGGATGTTTGCCTTAGTGTACAGTGGAAGCATACAAGAGTTCCCACAGTAGTTTTTGATGAGATTTTTGCTGCACATGTCTTTTAGCCGCCCCTTTACATGAATGAATTTTATACAAACAAAATATATTCAAGATTCTGAGCTGAAAAGTAATATGTAAGTGCCTAGGGTTATTTTCAATTAGCAATATCTAATTCCAAGCACATCATGAATCACATTTTTCTTCTCTCTTTAGAGCCAACATGTTAATCCTTTGAAACAAAAATGGCTGCATTTTAATGATAGTTTAAAAGGGTGAAAGTTCTGCTCTAGTACACTGAGCATAATAGAATATTTTTGTGATGTATATCTTCCATCCACTCACTTTAATTTTCAGAATAATATCTGGAGAGCAGCCTGTTTTTTCTCTGGGCTCTCCTCATTCACTGCACTTAGCTTTCACTATGTGTATCACAGTTAATTTGAAGTTGATATTTGCTTTTCCTAATGGGCACTAGTTTAGAGGAACACAAAAAGATTAGTGTTGCCCTCTCCAGGCTGGCTTGCACAACCTATCTCAGAGAGGTATTAATTTTAATTGTGTTTTTACACTCTATTTCTTGGTATTAGAACATAAGAATTCATTGTGGGATTAAGTTCTGAGCTGAAGATGTGATGTTTTAGCATGTGAAAGCCTTCCAGTGACTGGTATAGACCCCATGTGGGTCTGCAGTGGGTTGGCTCATGTCTGTCCTTCAGTGATGTCTCCAGTCATATGATGTAGTTTGGAGAGGAAAGGATAACCTTGTCCACCTGTGGAGCACTGTAAAGCAGCAGGCAAGACTACCAGTAAGGATGGGAAAGAAGTTGCAGACTAAGACGGAAATTTCCTATCCCATTCACACAAGGCCAATACCTTGTCCATAACTCCTCTCTAGTGTGATTTTGTGGCTTTCAAAACCTGGTTCTCTGGTGCTTTAGCTTGTACTTGAGCCAGGAGTGTGGGGGAAAATGAGATGTCTAAAAATACCTCTGTGTGCCCTTTTTCTCCTTTGTGCTCAGCTCTAGAGCTGAGAAGTCCAGGTAGGTGTTTATGTTGCAGATGGGGAGGGGTGGACATGCTCATGCAGAAGGTTTTTCCAAAGACTTATTTCTTATCCCCAGAGCTCTGAACAGTAGATGAAGCAGGTGGGTGACACCAGACACTGGCTGTGAGCCCGGTGTAGTAGCAATTCAGTGCAGAAGTTTGTATTTTCCACTCTTGTATTAGACAGGTAGAATATGACTTCAAACAGCATCTTGAACTGGGAAAAACTGACTTCTTCATTTTATGGGAAAAAGGAGATTTGAGGAAATCTGTATAGCATTACTTCACGGCTTGAAGAAAAAGCCTACCTTTAGGCAGAAAATCAAACTGAATGAACTGGGCATCTCTCAACTTCCTTTGATTTCTCTGATAATGGCATGTAAACAACATGCTGCTAGAGGAGAAGAAAATAAAGATTTTAAGTAGAAAGAAAAAAGGCTCTAACAGCTGCTCAAGAATGAGTAAAATAGACATATAAACCCAGGAAAATGTTCTGGGTAAAACTACAACAAATCATCCTTTCAGCCAACCCAGCCCAGGTACTGAGTTGCCACCCAGGGAACTGTTTATAAGAGACAGGCAGAATTGGGTAGATCCATAATGCAGGGGTGTTATGGAACTGGAAGACAGCTGGCTCACCATGTTCTGCCTGCAATGCACAGTGGCTGGTGTCTCTACCTATCCATGTTCTCTGCAGGTAATTTAGCTCCTGACTCCTCAAGCTATCCTGTTTTTCCTTTCTCAGTTCTGCTTAGTTACTGTCAATGAACTGTGACTTTTTAGTTTGCTTTGTTTTAAGTATATTTACTCAGCTTCCAGCAGGAAAGGTGTAATAGAAGCTGTGCCTGCACCATGCCAGGAGCCTGACGCTGTAGACTGTGTATTAAAGTCAAAAGGTTGGTCAGCCAGTCAGTCAGTTTTTTGTCCACCCCTGCAACACCAGCACATTTATTGTAAAATTTGGAGACCTGTCACCAGTTTTCCCCATATAGACCCCTACAATGAAAATGTCATAGGTAAGGTGAATTTCATTTACTTGCTGGTAGATTTCTCTAAATACATCAGTTTGCCTTTTCTAACCAGCCTACAATATGTTGGGACATTCCATGCAGTGCAGCTTCCTCAAGCAGATCTATGTGAATCTGCAAGAGTAAAGAAGTTTTAAAGTTGTTTATCTGTCTACTTGAGGGTCCTCCATCCCAGAAGGGAACACAGTCAGCACAGAGGGTGAAAAGAGGCCTCTGAATTTAAAATACAATTTTGTGTGTGCAAATCCTTGCAGATGCAAGAATTTTTATGTGTCTAGTTATGGAAATTAGGAATAGGATGAGGTGTAGCTATAATAATGAAGTAGACAATGACAACAGAAGAGCACCTGCCAGTCTTACACATACCCAGGAGCCATCAGATATTCTGTAGTTATATGTGATGTGTGAGTATGGGATAAGTGGACATATCCTCCATTAACAGTCTGCTGAAATTTTTAGTCCATTTTGGATTATAGATGAATTTACAGCCTCTTGCATTACAAACAAAACCATAAAATCACATCCTTTCTTTCACTAGATTTACAGATGGGCACAGTTCTCTTCTGGACGGATTCATGGCAGCATCTCCCTGCTTCACTGCCGGGTCAGTATCTCTGCAATTTCCTTCCTCTGCCACATCCACTTACCCTGGCTGCAATCTCTCCAGATGTGACTGATACCACTTGTGTCCATATCAGCTCAGGACAGGAGAGAAGCAGTAGACAGAAAAGGACAATGCTACCAGTGTTAGTATGCTTATTTGTAATGGTGGCTGGATTCTCATGGCTCATTTAGACAAAATCAAAAGAAATTTAATTTCCTAATGGAAATTAACTCTATAGGCATACTAGAGAGCTTGCAAGACCTGATCCTGTTATCTCTGAGGGATTTCAGATGCAATTTTCACTGAGTTTAATAAAATTTCCCTTGTTTTAGCAATGAAGATCAGGCCTTACTTTCAGCATGCCTTTTAAAATATACATGAGAATGCTCCTCTCCATTGTGGCAGAACAAAAGCCATTCTCACAGCTCTAGCTGGAGAGGCTTTGGGACAAAATGCATGTCAGTGTGTTACCTCAATTGACTGATTTCTTTGCTGCACGGATGAGCAAACTGGGAGTCATCAACTTCAGCACATCATAGGAATCAGAGCACCTGTCCCTTTGCACTCTGTGCTCTGCATGAGATGAAAGAAAAGGGAAGTAGATCAGTGCTTGTGAAGCAGAGCAGCTAAGTGAGCACTGAAACAACCTTGCAACACCCCTGACCTGGCCTGGCCTGGCCTGACCTGAGCACTCCCTCTTGACCCAGATTTTACACCTCTGCCATTCAGGTAATGAACATCAGTTCTGTGCTTCTACTCTCTCCTAACCAACAGCTTCCCTAACAGGAGAGATAGCTCACTCTTAATAAGCAGGCAGGAGATTTTATTACTTTGATGGAGTGAAAGAGAAACTGGAAAGAAGACAAGAGCATCACTTCCAGACCTTGTTTCAGTGTATCCAGTGTTTAACAGCCATACTGGTTCCCAGACTCCACTAGGACTACTGCTCATTCCCATTCACTTGCTGCAATGAGCTCCCTCGGTTGTACCAGGGTCTGAGACCTTGATTGCTGGGCCAGTAGTGAATATATAGTTGGATTCTTTTTCCATTTTCTTCTTTCAAAAGCCAGATCTGTTCCCTATTCTTGCTCTTAGCATGGGCCTCAGAAACAGTTGCGCTGATATAATTAAGAGGGTAGGTGGGGTGAGATGTAGGCTATGAGTATTCCCTAGATCGCTGACTTTGCCCCATCTTCAGAACATAAAATCCTGCCCCATAATGAGATCTCAAAGGGTGAAATTCACCTGTACACAGAAGCCTAGCACAAGAGTAACATGCAGTTTTAAAAGCCTGATTTGTTCTTAAATATTGCTCATGTCAGAAATGTTTAGAGCTAGTTCACAAGAGCTGGTTATGAATTCAAACTTTACCATGTCAGATGCTGTGCCAAAAAAATAAAAAAAAGCTCTGTGCCTCAGAGAGCTTTCACACAGGCATGAGTCTGTGAAGAAATACAGAAACAAGGCAGGATTGGCCAGCATGACAGATGGAGAGTTCTGCACCCACATTCACCCAGCATCACATTCCTGGTGCTGCAGGAAAGGAGACCTTCAAAAAAGTAAAAATCAGAGATTTATTTTATTTTTCTACTTTAATGTGGAAGGTCTAGAGAAATACGAGGTTTGTATCATCTGTCCAGGCTCACTGGCATGGTTTCTGTGACCTTCAACATTTCTGAACATTTTGTTGTGAAACTCAAGGCATCATGGACATGCTAGAAATTGTCCTGCAGCCTCACTGTATTTGTGTCTGATTACCCTTGACCAAGCTGGGTAACTTTGTAGACATTTTTCTCATCTCTTCTCAGTGATAAGTACTGTAAAGTACAGGAACAGAGCCAGGCTTTGTCGACAGGCAGAGAAAACACACACATACACACAGAGTGAAAGCCCCAGGAAGTTTTCGAGAGTCACAAAAGGCTGATATTCACCTTGCCATATTTCTGTCATTAAATGCTTCACTTATATTGTAGAGCAGAAATAAGTGTTGAGATTGTGGTCATTAGTGATGTATTTATTCACAGGTCTATAACCCATAAATAAATTACAACATCTCCTTACACTACAGATAACAAATCTCACAGCCAAACTTCTATTCCTACTGCAAAGAAATTCGGACTGACAGTTTCCTGCTCCAAACAAAATGCCTATTTTGACATCTTGGAAACATGGCAGGGTCACTAATGTCAACCAGCTAAAGCTCTCAGAAAGCTCTGGTGGTTCAGCCACATGCCAAAAGGAGGGTTTAGAAGACTAACTCTAGCCAGAGACATTTGGAAAAGTTAAAGTTGCCTGTCAAAGTTAAGACACATGCTATTTTACAAAGAGCCACCAGTATATTTTGGAGCTGATCCAACACTCACTGAAGACCTCAAGGTAAATTCATTTATTGACTGCTCTCTGCCATGGATGGATTCTCATGATAAAGAGACCAGGATGAAGCAACAGAATTTTATGACTGATAAAGCAAAACAGAAAGGGATACATAGGACTCCTGGAAATTACTGCAGGCGGGATAACCTTGAGCAGTGGAGCAGCCATTTCCTTCAGCTTTTTGTCAAACAATTTCACAGGACTCTTTCCCTGCTTTGCGTCTTTGCTTTTATTATGGTAGTGATGTAGTGTGAAACCTCAGGGCCTGCTGGTCAGTGAAATTTTGAAAGGCAGCCTGCAACATAGTGAGTTGCAGAATGCAAATGGAAAAGTCATTATTGATTCACTCAAGGAGGAAGTGCTAGTAACCCAAAAGCAGAATGTTTTTTTCTGAGCAACCCTGAACATTATTATGAAACCAAATCAAAAGATGTTCATACTTAGATACCTACTTAAATCACAGGTGAAAAACTCCCATGGACAGTCAAAGATTAATGGATTTGAGAAGGTAAATGTCCATATATTTTGGGTGAGCAGAATTTCCTAGAATCAGATAGAGGCTATGGAGAAGTGTGAATTCAGTATTGAATCAATGTTTCAGTCCCTTAACCATCAAGACAGGTCCTGCTTCTCTTCCTGACTGATTAGGCAATGAGGTGAAATGCTGGGATCCAGGGTACATGTTATTCACAGCTATATCTTGTGTGTCTTTGCACTCAGAAGCAACTTTATTCATCTGTCAAGAGGAACAGGTCAAGATAAATTTCCAAGTTGTGTGGGAGGATGCAAATCATGAAGCTCACAGCAACAAGTCCCCAGCACAGCAGCCTTGTGCTGGCATAAGCAGATGGCAAATGGGGAGTTGTGAACTGGGGCCTGGCAGGGTGGGAGCCCCACTTTTTTCCCTGTACCAAGATCTATAACAATCATGCTGCAACACTGGCTGCAGAAGGTTAATTTTGGGAATTTCCCATACAAGTCTGACTTAATGAGATATAGAAGTGTCTGTGTGCAGCTTCTGCAGCTGCCTTGTCATTAGAGGTGCTCATTTCCTAGGTGGGCATGTGACTTCCCATTTCCCAGGGTTAGGAAAATAACATAATTATACTCTAAATTCAAATCCGCTCTGGTTTAGAGAGAAGTAGCATCTGATATGCATAATTTTTAAATGGATGTCATATTGCCATTGCACAGGAAACAGTATCAATTTCTCTTCTGTATGAATTTTTATTTCAACATGTCAAGAGTCACTTTCATTTATACCTAAAGCCCAGAATTAATCAGTGCTAGCATGAACTTTGAAAAAAAATAAAGGCATCCTCAGTAGAAATTAATAGAGAGGTGACCATCTATCTTCCTAACTTCTGTTCAAGGAATCAGGCCAGTTGCACTGGTGACCACAGGAGCACAACTGTAATCTGTCAACAGATTTTCATTTTCACGCAGAATTTTTTTTTCATTTAATTTTAATTTTCTTTTCATTTCTTCATTTATTCACTTTGTACTTGACTGTGATTTTGCACTGTGGATATCTCATATTTAAAACATAAGTCTGTTATTTTACTGGAAAACCATGCAGAACTCTCTTCTTTCTATAGCTTCCCCATTAAAATTTCACAGATGGGAAATTCAAGCACTAGACTCATGCAGACCTGAGCCATAAACAAACCCTCTGGATTGTAAAGGCCCTCATTTTCACAGACACTTTACTCAGAAAGGCTTTGGGCTTAAAATGCCCATAGCTGAGAAATGGAAATTAGGTTGTAAGCTGCTGGTTGGAGACATGCCAGCTCTGTTCCGCTTTGCTTCCCTTTTGCTCGGCTAGAGGATCATTGACCCAGTGTGGCCTTGAATTTGGATCGAGAGCTCTCTTCAGCACTTCACTGTGTCCTGCTGCTCCCGTGAAAGGGCACCACGTTTTAGGGATGCGTAGTAGTCCACAGCCCAGGCATAGGTTGAGGATAACCCACTTTTTAGGGACCAGATTCCACTTGAGATGGCAGGGAGAGCTCCACAACTCACACTCCTCTCCACATTCTGCTTCTATCCCAGCCAAGATGTTTTGTTCCCTACTCTCTCAGAGCAGCACCCACTGCTTCTCCCATCTCCAGAAAGCAGAGGATGTCCTCTTTGCAGCAGCACCCCACGCTCCTGCCCCATATGCATGTGCAAGGATGTTCTGACTGCCTTCTTCATCAGGAAGGAGTGAAAGTCTCCTCTCTGTGCCCTTGAAACAGCGAGTCCTTGCTGGTCTTACAGACTGCCAGGATACTGAGTGCCATCCCTCCTGCTGATTCTGAGGGTGACAGAGCTCTGCAGACATTCCCTCAGGCTGTCCCCTCCATGCTAATGTTATCTGGACTTCTCTAGCTCTAAGTGGATCATTTCCTCTCTCATTTGTCTCATCTCATAGAACCCTGGAGGTTTGCTCACATTTATTTTTAGCTCTGGTGGAGCAGATTTGCCTGTTTCAGTTTGATTTACCTTCATATACAGACATTTATATTTCTCCTTCTTAGAGAGGCCAGTATTAAACCAACCTGTTCTTACTGGTAGTACTTTCATTATCAGCATTTTCCTCCTTACTCACTGGGAAGCTGGATACCCCTATCTCCATCAGTAACCTACAAGTGGCTGGAAAGGACCCCAAACCGTGCAGACACCTGTGCTGTGAGGATGGCTCCCTGTGCAGCTCAGGTCTGGATTGTAGGCTCCTACAAAGCTGAAGCTGGAGAACAGGTTTCAAGCACCAGCAAAGCCTTCAAGTAGGGCACAGACAGTGTGGCCAAGGGCTGTTTGCCCTGGCACAGAAGGAATGCCTGGAGAGCCACTGAGGGTTGTTCCCCTGGGAGTAAGGAGTGGTACTGAGGCACACTTCACATAGTACCATTTGAGCTCTCCTGCAGCTTGGTCAGACACAGACATTATCCCTCACCCTCTGAGATATATCTATAGGATCCATGGGCTAGGCTGACAAGGATGCTACAAGTTCCTTTTACTGGTAAGGGGTAATGCTGCTCCCACAGCTGGAAGGCACAGCTCAGGCTCTGCAGGCAGAAACACTGAGCTGAAGAGTATTCCCCACATCCAGCTGTAACTTAAAAAGCAAGGGAGGGCTGCTCCCTCCCCCACCCCATGCTTCAGGACAGGGATTATGGTGTCTAAGGAACCATGAAGGAGAAACTCTCTCAACAATATTTCTAGTCTGCTCTGCAGCCTATTCTTGCCACTGTCCTGACAAGTGTAAATCATGTCTCAGTGTAAATATACCCAGTACATCTGTCACATCCAGGTGGCAATGTTGGCTATGCTGTTTGTAAATCCACTGAGAATAATGTATTTGTGCTGTGGGATGTCATCCCATAATGAGATTGTGATATTCCATAGCCCAAGATTTGCTATTTGTGACAAAGATGGATTTCATGAACAGAAAGGATGCCGGGAGATCCCCTAGACCTAGGGGACATTCATAAGCTGGGGATCCTTCTAACCTACTCAGCCATAACTCAAATACAAGGGAGATACTTTCTCTTGCTTTTGAAACCAACAAATAAACACCATTAGCTGCATATCCAGCCATATATTTGCATTCAAAACACGACAAAGGAGAAAATATAAAGGTAAAAAAGAACAGTCAAGAACAGCACATATTTACAAGCCAGCCTATCATATTGATCCAATTACACTTAATGTAGCAAGTATAATAGTAAAAAAAATCATTTACATGTCTAGAAGAATTAATTTTTTTTTCCTTCAGAGATTTAAAAAAATGAATATTTTTAATAAGGAAATACTGATTTTTTCTTTGTTTCCAGATGTAGTTTATTTATGGAAAGCTGAAACAAAAGCCTTCATCCTTTTTTGTGAAAATACGCATATGCCACATTCTTCCCTCCTGTGTTTTGAGTACAAGTTGTATATATGTGTATTTATGCATATGTAGAAATCTGCATGTAAATTCATGCCTTTCTAAGCCTCTTAGCAGCAAAACAACTTATACCTCAGTTGTTTCCTCTATCTCATTGGGAATTAATCATCCTAGACTTAGTAAAGTAGGTGAATTAATACATTAATAGATTTTATAAAAGCAGCCTTGGAAATGCTGGAATGTTCAAGGCCAGATAGCAAGAGAAAAATTGTTAAAAACAGCCTCTGTATAGAGCTCAGCAGAATTAGGAACTCAGCCTAAGCTTCTTGAGTCACAATCTTGTTTCTCTGTCTCTGAGACTAGATGTCTTGTATTTATTTAAATTCATAGTCCTTTGAAATTACTATTTCATGCTACTATATTTCTTGTTGTTTACTTACATCATCACATGTACAAACATGGAATACAGTTAAATGTAAGTTATTAAAATAAAAGAGAACCCAGGGTATATGTGAACTCCAAACCCCCTATCCAAGCAGAGCCCAAGGCAAGGGAAGTACATGGAGCAATGTAATTCCTGGAAAGTGAAATCCTTCCTCAAGTTGGTATGAAGATAATGCTGCCTGCTCTATGAGGAGCTGTACCCAGTGACTCAGGGCATGCTCTTAGCCCTAAATTCCCACAGCTGGAGCACAGACACTCCATTTTACAGGTGGGCAAAAATATGAAAAATCAAAGTGAAGAAATCTGTCTGTAACCATACAATGTCTGTGACCATGCAGAACAGGTCTCAGTGTCCCACAAGCCTGTCCTATCAGCCTGTCCTATCAGTCCCTGCAGCTGGAGCTGCATAGACTCCTCCTATGCTGGATACTGTATACTCAGATGTATAAGTAAATGTATTTCTCTTGACCATTTGCTTTGCTGCCCACCTCCTCATGGCCCTTAGTATAACAGCTGACCAGGGCTGCAGATAGGTAAGAGAGATGCTTACACATGAATTAGCACATATTTGAAAGCTGCCACTCTTCCCAGGACTGATCTGGACATCTGGGGCCAAAACCAGCACTGGGGGGAGTGGACAGGGTTTCCCTGACATCATCAGTGTTGTGCCTCCTGAGTCACATTGTGTGCTTGGCTCACTCTCTATGGCCTCAATCAGGCAAAGGGCTTGTAAAGTAGTGTAAAAGAAGCATTGATGGGGTTTAACATAAAAGGTAGAATCAGGCCACTAAAACCGACCATTTAAATCTAGCAGGTCACTGATTCTTTTGTGTTGATCTGAACTGGAATAATCAAAACCTGGCTGGGTTCCCCTTGCAGTCTCTCCATCATACCATCTGAATTTCCCTGCATTCAGAGAACACTCTCACCCCCTCTGTCCCTCTCTCTGAAGGAATAGTTACTTTGAGCTATAGGTTCCCTTTTTAACAACATTCTCTCGGAAATCCCAAATGCCAGAGACTGCACATCAGCCTGTACAATCTCAGCCATTCACATGCACACATCAGTGATTTTTCCCATCTCTGATATATCATTGCTGTTTACAGAGTAATACTTACATACATATTTCTTCCCTCTAAAAAACTGTAGTGGTGTGACTGAAGTGACAGCCCCACATAACTGCAGAGGTCCTATAATAGAGATACTGCTGCCAAGGGGTGAGCTTGCCTGTAAACAAGAGGCTCGTGCAGCCCATGGGTATAGCTTCTAGCTTGTATTTGCCTGAGAAATCCCATAGGTTTTGTAAAGCAGGTAATGGAAGGGCTTTTTTCCTTGTTTTGTGATCTATATTTCAGGTTTATAATTACCAAAGGACAGAAGCCTCTCCTTGCATTACTAATCTTCAGGAAAATGTCATGGCCATCACCACTGAAGATACTAAAACCAAATTTATTGCTGGAATCTGGAAAAATACCATTCCAGTGGTATCCCCATTTCTACCATGCTTGTCCAGACATTTGCCTGCTGCTGGTTTTCCACTGCTCCAGGAGAGGCAGTGCAGTCGTGCTTGTGTACATCAGACAACAGAGATCCTGCACCAAGGTTGGTTCTGCAGAACTGCCTCAGCCAGTTTTGTTTTGCAAAAGAGAAGAAAACTAGGGGAAAATCTTAGAAAATAGTCTCGGAAGACAATTTCCAAAAACATGGGATACTGCTGAGGATCTCATAGAGTACTTTGAGCATCTATTTTGCATCCAGTGCCTCTGATTTCTACATCTTATCAATGTACCAGCCTGAAAACTTAGTAGCAAATATCTTTGGAAATTGGAGGTTTCTCCTCTGCAATGTATGAGCACAAAGGATTTTTGGAAAAGTCCTTTGAAAGGACAAGAGCAAATGGCCTCATGTTGCACCAGGAGAGGTTCAGGTTGAGGCTGGACATCCAGAAGAATTTCTTGCTGAAGAATAGTTATTTATTTATTTATTTATTTATTTATTTAAAATCAAATTTCACTGGACTCTACTCCACATATTCAGCTCCATTTGCTCTGATCTCCATGCTGGTAGCTCGGCATGGGACTGCAGAAGCTCTTCCAGTTGGAGACAGTGGGAACAGTGGGAAGGGAAAGACAGTGGGTGCTAGCCAGGCTGCCACAGAATTTGGTGGTTTGGAATGAGATAAGTAAGTAAGTTGGATGGTTCTGTAATATGATCGCTGGCAAAATGGACTGCTGTGGTAGCAACCGTAGTAACTTGGTTGTGATAAATGCATGTGGATGTCTCAAAACTGGTTTCCCACACTGTTTGCCATATCAGGAAAGTCATATTTTATCCATGACATATTTCCCCACAGCTATAAGCATTTGTGATACCTGTACTTAGCAATATCTCTCCCTGCAGAGGAATGTCATGTGGCGAAAAACACCAAAGGATTTTGTTGGTCCTAGAGCAGGGCAGCACTGAATAGACAGGCCTGAGTCTCTCAAAAGACTGCTGCCAACTCCAGTGGGACTGGTGCCTGCTTGCATCAGCACTTGATTGCCTGAAAAAATAGCCTAGTGATGGGCTGGATTTGTTCTTAGTACAACTCTCTGACTTCAGTGGAGTTTCCCTGGCAGTGAACTTGTTCTGACACACTCACATTTTGCAGTCAAGCAAAGTAGCAGAGGCTCTGGCTGGCAGGCCATAATCAAATTCCACTTCAAGTAACCCAGGCAGCCTGCTGCCAGGGGTTTGGAGCAAGGAGAGAGGCAGTGTGCCAAAACCACCTCCTACAGAACTGAGTTCTTCCCTATTATTTAGTTATACTGATGTTTACAAATGTATTTTAACATAATAGTAGAAAGACTTGAGTTGGAAGGAACTTTAAAGATCATCTAGTTCCAACCCCCTGCCATAGGCAGGGATGTCTGCCCCTAGACCAGGCTGTTCAGGGCCCCATCAAACCTGGCCTTGAGCACTGCCAGGGATGGAGCATCCACAGCTTCTCCAGGCAGCCTGTGCCAGCACCTCAACACCCCCTGAGTAAAGAACTAAAGAACTTAGTTTTAACATCTAATCTCGATCTTGCCTCTTTTATTTTAAAACCATTTTCCCTTCCTATAACTATCTGCCTATGTAAAAAGACAATCTTCGTCTTTTTAAAAGCTCTCTTTTAGTACTGGAAGGCTGCAGTAAGGTCTCCCTGGAGCCTTCTCTTCTATAAACTGAACAACCCCAGCTCTCTTACCTTGTTTTCATAGTAGACGTGCTCAAGCCCTGCATTTTGTACTGTTTGTGGCTACCTCACAAGTATTCACAGCTCAGGGCAGCTTCTGATTAAACAGCCAGACCACCATCCATGGAGCTCAGCATCCAGTCTCTTGCAGCGTTTGCTGTGCCCACGAGCAGCACCAGTACTGATGGGAAGGAGTTTGTGCTGGCTCCTCTCCAGGTGCTGTTTGCACCTCTGGCTTTGGGAGGCACTCTCGTTCTCCTTTGCAGACACACTCTTGCTCTCCTCTCCCCTCCTCGCTGCTCCTGCTACTGGGTGTGGCAGTGCCTGCCTTAGTAATAGAAGGACAAGAGGAGTATGTTCCTGGTTGCCAAGGAGATGCTGAATAAGATATGCAAAGTCAATTACTTCACCAGAAAATAGCAGCATGAGGAAGAAAAATAAACCTAAGCTCTTCTGGGATGAGCATGCTTATTTCTCAGAGCATGGGACTAGAATGCTAGAATGACTAGAATCATTAGCCATTTGTACCTCAGATTCTGGTAGGATATTGTTGGAAGAAATAAATGTACACCGTATTATGCCCTGTGACAGGGCATCTGTAGAAAGTGTTGGGAATAGATAGGCACAAGTCTACTGTAGGCCTGGCATGAATTACTCTATTTCTCTTAAAATGCTGGAAGAAACCACCTCACTGTGATTACTAAGAGATGAGGAATAAGAGCACTTCCCTTAATACACTTTCACACAAAAATTCTCTTCAGAATTTCCCATGAATAAAGTTCTTCCTTTGCTCTGACAAAGTGTGACCAGCTCTCTCCTTACCCTTAAAAAAGGGAAGTTAGCCATTGCCAAAGTACTAAATGATGGATTTCACTTGTGGATTTCAATGAAAAGAAAAAGAATATTTTTCATGAGAAGATAAACATTTCCATACACCAAAAATATCTGTTCAGGGACGTTTTACTTTCTTCTGGCCAAGGAAAAAGCCCTCTCCTGTTGCTTCTCCTTCCCTTGTCCCAGTTAGTTCCAATCACAAAACAACAAACTACCACAGCATTCTCTTAACAGCCTGACTGGTGCTCAAATCAGAGGAGGCTGACTTGGTTGAGTGAGATTCCTCTTTGCTGAAAAAGTGATTCATTTTCTTCTCTGCTTCCTAGCGTAGGTGGATGCAGACACTGGTATCTCAATGGTTGCTTAGTTGCTGTGATTGCAGAGAGATTGGGTTTGGCCACTTTGGGGCTCCCTCCACGCCACTGTTTCTTCTTCTGTTGCTGAGAAAAAAAGAGATTTGGGAAACTGAACCTAAACTTCTGTAATTGTAGCAGTGGGTGTCCAAAACCTACTCCTGCATTCTTGGCAACATTCTGCAAATACTGTATCTTGTGTGAATCACAAGTCTTGACTTAGACACCATTCAATCTCCTCTGCTATGTCTGATTTGCATTCAGACTTTTTGTGCTCTGTTTGTTTCTCATGAATGCATCAGAGAGAGTAGTCTATGCATCCCAGGTTAGTGTACTGGAAGCTATATCTTGGAGCCTGTGACTTAGAAAAAGCCAGCAAAATACTTTTTTTTTCACTGGGCTGAGCTCAGAATCCGTTTTGCTCTAAAAAAAGTCTGTAATTTTTTGAGCGCTTCCATTTTTTATTATTTAAAATTAAATTTAGTTGTGCCTGAATGGACTGACTTTATAGCGGGTGGAAATGTCACTCTAGTATTGCAGATGCAAAGGTGAAGCTATATAGTAGCTTAGTAATAATGTTATCTTCTAGATAAATGCAATTGTGATTTACAAGATTGTAAAGCTTGAAAGTTCTTATAAGAAAGGATTGTTTGTGGGCCTGTTGCTGTGGGAGGGGCCTTTCAGAGGATTTGAACTGCAGGGCTGCTATTTCTCATGGCAGCCCCATAGTCCCTGATTGCCTGTCCCAACCCAGTGAGCAAGGATTACACACAGTCACCTCCCAGTGCAGATGAGCAGGGGCTGTGATTTGATTGCTCTTGGGAGTCCAGGGAAAAGACTTCAGTCCACCTTGAATTAAAATCATAGATATTGGAGGCAAGCAAGTGTGCACCTGAACATTAAAATCATCTTGGCTAAATGCCCTCCAGTGGAAAGGAAAGATCTTTTATTTGTCTAAAATTACAATCAGGAGGAGATATGGCAACAGGTTTTCTAGGATAATGAATGTGCTTTGTTGCAGCCTGAGATAAATGATGATTACATCTGTCACAATCAGAATCACAGTATGGTTGAGGTTGGAAAGGACCACAGGAAGTCATCTAGTCCAACGTCCCTGTTCAAGTAGGGTCTCCTGGAACATGTTACTCAGAGCTCTGTCCAGACAGTTTTTTAATATCTCCAGGGAGTTAGACCTCCCAACCTCATTGTGAAACCTGTGAGCAATCTGTCTGGTGAAGGGTCTCCTATAACCGGTCTCTGAGCATTCTTGCAGGAAAATGTGCTCGCCTGCTGCAATGTGCCAGCAGTTTGGACTCCTTTTTTTCACCATCCTTCCATCAGCATTTTCAGGAGGGATTCCCACTGAGCCAGTTCAGGCTATGGGGAGACCAGAGCCTAGCTGGAAGTGGGCTGAATCCCTTTCACATCATTATTATTATTATTATGAGACTTCATCTTACTTTCTTCTTCTCTTACTCTGAGACTATTCATCTCTACTGATGCAGAGGAGATTGCTGGTTCAGTGCATCCCCACTTCCCTGTGAGTAGATGAATCCTACTGGCCTGTCCTCCACAGAGTGATAAAGAGTGCCATCCAACATCATACAGCTTTACTGCAGCATCAGCAGGCCCAGCTGAGGCAGGGATAGTCTCGTAGATATATGCCTTGTTTATAGAGTGGTGCGCTTTTGTTGCCTTGTTATTATGTAACAGTCATTAACTGGAAGGCTGTAGAACAGAGGTTATTTGAGAGAGTTGACATCTCCCACTAGGGACCAGAAAGAGATTTCCTGACTACACGAATGTCTGTCAAATGTCTGCTTCTGTCAAAGGCTTATACAGCCAGCACTTTCTTATGATTACAAATCTCTTTTAGACAAAAATATATTCTAAGAAGCAGGTCTTAATCCTTCAACTACTGCTACAAAAAAGCCTTAGAATAAGAGTTCCTGCAGCATAAGACTTTGGAAATGTATGTGCCAGGAGTGATAAAAAAGCTCTTATACTTGGAAAACAAATCTGTTTCAGTTGTGTGCACTCAGACATTACTTCTGATTTGTTTAACATGCATCTTCTGTCCAGTCCATCTGAAAAGAGACCAACTTAATGAAGCCCAAAGGTGTAAGGCTTTTAGATATCTTCATTATATTGTGGACGAAGAAAGAACTGTGGGGTGATTATCAGACAACAGGAATAACATTGATATGTGTCTTGATTTTTTGTAAAGCAGCCATATGGCAAAGTTTTAACTTTCTGAACAGACAGCAGAATTCTCTCAGAGGTTGCCACACAGGAGATCCCTGAGGAATCCTTACAGCAAAGAGACAGGTGGCCACGAGCTGTCCCACCACACATGTTACTGTCAGAATGGAAATACAAACATAACAGAGCTGCAGCTCTCTGCCCCACAGTAGCAATCAATTCCTGCCTGCCTCATCTGGCATCGCTTCCTTTCATAAGGAACTGCTCTTTCAGTTGTGCATTTCTGCTCTCTGGCTTGGCTTGGATCCAGGGCAAAGAGGAATTTGTGAAAGTTGGCAGCAGCTTCAGCTGCAATCACTGAGTACCTTCTTCATCTTTAGGCAATGAATTTTTCTTCTCCTCCTTTCTTGTTGGCACAATCTCTTAACAGACAGTGAAAATTTCAGTCATCTTGTGGGTAGAGCATTTTCGTGTTCATGAAACAAGCTAAACCCAATTTAAATATTAACATTTATTTGGCTCCCCACACCTAATGACCTGTGGTCTATCCCACATGCAGACAAGAAGCCACACCCAAAATATTATTCATTGTCCTGTCCACCTAGAGAGTCTTGCTTGATCAAGGGTGGATTTGATGATCAAAAGCAGGGCTCTCAGTGACTCCCCAATGAGCAGGTCTAGAGGAGACACTCTGCTTGATTTCTGCTATGATGACACACTGGCAGATAGGTGCTCTGTAAGATAGAATGGGTCTGGACCTTAAGGTTTCTGAGATCAAAGTCAGTGGGTAAACTGCTGGCCGTTTATATTCCTAAAAGTTTTTTAGGTACCATCTTTCATCCATATGTACCTCAGAGTATGTCTCTTCTGTATTTAGACTAGTTTTTATACACAGGTTTTGGGAAGGATTTGTAATTTGTGATGCTCCTATCTAAGGACCCTACTTTGTTGTACCTGGAAATGTTGAAAAATATTAAGCTCTCTAAGCTGCATCATCCATCACTTTCCAATGGGAATGACTACAGGTCCCCTGTTCAGCCTGCACCATTAACCTGAGAACCAGACAACTCCTAAAGATTTCACTTACAGGACACTCTCAGTCCTGCAATGTCAAAGGGCACCAGTTGGAGGATTACACTCATCTTTGTATTTTTTACAGCTACTGTCTGAGGCAATTAAAGAACATGACTCAAGACACATCTACACAATGCAGTGCAATGCAGAGATTTTCAGCTACCACTGATTCATCCCATAGTGGAAGCTCCTCTGACTTACAGAAGTCATTAAAAAAAATGAGATTATGTACAGCTTCCAGAGATGAAACTTCTGTTAGTTCAGATCTTTCAGCTTCTTCAAAGTCTCAGAGATTATGCTAGCTAGATGTGAAGAGTTAAAATATTTTTATGTGTGGACAAACATTTAAAAGATACCCATTTGTATTTCCTAGTCAAAGGCAGCCTGAAAGACCAACCTTTGACTCCAGACTAAAATATCATGCTTCAAATGAGCAAAAATGTTTAATTACAGCTCACACAGCTGACTCAGTATTCCCAGCCCCAAATTAGATCAGCCCTTCTATTTATGATATTGAATTCTGCTGATTTTACAGTCCTTTGGAAAACTTCTTTAGCCCTGTCACCTTTCCTGTATTTTGGCAACAGTATAACTGTGTATTTCCCTTAAGTGAGCATCCATGTCTATTACAAGCACTACAGATCTCTGTACCACCATTCTATAGGTTTCCTTATCTAATATGTCCATAAATGTCTCATCTGACCACCCCATCAGTCATGATTTTATGATTTCTTTCACATCACTGCTCAGGCTATGGAACAGCACACACCCAAGAAATGAGCCTAAGCTCCACACCCAGACTGTCACAATCCCTTGTTTGTAGTTACCCACTGGGGTCTAGCAAATAATTCAGCTGGGAAAGGAACTCCTCAAGAATTAAAACATTCTCACAAAAACATTTAGCACAGTGCATAGGATGTGGCTTTTCTAGAGAATTGCATTGACTTCCAACTGTACTGGCTGCCAGGCAGAGACCATATGAAATACTTTTACTTACAAGGTTTACTCAGGTATTCACAGCATGTGAATGGCCACACACAGGTATTTTAGATATGAGAAGCAGGGTGTGTCTTTAAAAACATCCTCAGACATCTCTACAGCCCAAGGCATCAGCAAATGTTTAATTAAAGGACCACAGCACAGTTCGACCACAGCCATCATGTGCAGCACTGGGGTTATACAAACATTAGTGCACACTGTCCCTAACAGTTGCCCTTCTCCACACTTTTACCCTTGCTTCCTTTTAGGAAGACTTCTCAGTGTCTGGTTGTCTCTGGAGATAGTAGAGGTGACCAAAATGAGCAGGAATAGCACCAAACAAGATTAGAGAAACTACTGTCTTTCTTCTGCTATTGCCCACAATTTTGGTGCCAGGGTGTTTAACTCCATGAGTTTTGCTTCAATCTAGTGCAGAGGGAGAATTATTTGTGAAATTGGGCCCTAAAGTTTGGAGGAACAGGAAGAAAGGACTATACCTAAAGATATCTAGAAGTGAAGGAAAAGCACTGAGGAATTTTAGCCTCAGTTTCATAGAATTCCAAATCTGGAGTATGTAAAATGTCCAAGAAAGCTCAAAAGCATCTGAGGCCTTGGCTAGGCTTACCAAGATCGATAGGACAAAATATAGGCCTGCCAGAAGACATTTTTAAAACTCTTATTGAACTGGTCTGAAAGATAGAAGATTGAATCTGATCTTATCCAATCTCAGGAAATGAATCAAAAGCCAAAGACTATGGTAGCTGGATATTTGACTTAACAAAAAAGCCCAAGACTTTCAGGTCTGTGCAAACCTAATACCAACATTAAAATCTAGAGGGATAACCAAAACAATTATTTTCTCATTTTCCTCATTTTCTGTGCAGATATTAAATCAGTTGACAGCTTTGTACAGCCATCAAGATGAAGTGGATTGCAATGAAGAAGTAATTCCACAGGTCCACAAACAGGAACAGATGCGGGACCCCAGCCAGTTACGTGCCAGGCCATCAAAGCACATTCACGGTGCACATCAAAGCTCGTTCTTTTAACACCTGGTATTGTGAAAATGAAGTTTGGACTCAAGGAAGAAATCAATGCCATCAGCTTACTTCAACAACTGAATTTCCCACATATCAAAATCACACTAGACATGAGAAACCAAACTAAAGAGCGACCCTGGCACGAACAGAAAATTGCTATGGCATTACTGCAGGATGCCCTGGTTGTGTAAGCCCCACAGGGGACTGTGTAAAAGGTAAAACAATCTCAACCTGGAGAATGTCTTCCTGTGAGGAGGCAGGTGGTATGACACGCTGGGAAGCTGCTCACCATGGCTTCCATCCGTGTACAGGCCCCTCACACAGCACAGATCCCTCACACAGCACAGGCCCCTCACACAGCACAGGCCCCTCACACAGCACAGGCCCCTCACACAGCACAGGCCCCTCACACAGCACAGGCCCCTCACACAGCACAGGCCCCTCACACAGCACAGGCCCCTCACACAGCACAGGCCCCTCACACAGCACAGGCCCCTCACACAGCACAGGCCCCTCACACAGCACAGGCCCCTCACACAGCACAGGCCCCTCACACAGCACAGGCCCCTCACACAGCACAGGCCCCTCACACAGCACAGGCCCCTCACACAGCACAGGCCCCTCACACAGCACAGGCCCCTCACACAGCACAGGCCCCTCACACAGCACAGGCCCCTCACACAGCACAGGCCCCTCACACAGCACAGGCCCCTCACACAGCACAGGCCCCTCACACAGCACAGGCCCCTCACACAGCACAGGCCCCTCACACAGCACAGGCCCCTCACACAGCACAGGCCCCTCACACAGCACAGGCCCCTCACACAGCACAGGCCCCTCACACAGCACAGGCCCCTCACACAGCACAGGCCCCTCACACAGCACAGGCCCCTCACACAGCACAGGCCCCTCACACAGCACAGGCCCCTCACACAGCACAGGCCCCTCACACAGCACAGGCCCCTCACACAGCACAGGCCCCTCACACAGCACAGGCCCCTCACACAGCACAGCATGAGCCCCTCACACAGCACGGACCCCTCACACAGCATGGACCCCTCACACAGCATGGGCCCCTCACACAGCACAGATCCCTCACACAGCACAGGCCCCTCACACAGCAGCTCTGCCCCCCAGGCCCAGGGAGGGAGCTGGGCCTGGGTGCAGCAGAGCTCTGTGGGCAGCCAGGTCCCAGCCTACAGCCAGGCAGGGCTGGCCTGCTGCAAGGCCAGAGAGCGGCCCAGCCTGGGCTGCTTTGTAGTTCAGGTTTGGAGTACCAAAATCAACTCCTTGCTTTTGTTACCACCTGTAAACACCAGCGTTTGTTGCCGCATGTCTGGCACACGCCTCAGCCTGCTGGCAGGTGGAGGGAATGTCCTGAGCAAGGCCAGCTGTCCCAGGGGCTTACAATGGTGGCTCTCAGAGCGATGACCATCCTGTCTCCCAAAGCACATCATCTCCTATCAAAACCAGGGAAGCCTGGCAGTGCCTCAGCCCCTTGCCTTAAGGAGAGAAGCCTCACCCTTCACTGTACTTTCTAATGCACAGTTTTTCCTTTCCTCAATGGCTATCACAATGCAACTTGGTCGCCTTCATGCCTTAAGGGCTGTGATCTGCTCATTTGCCCACAGGCTCCATCGCTGCTGCTGTTTCGCTGGGTGTTTTACAAATCATGTGAGTGCTTCCAAACCCTGAGTTAAGCAGGTAATTTCACTCACATTTTTCCTTGCTCATTTCCTGTAAAAAATTAAACACCTCCAGCCCAGAAATCTAGGCTGACTCACATGGGATGGAGGAGACCAAGGTACAAGAACTCACCCTGCAGATCAGACACTTGAGATAAAGAAAAGGCCAGGTTTCTTTTCCAGTCTGTGACGTCTAGCAAGCCCTATCATCTTATACTGTTCCACCCTGAAAAGTGGGAACAAAGCAGCAGCTCTGAAACCTAAGCATGAGGAAGCAAAATACCAGAAATAAGGAGAAACCCCATGTGGTTCAACTGAGTGAAACCAACTGCAGTAATTTATTGCCTGGTCCCTTGAGCACAGTAGTTTAGAGACCTGTTTCTGTATGTCAGTGTGCAAAGGTAGCCCAGAGCAGTATTTTACAGCCCTTCGTTCCTTAAAAGGTTTTTCTAAGTATATTATCATATTATTTTCTTCATTTTATTTCTCTTCTAGATTTACATGTTAACATAAAGCAACAAAAGAACTGTGGGATAAAATGAAAGCAATTTTCCATAGTAAAATCTTAACTGATTTGTATGCTTAATTTTTATTTCGGGGTTTTCTTTCATAAACCTTTTCTCACATAGCAGATTATCCTCTGCTATGTTTCTATAGCAGGCCTGGAATAAAGAGGACTTGGGGGTGTCATGCACTCCACCTCTAAAAGGCTTATTGAAAACTACAGGGAAGATGTATGGCTTTGCTTTTCTTCGAAGCTCTGTACTTACAACATTCTCAGTGAGAAGGGAATTGACTCTGCTTCTTTTTCCCAGCTTTACTTGGATGTTTCTTTAACTTTGCTAATTCTCCCATTTTGATCCTAAGAAATTGTTTTCATAAAATGAAAATCATGGAATGAAGTGAGTATTTTTGATTTACAAGTGGCATTTTACTTAAAACCAAAAAAACCCTGGACAAAAACAAACAAACAAAAAACCCCAAACAAACAAAAAAGGGAGAGAATAATTCTGCTTCTTTGAAAATCTAATAACATAACCCAGTGGTGACCTAGAAGCTCATAGCTTAGGGCACTGAAGAAAAAGCAGAGTTGTGAGCTTTGTGATTATTAAGCTATCACATGATTACTTCTGAAGGCCAGCACAAAATTCTGACACTTCAAGTTTTAAGTCCTGCTGATGGCACAGATGCACTATGTACTATCCAGGTAAATCTCATGTTCTCTGCTAAATGCAGATGTGAAAAGAAGTTTTGAGATGAGTATATATTCCTAATTATATTTTTAAAGCTTCATAATGGGGATGGTCAAATACAGGAATCAGAGAAGGACCCACAGATGCACTATGTACTATCCAGGTAAATCTCATGTTCTCTGCTAAATGCAGATGTGAAAAGAAGTTTTGAGATGAGTATATATTCCTAATTATATTTTTAAAGCTTCATAATGGGGATGGTCAAATACAGGAATCAGAGAAGGACCCAGACACTTCGTGGTGTTTTCTTCTTGATTGGACAAGGCCCAGACCTACCTAATATAATTTTGCAGTTACTTAGATTTTAAGCAGGGTGAGAAGCAGGTAACTTTCAGAGTTTCCTTATTCTTTTGATAATTTTGCAATTTGTATGCATTGCCATGGGCCTGCCCAACTGAGGAGTCTTGACTGATACAATTCCAGATGAATCAAGACATGGCTGTAATTTTACTCATACAATTATACACATGGGCATAATATCCTGAAATAAGAGTAGAATATTCTACTATTGATACTATTGATCTGCTTTGCACATTGTAGTATTATTGTTCAATTTTCTTATGGACAAGAAAAGAGAGAAGGAAGATTGTATGTGGCAGATATATCTGCTCTCAGTAAGGCATCACTGCAGGTGTCTAGGGAAAGAATTTTCCAGCTCTGCAATGTAAAGCATGTGGAATTTGCTTATTTCTGTAGAATCTTCTAGATTTCTGAGATCATATATGATTTTGTTGTAAGGACAATTTATTTTATTTTTCTGAATCCTGTTAATAGCTACTTATGTCTTTGCTCTTACGAGTATAACACAGTGATGCTTATCAGGAACCAAGTGTGTAATAAATCACTGACTTGATTGCCATGTCATCCTTCTTTTCCAAGAATTATATCTTTCCTTGGTTTGGTGTTCATTTCCCAGCCCACATTCTCCATTCAGGCTCTTTCTTTCAGCAGTGAGATGCTCCTTTGCCAATCCCTTCTATCTACTAAATGCTGAAATAACATATACAGAGGCTTTTCTCTTGGGTCCATATCCACTGTTGTGGGCACTCTTTCTCCACAGATTATATCATATTTAAAGGTTGGAAGATAATTTCTTAATCTAGATCTTAAAAGCAATTTATATGCATGTGTTCTTTTTGATAACTAACATTTCAATTTACAGCATCATGGTAATTGATATTCTTCATCTTTTACCTATATGTATTTGATTTTAAGATTCAGCAGCAAACAGAGAAGCTTAGAGGAAATGTGTAAATTTTGAATTTTGACCAGAAGAACCCAAACTGAAACATTTTCTTGTAATCAAAATAGAGTTATATTAGAATGTCACAATTTGAGTGGGCTCAATATGTTAGAAAACGCTATCCAACTGTCTTTGGTTTCTGAAAATGGAAATCACAGCCATTCACTTTAAAAAAAATCATTTATTGAGGTCAGCTGTATGTTCTAAACTTTGTTCACATAAGTTTTTATGTCTACATAAGCATGCAGACACACCCAGCTGTCACCTGGAGTACTAAGTACCTCAAGAGACAGGAGCCTTGTTTTCCTGCATAGCTCAAAAATCAAGCACTCTTGTGTAAATACAGCAATACAGCTCACTCCAAAGCAAACAACAGAATCACTCTGCTCTGAACCCATCAATTACACAAGTGAGTTCCATTTCAGTTTTGTTCATTTCAGGTGTAGAACTTGCAGAACAAACTACAAGTAGCAATGCATTTCACAACTTTCATACTTTGCTAGGGTCCACCATGGGTTGATTTGTGATCTGGGGACAGACCAAGCAACAGGTTAACTTTCCTTTATCCTTATTGTAAAAGTGGCAGGAGCTGCTGGTCTGAGACTTTTCTTAGCTGAACTCAGTCACATCTCTGTGAGTTTTTCTGTAGAGTGGGCAGGAATTTATCTGTGATATAAGTAATGGAGAGTAGAGAGTATAAGTAATGGAGAGTAGTAGCAGCAGTCATGGGAAGTGTACGATTTAGATCAGAAAAGGCCATATGAATAGATTTTGACAAGTTTCTTAATTTTTAAGTAATTTATAATTGTACAGCTCTAAATATTTACACAAAACAGAAATTGTACTAGAATTTTTTGTGAGGCAACTGTAGTAACAAGTTATAATAGCTTAATTGCAGGAATCATTTGGTATTGAGAGGGTCCTCTTACAGAAGGGGCTGTAAGAAGTGACCAGATCTTAGTACTGTAACTGGAGAGGAAGCAGATTTATTCAGAAGACAAGGGATGGGAGAAGCCATTCTTTGTGAAATGACCAGGAAGAGTTAAGAGGCTTGCCGGATTACTCAGTTCATGAGAAGCTGGGTAGGAAGGCAAAGAAGTGCACCAACTCACTTGGGATCTGTAGCAAAAATAACCAACCAGACACAGACAGTTTTTAAAATTGTGTTCAAGTAAGTGAAAGGCTTGCTGAAGTTAGAGTGCTGGAGAGACAATGCAGGCTTCATCAGCACCAAAGGAGTATGCAATGATGAGCTGAAAATTCAAACAGACTTCAGCATTCATTTAGCCAAGCCTGAGATTGCTAATTTTAGACACAGCTGCTGCTGTAGTCAAACTTTTAGTTAAAGAATGAGCCAAGAGCTCAATTTATTTAGACCACAGTGAACTAGTACCAGCACCACCAGCTTTGACAGTAGAATACTCAAATTGAAACAGTGCAATAGTGAAATCACACCTTTGTCTCTGTAGGTAACTTGGATATACAAACCCATGGACAGAAATAAAGAGCAGCTCTGTGCCTCTGAAAGAAAGTGCTGTTAGGGTATGGTCTCTACTCACCACAGGATTGTTGTGTATATAAAATGTATAAAGGTGCAGATATGAAATTACTGAACTCCAGTGAACCAGAGGCAGTTGCTTAGATTATCACTGAACCAAAAAAAAAAAAACCAAAAAAACCCAACCCTATATAAAGAATGCGATTAAAGAGATAAATATCATCTATTTCCTCCTGCCAGATATCCACTCCCAAAACACATATTCAAACTTGTCTTTTATATTTTATCTGTTATTAGGAGACAGACTTGGAAGATTTCTGGGCTTTTACGAACTGTTGTAGTAATCCTGTGATTGTAAGTGTAGCCCCACAAAATTAAGAGTTTTACCTATGTATTGGTTGGCACAGCCCAGTTTCTGGTAGCAGGAGGGCCACAAAGATGGCTCCTGTGAGAAGCTGCTGGAAGTTTCCTCCATGTCCAGCAGAGCCAGTGGCTGATGGCTCTGGAGATGGGGATGGCTCTGGAGATGGACATGCTGCTGGCCAGGACTGGGCCAGGGAGAGAGGTTCCTAACGCCTCTGTGATGACAGATTTGAGAAGGAAATCAAAACAAAGTCACGGGTTTTTACTTCTGGTTAGCGAGGAGGAGGAGGTGAGAACATGTAAGGGAAAACTACATGGCAGCTCCAAGGTCAGTGGAGAAGGAGGGGCAGGAGGTGCTCCAGGAGCTGGAGCCGAGATTCTTCTGCAGGCTGGGGTGCAGCCCATGGTGAAGCAGCTGTGTCCCTGCAGCCCATGGGTCCACAGGGAGTGCAGAGATCCACCCACAGCCCCTGGGGATCCACAGGGAGTGCAGAGATCCACCCACAGCCCCTGGGGATCCACAGGGAGTGCAGAGATCCACCCACAGCCCATGGAGGAGGTGCCCATGCCCAGCTGTGGGTGCCTGGAGGAGCTGGGATCCAGTGGAGACCCAGAGCAGAGAGAGGGCCCTGCTCCCAGGCTGGAGCAGCCTGTCCTTGGAGGGCTGCACCCCGTGGAAGGAGAGCCCCACGCCCCATGCAGCAGTTTTGGGAGGACTGTGTGCCCCTGGGGGAGTTCACGAAGCTGCAGGTGCAGTTTGGCTGCAGCTCCTGAGTGTGGCCCCACGCTGGAGAAGTTCCCACAGAAGTGTCTCCCGTGGGAGGGACCCCATGGCCTCCCAGGGGATGGACTCCTCTCCCAGAGCAGCAGCAGAAAATCTCAGTGATGGACTGACCAACCCCCCCTGCCCCGTCTGCTTGTGCTGTCAGTGGGAAGGAGGGAGGGGCTGGGGGAAAAAAGGTGTTTTAAGGGCTTATTTTACTTCTCATTATCCTCCTCTGATTGTGTTAGTAATAAATTTCACTTTTGCAACTTAAGTTGAGCCTGCTTTGCCCTGAAGTGTTTCTCCTAGTCCTTATCTCACTCATGAAACATTCGTTAATTTTTTCTCCCACTTTTCCCGCCTCTGCCCAGCTGTGGCAGGGGAGGGTGAGCAAGCAACTCTTGTGGTGCCTGATGTTTGGGCCAGAGTCAAACCACGACACCATGACAGTCTTTTCTTTCTTCAGATACCCACTGAAATACCAGCAAACCCTCTTTATTGCATTAATTGGGAGGAATGTCATGGTCAGTATGCTGGAAATAAAATATACTGAGATGTATTTAATCTGAAAGATAACAAAGGCCATAATTATACATTATCCGTATAGTATACATTTGTAAGCACCAAATAAACTCATGAATGTTACCTTGAAAATGCATTTCTTTCAGATCACAGTATAAGAGCGCTATTAGCCCTCAGGAATTTTGGCCCTAGGCAGCTGACAAAAGAAAATACTGTCCAAAAAGCTGCTGTCTGTTCATTTCTATTATCTCTGCATTGTTCAAACCATAAGAAAGAGGATGAAATTTGAATCTGGCATCTGTACTCTAGTAAGAATGCTACATTTAATTTCCAGGATTATTACAGCTTTCAGACCAGGAAGGAGACAGCTTGACTTTCAAATCAAAGTTTCTGTTTGGAGAGCCAACAGTTAAAAATACAGCCTCAGCTTGTGCTCAACAGAAGACACTTTACTCATCCAGCAAACACCCAGTTATAACAGACATTTTTGTGTCCTATCAGCCTATCACCACATGTTACTCAACAGTACAAAAGTGAGATTAGTAACACTTTTTATAATCTGAATTTATTTGTTTATAGATTCATGGTTGCCGATTGCATGTTTTATAATTCCTTGGTGGATGTTTTTCAGAGCAGTGACTTGAGTGTAGCTCCAACAGGAGTCCAGCATTGAGAGATTTCTGGGGGAATGGGACATCTATCTGTGCCTTCTTACCCACAACGTCAGTAAAGGCAAAATGGAGCCAGAGGTCAGTAAGAATTCCAGAAATAGTGACAGAGGTAATGCATGCTCAGTCATTTGTTAGGACAGAGGAAGAAATTATTAGCTGAATGGAAACAACAGGAAGATCCTTTTACTCACACAAATTGTATCAATTCAACTGAAATTGATGCAAAAAACCCCAGTGCAGTTAAATCTGTGCAAAGCCCAATGAGATACAGTCATACTGTCTGAAAATCAGATAAATATGCATATTTGCTATGTGCAAATTTACAGAACCTAATGTATTCTAAATTAAGGAAATCTGCACAGAATTCTGCCATTTAAGAGCAGCCATTTAGTTAATTAATTTAAATTTTTTTCAAGATATAGCCTCAGACAGAATAAACCCTGAGATACGAGTGCTGCAAGTGCATCCCAACAAGACAGCAGCATTTCATATCAGGCAGCCACCTCTCTACTTTGTGCTAGGTAGCAGTGTAGCAGTCTCCTGTAGTGTCACTGTGGGGCTCAACTGGCCTCAAACCAATGCCTTAGGAGAAAGAGGTTCTGTGTAATTTCCCCCATTTTTAGGCTTTTCAAGCTCCCTAGCTTTCAACTGATTACAACACCACAGACTGAGCATTAGCTACACAGTGAATTGCAATTGCTATTCATCAGAGAACACTTGGATTCAAGAAAATGAGAGGAACCAGATTTAGGTACTTGAGGACAGTTATGTGTATGGGAGTAACTGTGCAGCAAAAGCTGCACTAGGCAGCACTCACTAGGGTGGATGAAGTGCTGAGTTTGCTTCTTTTATTATTTGATTTATCTTGCTTGGGACATTGTTTTTTTGTTATCATCTTCATTGTGCTGTCCCCGTCTGTGTGTATTAAGTTGATTCTCTCTCCTGGGAAACATAACTTCATGCTGCAAAAATTAAGAGAGTCTCTTAAAGAGCCCCTTTCTGACCACCAGCCAGAAATAAAGTTGTATGCAGTATTATCTGTCTTTCTGAGGATGTTGCATGTCACACTGATCATTGACAAGCCCTATTATTGGCATCTTCTGCTGCAGATTTTATGTGGGAAATCTCCTGTATCACCTAAGGGCAATTAGTCCCCATGAGTAGCCCCAGTGTGCCTTGTCAACAGGCAGCAGGTGAGGTTTCTAATGCTGGCTGCAGATGGAGTGAAGTCTGCTGTCAGAATGAAACACAGCAGTACACAGCACTAGCAAGTCAGCCATAGGCATTAGCAACCAGGTGTGCATCACTTGTATCCTGCATTCAAGGCAGAAGTAAAACATAAATTGTTGGTGAGATTGCCTGCAAATGTCCTTCCTTAGAAAGATTTTTAGCTTCACCATATTAGAAATTAAGAACTGATGTTGCTTTTCCTTCTCAGGTTGCTGGGCAGTCCAGCCGAGTATTTTTATAAAAATGGCAGCATCTCCCAGCAGCTTTGAGAGATACAAAGCATGCAAGTAGAGGACAGAAATAGTAGGCCTGCAAAGTGATCAGTTTGACTGTCAGGAATAGGGAGTACTTTCATATCCCACTGGAATAAAATGACAAGTCATTTCCTTGTCATCCTTCCCATATGGAAAAGAGGTTATTAATATTTGTCCCTCTCTGAAAAGTCTTAATCCATACTCTAGTTCACCTTTCACAGAGTACCTGAGATGGCAGGACACAGGAGTGACAGAAAAGTCACAGGAAAGGTCACACAGCAAGGCTGGAGGGGTGTTCATGATACTGCAGGGCCTCACACTTGCTGTGGGTGAGGAGGGGTTAAAGAATGTGTAAATGAATGGGTGGGTTTATCAGAGGGCTGCTTTCTTTCCAAGATGGACTCACATCTTGTCAGAATTGTACAGAGAGGCACCAGATTCAGGGTAAACCCCTGGTCTGCAGAAGGAAGGCATGTGAGTACCTGGAGTACTGGTCCCCACTGCAGTGCTGAGCACATCTATAGCCCACATTTCCACCTGCTGGACCAGCATCTCAGGTGGTAAAGGGATTCATTCAGCCCTGCTGAAAACACAGTGTGCACAATGCATCTCTATCTGGTGGTCACTTGTATTCTCCCCATCCCACTGAGCTCTCCTCAGCCAAACTGGAAAATGTGGTCCAGGGTTTTATGCAGGGAATGAGACTCTTTTGTCTCTAAATCACAAAAGTCCCCTTCCCTGACTACTGGCCAGCAAAAGTACACACATTTTCCTAGGAAAAGATTTTCACTGGAGAGAGATTATTACCAGGCAAATGAGCATCTACCCTCTTCCTTGAGAGGGGCTTGTGTGGGCCATGAGCTTGTGGCAGAATGCAGGTTCAGGTACATTGTCAACACATCAGTTAACACCTAACTTGAAATATTTTTGTGTTTCTCCTTAGCCTCCCTAGATCTGCCCCTATTTCTCTTATTTCTGTAGGTTGCCTCCTTACTTAGTTGTTAATGATTAGGACAAAAAGGAGTTGAAGAAATTCCAGGTTTAATTTATGAAGGCTTAATGATCTTATTTGTCAGAATATAATTGCAAGGAGTTACAACTAAGAGGCCACTTTTACAGAAAGGTCCACTCCCAGACACATCCTACTTTCAGTTAAAAAAATAAAGAACCATGGTCTAGAGTTTCCAGGCAGTGCAAGGAAACACTGTCCACTTTATGATGCTCCTTTGACTCTTATCACTCATGAAATCCAAGTGGAGTTTGAATTTGTCTGCCTTTGAGCTATTTGTTGCAAACCCCAGTGCAAGAAATGCTGCAAAAGAACAGAAGAGTAAAGGCCCAAGTGTCAGTGGGAATGATCCACCTGCTTTTTCTGGACTGCCAGCAACTGCCAGAGACTTCATGGAAGCCCAGAAAATGATCCTTTATTTTTAAGCAGGAGTGATATGGTATCAGTAATATTTCAGCAAGTTCCTGAATTACGCCCATGACAACTTGACTGTTGTGAGTAAATTGAAATCTTGTTATCTGCTCTGCTGACTGCTAGTTTCAGAAAGGGAGAAAATACAGTCAGAATGAGAAATCTCACTTAGACTAGCAGTAAAAGCTGGGCAGGAGTTTTAAAATGAAAAAAGTTGTCTTGCTCTCTATCTCAAAAAAAAAAAATCCCTTTAAATGTCCAGACTTCATTAGCATACAAGAGCATCAACAAAAATTTCCCAGATCAGATCAATTTCTCTAGCAAACAGCTAAGGGTGCCAAAGAAAGTGACACAGAGTATGAGTATTCTGTTCATAGGTGCTTTTCTCAAGGTAGGCAGGCCAGGGAACATGATAAATGGTTGGACAGATTTTTATAACCACCTCCACCCACTCTCTTGTCAATATATTCACCTGCTTCACCGTAGGTCATCCCCTTTCTCTCCTTGCTCAGCACAGCTGGTGAATTACTATGCAAACTGCACTACACAGAAGATTTAATTCTGTCTTCTAGCATGGGAACCCCTTGGCACTTACAATACACTTTAATTTTACTCTGTATTTCAGTGCTGAATACCACAGGGTAAGTAGCACACTACTGAATGTAGCTTAATTCAGGAAGCTTAGCTATTAATGACACATACCCTTTCTTCACTTCTAAAATGTGGAACATTTCTTCCCTTTTAAAATGTGGAATGTTGTGCAATTGAACCATGTCATTTTTTAAAAGAAATAATTTAAATTTGTGATTGCCTGATTTTGCTCTGGCTTCTGAGAGAAAAACCTGTAACACGTGGATTTCTAATGGCACATCTGAAAAGAAGAAATATGGACAAATAGCCACAATAGTTATAAAACTCTCTTGACTTTCAATATACTTACAGTAACCTTTGCTTTAGGATTTGCCTGATGTTTAACTATTTAAAGATAGCACTGAATAGAGACTGAGTGGCAGCTTGTCATGGCTTTCCCTTTCTCATGGAAGAAGAAAATCAAGAACAATGAAGAAAACTTTCTTACTTTATCTGTCTTTACATATTCTTTTCCTCCTTAGCCTGAGCTCAGTCTGTTTTCCAGTTACTTGATGCATTTCCTTGCATCATTTCACAATAAATTAATTGTGATATTTGCTCCTAATCTCCCTAGTTTTCTGAATGTCATTGCTTGGATTTTGAGCAGTGCAGACATTCCTTGTGCTGCATTCACTTAAGAACAGATTCTCTATATTATCTCAAGTACAATAAGGATAATTGAGGGAGCAGCACGGAGTTTGGAACTGAACCCTGCCTCCAGAAATTAGGGACCCTCTCTTCCCTACGCAAAACAACCAAGGAGCAGGGCCATTTAAACTGTGGTTTGGGGTGGGATTTTGGTCTTGTGTCAATTCAGCTCTGCAGGACTTTGTAGCACATAAGGACTGTGCATTTGGATCTGCTTTTGTTTTGCAGCATTTTCAGGTAAATTAGAAGAGCTGGCTGAAATGAAACCTTTGTGACATGACAGATTTCCAAGGGTTAAAGGAAATGTATAGCCTTTCAACAAACAACTGAGTTAACAAAGTACACTGGCTTACTGGTATTGACACACTTTGCTTTGCAACAGTGGGGATAATACCACCATGAGAAAGTTTCTAGAAAGTCTTTGCTATTATCCTGGTGTTGTCTGAGCTGAGATGTATCCCTCAATCCCTCTGCAGCTCTCTGTGCCCAGAAATCCTCCCATTCCAGTTCACTGGGATACAGAGCAGAGAAGCCTTCTCACCTTCAACTCAACCTTGGAGTTTTGCCATGAACGAGTAACTTCCATATAGGAAGAGAAAATCTGACATAGGTGAAACCCTGGTTCTGTTCAGTTATTCAGTGAAAACCCAAAGGCATAAACTGAGGTCCCAACATTCTTTCTTAAACAGTTTTTGAGACACTAATTCCACAGGGAGTTCACTCTTGTTTTTTTCTTGTCAGGATCAAGCAAAGACCAAGGGGTGGCTTGAGGACATGGGATCCTGAAACAGGTAACTGCATGTTATTAGTGCTGGTAACATCTAAGGTAGATTTTGGACATGCTGGCTCCTCTTCCTCACTTTAATGTGCTGTATTTCAGCTTACCTCACCAGATGTGATTTTAACAATAACTCAAGGCCATTCTGTGACTGGACCCAGCCCTGCAATGTCAACCAGGGAATGTGGATACGAACCAAGCATGACACCCCAACTGATGGAACAGGTCCTGATGGCGACTATCCTGATGGAAGTAAGTGCTTGGTTGTGGCCTTGTTGATTTTCATTTTTTGAAAACAGCATGACTACTTTATTCTTCTTTCTTTGAAACAGAAAAGAGATTCTTTAAGTCTTTTGAAATGTATCAGGTTTGTTTCATGCTGACACCTATCTTTGACTTTTCACCATATCAGACAGGAGTGAATTAAACTGGCATGCCTATTATAGATTGGATATCTTTATCAGTGCATGGAAGCTAAAGAAAGCTAATTGCATCACAGTTAAGGCATCATAGAGAATGTAGTGACACGGAACAGATAATTTTTCATTTTTCATATTACACCGATACCAGTTTATGACAACAAATGAAATGATTACTGCACTGTCACAAGATAAAGTTCACACTAGCTAGTTTCAAAATCAAATCTGAAATTGAAGAATATTTTCAAAAGCTTGTCCTCTGGTACCTGTGGTTTAAAAACTGGAGCCTAACATGGTTATAGTATCAAAGAAGTACTCTGTGGCTCCATCTCTAAGCGGTTTGAACCGCTATCCTTACCCCAGCAGATCCATTTAGGGGGATCAGGCTGCAGTCATATGGCTTCCTGCAATTATCCCAAGACCAAAAGGTCAGCTACTCTCAGAGTCAGCAAGCGGATTAGAACAGTATTAGTTGGGATTTTTGCTAAATAATTTTCTGCATTTTTACTATTTTGATAATAACAATTAAAATTGCCTGTTGGAAAAAGAAATTAAATTTTTTTATTGGGATTAACATAAATAATTATGTTTTACTTTTTGAATTGGCACAGACCATATCACTCTCTGCAACTACCTGAAAGGTGGTTGTAGCCAGGTGGGGGTCGGTCTCTTCTCCCAGGCAACAACTGACAGCAAGAGAGGACACAGTCTTAAGCTGTGCCAGGGGAAGTTTAGGTTAGATGATAGAAAAAAATTCTTCACTAAAAAAGTGGTTGCACACTGGAGTCGTCCATCCAGGGAGGTGTTGGAGTCACTGTCCCTGGATGTGTTTAAAAAAAGACGATGTGGCGCTCTGTGCCATGGTTTAGTTGAGGAGGAGGAGGTGTTAGGTTGGGTCATAGGTTGGGCTAGGTGATCTTAAAAGCCTTTTCTAACCTAATTCATTCTCTGATTCTGTTAAAAAAAAAAGTTACTTTGATTTTCTTGCCAACTTAAATCTGTGACTGAAAGTTAGATACTATGCATGGAGCCATACTTTACCATACAGAAATGGTTATTCATTTATTTTTGATACTTTTTCACAGTCAGATGGGAGAGACTTGACTTCAGCTGCACTGGGAAATGTAATTTTGCTCCTAGCCCACATGAATAAAAAAACTTCAGCCCTAGTAGAGCAAAATCTGATTTCATATTGAACCAATCAGACTAAAGCATTTCAAATCCTAAAGAAACACTACAAGTTTCTGAATTTTGAAAAATTTCCTTCCTTTTCATAATGTCAAATATAAATGTTTTGGAGGAAATATCAGCATTGCTTTCTATTTCTTCTATTTTGAGACAAAGCCAAATGCTGACAATTTAGAATTTTCCTTGTGGCAGGCATTTACTCATCTTGAGACCAAAATATTTATGAAAAAAAATATATCCCACAACAGAAAGTGTATAGAAGATTGCATTATTCTCCTTTAAGGAAAGTGGAAACTGAACATGGATCACTGTGGCACTGTCTAGAGATGCTGCCTCTTGAAAGAGTCCTATGTCTTTAATTGTGATCCCAAAATAACTGTTCTTGTGAGATGAAATGTATTTTCTTTGCTCTCCGGCTCACATTCTACTTTGTATAACTACATGAGTTGACCATTGCAATGTGAAGTCCAAACACCCTTTGCTTTGCTTCTTTACACTGATGATGCCTTAATTTCTTCCGGATTTGGATTGTACTTCAGTTTTAAATGACACCTAATAAGTTCTCAGAAGATTGAAGCATATTTTAATCTTTTTTCACTCTGCAGAAGGTTATTTCATCTACCAAGAAGCAAGTAATCTGATCCCCTTCGACACTAACAGGCTGGAAAGCCCAGATACTGCAGTTTCTGGAGAGATATGCATAGACTTCTGGTATTACATGTTTGGCTTAGAAGAGATGAATGAGCTGAGAGTGCTTATCCAAGATGGCACAGGGGAGTCTGTGGTGTGGCATCGGAGGGGAAACCAGAGCTCCTTGTGGAAATATGGTGCTGTCACACACACTTTTCCAACACAGAGAAATATAAAGGTAATATATTTGCAGAATATATTTCTTTGTACAGTGTTAGCACCTGTTCTCCCCTTACAGGCTGCAAAATATTGTGTGTGTAAGCTAGAAAATATAACCAAGATTTTCTTGGTTTCTATTTTGTAGATAGAATGGCCTCATGATTTCTGTCAATGAACTAAGAGAAGAAACAAAAAACTGCCTAGTTTCACCAGTACTGTTAGTTAAGGGATAAAATTCAGTTTAGTATTCTGTCTTTTTTCCTTCCTTTCCTTCTTAATTTTATCATGAAGTCAAGGACATTAGACCTCTTAATTAAATGCTAGTTTGTCTGCTGTGAGTTTCAAGGTTTGAACTTTGGAATGCTGCCTGCATTGGACTCCTCTGCAGAATCCAGACCACTAACTCTTATAAATAATTTATAAGTCAGCAAAATAGAGGACAATGTTTCTTGCAGTCCTCACCTTATTACAGAATATATATTCCTTTAGCAGAAGGAAGCTAAGAAAATTGTTATAACCTCATCTTGCCAATTGCTATTTTTAGCAATAAAGCAGAGAGATTAGTTTGAAAACATGCTAAGAGAAATGGTCTTGTATTTGCCTAAACATCTCTGATGCAGAGATCACTTTGTGTCCTGCCTAGGTGATTTTCGAGGCTGTCCGAGGACTGACAGAGTATGGTGATACAGCACTGGACAATGTGAGAGTAAGGGATGGCCCCTGTGGTAAGTCTGTGTTTGCACCTGGGTCTGTGCTATCTCCTCCTCTCTGTTTCAGCTGTTGACCATTACTCTATTCCATATACAATATAGCAACCCCTCAGAACTTTGAAACACAGAAGAAAAATGGGAAAAAACCTTACACCTCACTTCATGTAAATGTTATATGTTTTGCTCTAATTTCTTCCTAAATCTTTCCTCATCACCTCCAACATCCAAGACAAGCTATCCCTTTCTCTGCAAATGTGACCTTTTTCACCAGGTCCAGCAAAATTTACCTTCACTTCTAAGTCTGAAGTGCATCTCTAAGCATAGACAAGGCTATGCACATTGATCTTAGATTCCAGATTAAATTGTCTACTTGGCATTTTATAGCAAATATAAGTTCATGCAAGCTCATTAAATACACGGTACAACCATATGTCACAAAAAGAAAAAACAATGAGTCAATAACACTGAGTTGTACTACCAGCTTTGACTACGAATCAGCCATTTGAGCTTGATCTCTGACCCTGTAACAGATCAGCCAAGACTGGCACAGGCTGTGCATGGCTGGAATCCATTCTTACTGATAAGCATACAATACCTTCAAAATGTGAATTGAAAAAGAAATTTGCTGGAAAACTTATAGAAAGGGTCATTAGGTCTTAATAGGTGTTGTTCTCTGTGAAATACTATTCATACTATGACATAATATGTTTCAAATTTACACTATCTGTGACAAAGATTTCCTTTCAGGTCCACATCCTCTGGTTATATGATTTTATTTAAAATTCAGTGAAAAAGACTTGGGGCCGTATTTTATTTGAGGGCTAGGGAGAACCAGTTCTTCATTTTCCCAGTTGTATTACACATGATTCAGCCACCGAATGGTGCACAAAGGTAACTTGGAGAGACAAGAGCTTCCCTGTTCATTTCACTCTCATACCTGCCAACACTTGCTGACAGTAGGACCTTCATGTGTCTTATCATACACCAGAGGGAGTCACACACCCAATTGTAACTACACTTCCAGCTCCTGAGAGGAGCCTGACCTCAGCCACTGTGATCAAACTAACGATCAGATAAGCTTTCCTAAGAGCTAAAAAGACCCACACATCTCCAATTTTAAACACAGGCAGTTCTACTTGCTTCACTGAAGCACTTCTAACTTTATGCTGGTGAAGAGTAAGTGAAAATTCCTCTGTGTTGGTGTGGAAATAGTGTTCATCCTGTAATGTTAAAGCTCATTGTATTACTTTGTCTTTTCCACAAACAGAAGCTGTCCCTACACCTGTACCACCAACACCTAAACCAACAGAACCTACACCACCTCCAGTGACAGGTAATTTTAGCCAATCACATATACTCCTCAACAGGTTGTAGGACACTTATATTTTTTACTAGCAGTAATACCTCTTTGCTTCAGTTAATTTCTATGGGTATTCATCTATGATGTTGCTTTATGTCTTACAAATCAGCCTTTTCTGTTTCAGTTCTTCCAGATGTAATCTACAAAATGAGAGTGATTGTGCAGTGGGAAAACACAATAAGGTGTGCTTTCAGGATGTGTCCATATGTTAATGAGAACATCTTCCTTTTTCCCATCTCCAGAAGCTATTTGCAGTATACATGGGGATCCCCACTACAACACCTTTGACAAGCAGCGTCATGACTTCATGGGCACCTGCACCTACACCCTCTCCAAACTGTGTGAGAGCAACAGCTCCCTGCCTTACTTCAACGTGGAAGCGGCCAATGAGCACAGGAGAGGCAACACCCGTGTGTCCTATGTCCGCTATGTGGATGTTGATGTCTATGGCTACAGGATCAACCTCGGTCAAAAAAGAGCTGTTAAGGTAAGATTGAAGCCCACTGTCTATCATCTGTAACTCATAGCATGAATGAAGAAATTGTTCTACAGTGACTACAAATTTCCAGCACCCATAGAGTAATATTTAGAGGGTAGTCAAATATTTAGGAGCAGGAGTAATGTGGAGTTCTTAAACATGGAAATTTCAAAACTGAAAGCATAGCCTGAAATTCTGTGCTGTGTTGTTGAAAGGTGGGATTAGAGCTGACACTCCAGATGGGTTTGATGGGCTAGACTATCTTTCTGACCTGCTCCCCATGCTCAAGTTTGGCATGTGACAGGGAGTGAAGAGGCTCTGAATTAGCTGAGTTCATGCTGGTAGTAATTTCCCAATCCTGTGTGGTAGCATGTAGTGCTGAACTGTTCTCTCTGATTCCTACTTATTCCACTTCAGTGTTAACTTCACTTAACACCTGGCCTTTGCCATAAAGCAGGGCCACGTGGGAGTCCTGGAGTGACAATCTGATGACTCTCCTAACACTGATTGTACACTTGGCCAGCTATTGCATCCTAGGACTTCTTCATGGATCTTTTCCATAAAGGACCAAGACATTAGAAATGGTAGGGCCGCACCTGCAGCAAATGAACAGGTCACCTTGCTTCATTACCACCCTTCTTTTAAGAAAATAAGACAGTGGTTTAAGAGAGGCAAATGTTTGAAGGTACACTGAAACCTTTCCCATCTGATCTTAGACATAGAGAACTCATATGTCCTGCTTCCAACAGCCTCTCTCTTACACCTTTCCTCTCTGTTTACTGGTTTTATTATAAAAAAGAATAGGTGTGTAGGCAGTTGCTGCAGACAGACCATGCTAAGTCTTGGACTTTTGCCAGATGTGTCTGGCTCACCAAGACCACACTTGTCACTTGTAAGCTATGTTGTAGCCACGTTGTTACGGCCTCAAGCCCTAGATTATGTGGCCATATATACCATTCCTGCTAAATAATACTAGCACAGAGTTCTTATTGTCAATACAGAGAACTAAGAAGATCAACATCAAAAATATTTCTTGTCAAGTGCTTACAATACTTGTCCTCCTCTGTGCCTGCAGGTCAATGGAGTCAGCCAGGTGGTCCCTGTGACCTTGGCACCAGGTGTCAGTATTTCCTTCAGCGGGCAGTATGTGGTGGTCACTACTGACTTTGGGCTGCAAGTCAAGTTTGATGGAAATCACAGAGCAGAAATCACTCTTCCCAGTACCTATATGTCTACAGTCTGTGGAATGTGTGGAAACTACAATGGGCTTAAGGCAGATGACTTCCTCAACCCAGATGGAGAGATGGAACCAAACTCAACCAGCCTTGGCAACAGTTGGCAGGTTTACAATGACTCCAGGTAGGACTCCAGACAGGAATTCAGGTCTTACCTGTTTGTTATGCAATGACCAGTGTTTTGTGCAACTGTTGCATAGGGGTCAAAAATGTCAGACACACATGGGATAAAACCTATTCTTGTCAGTATATTTATTTTATCCATCTGGGTAAAGTTTCACAGAAAATATAACTTAAAAAGAGCTTAAAAAGAGAAAAATTCTTAGAATCCTAGAATTGTTTAGGCTGGAAAAGGCCTTTAATGTCATTGAGTCCAACAGTTAACCCAGCACTACCATATCCACCAACAAACCATGTCCCCAGATGCCACATTTAGCTTCTTCTCAATACTTCCAGAGATGGTGACTCCATCACTTCCCTGGGCAGCCTGTTCCAATGCTCAACAACCTTTTTGGAGAAGAAATTTTCCTTCATATCTAATCTAAACCTCCCCTGGTGCACCTTGAGGCCACTTCCTCTTACCCTGTCACCTGGAAAAGAGACTGTCCCCGATCTCACTACAACCTCTTTTCAGGGAGCTGCAGAGAATGAGGAGGTATTCCCTGAGCCTTTCCCCTCCCAAGGCCTAACAACCTCAATTCCCTCAGCCACTCCTCATAAGACTTGTGCTCCAGACCCTTCACCAACTCCTCTGCCCTTCTCTGGATACAGCCCAGCATCACAATGTTTTTCTGATAGTAAGAGGCCCAAAACTGAACATAGGAATCAGGGTGTGGCCTCAACAGTGCCAAGGACAGGGGAGTGATTCCTTCCTTCTTCCTCCTTCAAATCGCACTCCACATATGCTTTGTCCCCAAAGAGAGTCCAGCTGGGGCAGGGATGAGGAGAGTGGTTTTGTTCCCTCACATCATAATGTTTCCTCAAGAAAAGCTCAGGCTTCTGCTGGCCTCAGGCAGCTGGTACCACCCCTGTAGCCTCACCTAGTCCCCTAGGACTTTGTGTTTGAGCAAACACAAAGAAAGAGTATGTTAAGTACAAACACAGGCCAGACAGGGAGAATGATCTGTCAGTTTTAGCAATGACTTGGATAAATTCCTTTTGTACATTTAAATGCACAGTTTAGTATTTGAATAAAACACTGAAGGTGCCCACTAAAATTTCAGGTTTTGTTTTAGTATATGAATGCTAATACTTGAAGACATTGTTTCAGCTCTTCTGAGATACTTGACTTGTTATTAATTATTTCACATTATGTTATTTAAGGAGAATAGAAGTTTAACTTTGAATGCTTTCACTTTCTAATTCCCCTCGCATGTAAACAGCCTGACTTACCAGAAAGCCAAAAATAAATACCTGGATTTCATCCAGGTCTCTCAAAGATTATCAAGTTGAGATCGTATCAAAATCTGAATTTCTATCCTACGAGTTTAAAATAGAGGGACTGGAAATGTGTCATGTTTAGTCTGGGAAGAGACCTGTAGTTTTGGTAGATGTGATTTGAAAAGCATCTCAGGTGCTAGTGAATCCAAAGTTTATCCGTTAATTTTTCCACATGGTTTTTTTCTTTTTTCCACGTTAGGTGCTCACCAGATGATGGCCATACTCCGAACTGCACTGATGATGAAAAACACATGATCCAAAGCAATGCATACTGTGGTCTGATCACAGATCCAAACGGCCCATTCCAGAACTGCCACTTAGTAGTCAATCCACAGAGTTATTTTGAAGACTGCCAGTATGATCTTTGTGAACTTCATTTGACCAATACAGCCCTCTGTGAAAGCCTACAGGCTTATGCAGATGTGTGCCAAACTGCAGGAGTGAAACCGACACCATGGAGAAATGCAACCTTTTGCCGTATGTATCAAAGAGTGCTAGAAATTTCCACTTGTCAGGAGGATATAATGAAGATTTCCTGAAGACAGAGCCTTACAACTCTGTTTTGAATTCATCTAACACTTGACTGATCAAGCTAAAGATTTCAGGGTTATAGGTAGTCCCTCAATTTGATTCCTTTGGGAAGATGCTTGTGAAAATAGTTCAGCTGCTTTGAATGAAAGGAAAAAATACTACCTAATCCATATTGAAATAGTATCAGGGGCCTTTCCTTTGAATTCCTCTCTGCAAAGAGAGCAAAATGAAGGACGAACACATCTGACAAGCTGAGCAGGAAATCTGGGATAAAGGGAGGATAGTGTAGTAAACACTATCAGCGGCACAGACTCCCATATGTATAAGAGAGTACAGTGTGCTGACTATTTTTCTCTACTGGATGTGGAGGAAAGCATCAGAGTGTCCTATACAGGCATAGTCATGGTTTCAGATGGGAGAGGGGGCAACATGGATAGGCAGCCTGGAATTAAAGGCCAGGACTGAAATCAAAAGTCTGTGCAATAGAGATTGTAACAATGCTACTGAGTGTGGAGAAAGCAAGGAGAGTAGGGAAGAGATGGAAGAGACAGAAACACATAGAGGCACAAGACAAAATATTGAAGTAACAGTTAGATGTCTGTGCTAGGGAGTAAGTAGGAATAATGACCTTTCTTTTCTGAGTATTGGTAAAGAGTAAATAAAGAACATTTCTCGATCATTCAGGCTTATATTATAGGGGAAAAAAATCCATATTATTTTTAGAACAGAATTTAAATACTGTCTAAAATGCCTATACAGATCTGTTCCCACTAGAAACAATAAAATGAACAGGAAATAGTAATGCAGTGACCCATTTCCCTTCTGTGCTGAAGGAGATGGGGAGACTAAAAAGTCTAAGTTACTGAAGTTACTGGAGTTACTGAAGTCTAATATCTTTTCTTGACTTTTTTTTTTCACATTTCAGTGTCTGTGTGGAACATTTCCTTGGCTGGGGTCATTACTGAGGCTTTCTCTCCTAGAGGTTCTGTGGTTTCCAAGCAGGAGTGAGCTGTCTGCAACTCTTACTCCTGCTGAAAGAGATTGCAGAATCTCTCATCCTTGCCTTGTGCCTCTTTCATTTAATGAACCTGTGTATATTTTTATCCTCTGCAACTTCACCAACCTATTTCCTATAGATCACCTGGGTCAAATTAAGTGGGAGAATGGGGAGAAAAATGTACACTCTTATTGTACTAGCTCTGTCTCCTGAGAAAAGTAGGCTAAAAATAGAGTGAGAAAATATGTCATTAAAATTTGTCCCACATCACATAAACATCTGGAAGCTGAAAAAAGATTGCTCAGAAAACTTCAGTTCTCAGACTTTCTCATCAGAATATGACAGCGTTTAAAACATCTAATTACAAAGGGTAATTATATGTCATGCATGTAACAAAATATAAAAATAACATAGAGCACTTCTACATCCTGATTATTTAACAAACCTTGAAGACCTCAGTGAAGGGAAAAAATAAGAATTAAGACATTACAACATGACTGGAATTAAATATCAGGACTATAAACTAAATATAGCATGTCTAGGACAAATAGCTAAGATAACAGAGATATCATCTATCCAATGCAAGAATTCAAGAAATCATCTTTGTGTCCTAGGAAATTCTCCCTCTCAGTGAAAGTTTAGACAGCCAAACCTCAAAAGAACTTCAAGTGTGGGAAGACAACAAAGGCATGCATGAAGATGCTAATAATTCCAAGATGTTCACAAACATTTTGAAGGAAATCAGAATAGGATATTAAAAAAAACAAACAATACCTGAGTAAATAAAAAGTATTAATATATATCTTTATCTATTTTAACAGCACTGGACTGTCCAGCCAACAGTCACTATGAGCCCTGTGCTGCTGCCTGCCCTGCCACCTGTGTTGACCCAACGGCTCCTGTTACCTGCAGCCTGCCGTGCGTGGAGGACTGTGTGTGCGACAGCGGGTACCTGCTCTACAATGACCGCTGCGTGCCCAGCCAGCAGTGCGGCTGCTGGCACAACGGGCAGCACTACCCCGTGGGCTCCGAGTTCTGGACGGACGACAGCTGCTCCTCCAAGTGCACGTGTCCCGCACGGGGAAGCAAAGTCCAGTGCTTCAATGCCTCCTGCCCTGCGGGCCAGTACTGCGGGGTGCAGAACGGGCAACCTGACTGCCTCGAACACTCCTACGGCATCTGCCACGTCCACGGGGATCCCCACTACAAAACCTTTGACAAGGTGACGCACAACTTCATGGGCAACTGCACCTACACCCTGGCCAAAGTGTGCTCCAACATCACCTCCCTGCCCTACTTCAACGTGGAGGCCAAGAACGAGCACCGTGGCAACACCCGAGTGTCCTACGTGCGCGAAGTCGTGGTCGAGGTGTATGGACAGCGCATTGTCATCGTCAAGCAGCAGAAGAGCCACGTGCTGGTAAGCAGTGGTGCCGGCGTGAGTGCGCCACAGCTGCAAGGCAGGGCTGGGTGGTGCTGGCAGGGCCTGGCACGTACCCGATTCCTCCATTGTCCCAGGCACGGGTGGGATCCCCTGAAGGCCCTGGGTCACTTTGTTTTCCCTTCTGGGAGGGGCTGGAGGAGGAAGACCCAAATGGGGAACATGGGCTGTGTTGAGCAAAGTGCAGAACACAGGGATGGCTCCGCAAGCCCCAGAGGCGTTGGGGTGTGAGGACATCCCGGGCAGCTGTTTTCCGTGCCTGGGCTGCCATCTGCTTTCCCTGGGCACGGGCAGCCAGGGAGGCAGGCCGGGGACAGGCCCGGGGCCCACTGTGGTGCGTGTGCCGTAGGTGAACAACGTGCGCCAGACGTTGCCGGTGAGTGCAGCGGGAGGGGCCGTCACGGTGAGCAAGAGTGGTCGCTACATCATCCTGGAGACAGACTTCAGCCTCAGAGTGTCCTACGACACTGACCACTCGGTGGAGGTGAAGGTGCCCACCACCTACTTCAACCTGACCTGTGGCATGTGTGGGAACTTCAACAACCGCAGAGACGACGAATACATGATGCCCAACGGGCAGCAAGCCGCAGACTCCAACGCCCTGGGGGAGAGCTGGCAGGTCCCAGACAGTGACCCCTCCTGCGGTGTCCCCGTCCCCACCCCACCCTGTGGTGCAGAAGAGGAGGAGCTCTACCAGTCCGACCAGTTCTGTGGCATACTGACCACCAGGCCTAGCTCTTTTGAGAGGTGCCACGGTGTGATCAACCCCCAGGACTACTTTAACACGTGCTTGTACGACCTGTGTGCCCTGAATGGTGGCCAGGAGTTCCTGTGTGCTGCTCTGGAGGCCTATGCTGACGCGTGCCAGGCAGCTGGTGTGACTCTTCTTCCCTGGAGGAATGCTACCTTCTGCCGTGAGTACCCGCCTTGCCACTGCCAAAGGGGAAATGGGACACACCCTGTGCTCTGAACCTCTGGCCAAACGAGTCTTTGGTCTTCCCCTTCCCACAAGCTCATTCCTACTTGAAGTCTTGCTGCTGCTAATTTTCCCCTTCCCATTGCAGCCCTGCAGTGTCCCCTCAACACCTACTATGACCCCTGCATGACCGGCTGTCCCGCCACCTGTGTTGACCAACAAGCCCCACAGAACTGCTCCAAGCCTTGTGTGGAGGGCTGTGCATGTAGTACTGGCTTCCTCCTGAGTGGAGACACCTGCGTGCCCGAGGCCAACTGTGGCTGCCTCTTTGAGGGCAACTACTACACTGTGAGTGAAAACCCTGCCCTGGTTTGCACTCCTGCCAGGGCGCTCCCCTGCCTGTACTTTCCTGCCTCAAACGCTGAGGTTTGGTGTTTCCCCGCCTGCAGGAAGGCGAATATTTCGTGAATGGGAACTGCACTCGCCGGTGCCAGTGCGAAGCCAAAGGCCAGATGGTTTGTTCTGCCTTGTCCTGTGGCGAGGACGAGGTCTGCAAGATCCAGGATGGCCAGAGGGGCTGTTACCCAGCCAGCACCGCCATCTGCCACATCTACGGTGACCCACATTACAGCACCTTTGATGGGAAGCTCCACCACTTCCAAGGCTCCTGCAACTACACGGTGGTGACAGGCTGTGACAACTCCTCCGTGGGGTTCAGTGTCACCACCCGCAACAAACATCGCGGCAGCAAGAGCTGGACAGCTCTGGACTCTGTGGCTCTGTCCCTCGAAGGCCTCCACATTGCGCTGCGCAAGCACAAGGCAGTCTACGTAAGCCCCTCGTTTTTACACCTGGAAAAAACAGATGCACTGGGCACCCCTGAATACCCCTCCCTAAATCCCCAGGGAAAGCTTGCTCTTCCCTGAGCCTGCTGCGTGCTCACAGAAGAGCATGGCAGGCCTCTGAGTGGGCCATATATGGCTGCTCATGCAGACACAGATGCTTGGTTACTTTCCTGAGCTTCCGATGTGCCATTTGTACAGCTGCTGCTGCCCTCGTAGGCCTGGGCAGGGTTTCTCTTGCCAGCAGTGCTTCTGGCTCACTGGCACCGGCACCACCCAGTGAGGAACAGTGATCTCTCAGTGGAGGGCACCACTTTTATGATTCTATCTCCCTTCCCCAGATCAATGGAGCTCCAGCCTCCCTGCCTGCTTCTCCTGCCCCCAGTGTGACCATTTCCCTGAGCGGCTCCTACGTGCGGGTTTCTACCCAGCTGGGCCTGCAGCTGCAGTTCAATGGGGACCATGAGCTCCTAGTGAAGGTGTCTGAGAAGTACAAGGGCAAACTCTGTGGGCTGTGTGGCACGTACACTGGGAGCCAGCAGGATGACTTCATGCAACCCGATGGGGTGGTTGTGCCCGACTTCAACGACTTTGGAGCTAGCTGGACGGTGCCGGATGATGAGTGGCCGTGAGTCCTCGTTCCATCATGCAGATGAAGTACAGAAGGGGGTGTGGGAGAGGGGAGCTACGATGGGCATCAAGAGGGAGGGTTGGTGCTGGCAAGCATGGGGCAAAGGAGAAGAGGCAGGTTCCTGACCCCAGGGAGAGCGGGCCGAGCCTGAGCAGGATGCTTTTCCTAAGCTCTTTGGATCGCAACTGCCACAGTCATTTGTTTCTGTCCGCCTGAAACCAGGGAGGACAGTGGTGCCTGCCTGTGGGCCATGCGTTCCACCCTTTCAAGTGACAGCCACGGGTGCCTGTCTTAGTGAGGGACCTGGACCGCAGAAGCTGAGGTTTTGGCCGGGGAGGAGATCAGGAAACGCAGTGGCTGCTGTCAACAGGCTTCAGGGAACTCAGGGCTGGCTGTCTGCTTCGTAGGTGTGACCCAGCCATCAGCCCACCTGCATCCTGCTCCCCTGCTGAAGAGGAGGCAGCTAACAAGCAGTGTTCAATCCTCACACACCTCGGTGGCCCGTTCCAGCCATGCCATGCAGTTGTGCCACCCAAGACATACTCTGAGAGCTGTGTCTATGACCAGTGTGCCACAGGTGGCAGCACGGAGCAGCTCTGCAATGACCTGGGGGCCTATGCTGCAGCCTGTGCTGAGGCTGGCATTGCTCTGGGAGACTGGAGTGTTGGCACTGTCTGTGGTAAGTCTTCTGTCGACCTCCTTTGATTCCCTTGAATCTCAGAGACAAGGAATGGGGCGGTTCTCGTGGAGGTTTCTCCGTGTATCTCGTACTCAACCGCTCAGGTGGGCCAGCCCTTGCATGAAGAGACTCTTCCTGTCCCGCACTTCCTTTGCAATGGGGTGGGGGTGTTTGGGAAGTGTGAAACATCCCCATTAGGGAACACATCTCCATTATCAAACACACTTTCTCCATTTCTGTTTGGCTCTGTTTCATCCACCAGCTCCTACAACCTCGCCTCCCTTGCCAGGCACTACATTGCAGCCTCCACATACAACAACAT